>JACYXH010000362.1:0-97500 GCA_026745465.1 Lota lota | reverse complement strand
CTAAAACGGTGCGTGACCATAACGCCACTATTGAGGGTATGATGGTTATCATCCAAGGCATGCAGAAAAACATTGCAAAAAACACAATGCTTAAGAGACTCATGTGAATAGGCATCAGGTCTGATACAGATGCATTTTGAAATACATTGATGTGGATTAAAAATATCTGTTTTTTAACTTTTGGTACAGCTGTTTTCTTTTTTCTATGGCGTTTTCTTTTTATTAAATAGTTTTTAAAATAATATTATTGGTGTTGTTTAATTTTTATTTTTTAATTTTTAATTTTTAATTTTATTTATTTTTTGGGGTGGTTGGTTGTGCCGGCATGCGTTACATATAGACGTTTTATTATATAATAATATATATATATATTATAAATAACTATAAATACACAATGAGCCCCAGAAAAAGAAAATTCAAATCTGTAGACGGCAACCCCGAGAAGAGATGTAAACGCAGTGTACCTGAGTCTAGTGATGTTGTTGAGAATGGAAACATTATGGATGCGTGTCTTGAGGAGATGCTGCGTAGTTTTGATTGTGTTCCCCAACAGGATCATAGGCTTTGCGACCATGATTCGGTACTCCCATCCGATCAGCTATATGCGTCTGTTTTTAAAAGGATGGAGGGGTATATGCGTAGGGCTCGAGAGTCTATAGTCAAAACTGACCAGAGAAGCCGTCATATAGAGCGTATGGATGGTCCATCGTATGCCGACAGCTGTGCTAATGGTGTTAGTGTTGACGATGGTACTGAGGTGGTGGTGGCCATGAGGGGTGTAGAGCAAGATCCAAAACAGGTTGGATGTAGGTCTGATGATGATGATGATGATGTGCATGCTACGTCTGATGTAAATGAGGATGTATTTATACAGACTGGCGGTGTTCTCTCCGATGAGGGGTCTAGAGATGAGTCACGTACACGATCATTCCCCTACTTTAATGGTTTTGAGGTTAGACAGCCTGTAGATCTAAGAAGCATCCCTCTGGAAAATTTAGAAGAAGTGCCTAATTTTATCAGAGAGCGGCTGACAGATGTAATAACACAGTGCACTCAGAGTACTGATAGTGGAAGCGTTTTAAACGTCACCCTGCGGGGTCCGTCACTGGCCAGTGATGTACAGGCTGTACTCACGGTTGGGGACGATTACGATGCTGATTTGTTTTTAGAACAGATAGCCCAGGTCATACAGAGTAATGACACAAGTTTGACAGACGATGCCCTAGAGTTTGTTATCACGTGTGCTCATAATAAAAGGGGGGGCACCCGTCTCAAGCTAAAATCCATACCCTATGACGAAATCATACGCAAGAAAAAACTAAGTCTCCACACACCCAACAACACACACAACAATCTGTGTTTCTCACTATGTTTAGCACATTTTCATACTGATGAGCTGACGGCTAAAGTGGGGTCAGCGTCTGAACATGCTAAAATGGCATATGCCCTAGAATTACACACAGCCCTAGGTTATGACCCCAGTCATCAGGTTGGTTTTTCTGATGTATCCAATTTTGAGAAGCATATAGATGCAAAAATATTGGTATTTCATCACAATGCTACTTTCAAGAAGCTAGACTTGTTTCAGACCCATCCTGAACAGCACCCAAAAACAATCTGGCTGTACCTACATGACCACCACTACCATCTCATAGAAAACAAGACTGCTTTCTTCGGTGCACAACATGTGTGTGAATATTGTTACAAAACATGTCAGTCAGTTCAAATGCACAGATGTTCATTGTACTGCAATGTCTGCTTGACAGTATGTAACGGGCGAGGAGGCAGTACGATAAAGTGTAAGGACTGTTGTCGTATTTGTCGTTCAAAGCACTGTTATGACACTCACAAACAAAAGTCAGCAGCATACGGCATAGTACCCTGTAACCATGCCAAGTATTGCGACAAGTGTTGTAGACAGTATCTTGTAGCCCGTAGTAAGACTACTGATGATGGCCCTGCCCATCGGTGTTGTACAGAAAAGTGCAAACATTGTGGTGAAGGTCTAATCAGTGATACAGATCATGAGTGCTACATTCAGCCTCTTACTTCTGAAGCCCCAAAACGTAATTACATTTTTTATGATTTTGAGACACGCTATCATGAGGATAGACACGAAGCACACTTTGTGTCAGCTATGTCGTTTGAGGGCCAGAAGTGGTATGCTAGTGGTGTAGATTGTGTTGCAAAGTTTGTCAAGCGCTGTAGAACAACACGATACAAATATCATACATTCATAGCACACAATGCATCTGGATTTGACAGCTACATCATGTTGGATTATTTCACCAAACAGGGTATTACGCCCTTACTGACCATGCGAGGCAGTAGAGTTATCCTAATGATTGATAAGTCATACCAGCAGAGATGGATCGACTCGTTTAGCTTTCTCCCTATGAGTCTGGCTAAAACGCCGTCTGCTCTTGGTTTTGATGACGTGGTAAAAGGCTATTTTCCACATAAATTCAACACCAGGGAGCATGAGTTCTACATAGGTTCTTACCCTGATGCCTCGTATTATGGTTTTGACTCAATGACTTCTGATGATAAGGTTAAATTCATCACATGGTACAGAACAGTGTGTCACCGTACCTTCAACTTCCAGAAGGAGTTGCGTCGTTACGGGGTCAACGACGTGGTGATTCTGCGCAAAGCATGTGGAATCTACCGAGAGAGTTTCATGGCATGTGCAGAAGTTGATCCTTTTGCATACACCACTCTGGCATCAGCGTGTATGGCCGTATACAAAACATCGTTTTTACCAGAGAACACATTGGCATTGACATACGATGGCGTCTATGTGAAACAGCACAAGACGTACTCTAATGTATCCATACAGTGGCTAGAACATCTGTCCCATATCCATAAACTGGAGATTCATCATGCTCTCAATCAGGGTGAAGTTCAATATGGCCCATTCTTCCTAGATGGATATGCCCCGAGCACACACACGGCCTATGAGTTTGCAGGATGTTTCTATCACGGCTGTGAACAATGTTACCAATCGGCTCATGTTAACCCTGTCACAAAGATCACCTATGGTGAGATGAGAAGGCAGTTTACGTTTAAAGTCTCTGCCCTCAAAAGAGATCATGACTTAAGTGTTGTTGTCATCTGGGAATGTGAGTGGAGTAGACAGAAAAAAGATGATGCTGAGCTGCAGACATTTTTGTTGACTCTGAAGCTCCAGAGCAGGATCGACCCTCGTGATTCTCTCTATGGGGGGCGCACAAACGCCATCAAGTTGTACCACAAGATTGAACCTGGTGAGAAAATACGTTACTATGACTTCACATCACTCTACCCTACTGTGCAGGCCCGCTGTCCTTATCCTGTAGGGCATCCTGAAATCATCTTCAGAGATTTTGAGTCCATTGACAAATATTTTGGTATTGTTAAATGTACGGTGCTGCCCCCTAGAGGTCTATACCACCCTGTTTTACCATACAGATGCAACGGGAAGTTGATGTTCCCCCTCTGTCGCACATGTACAGACAATTTAAACCAGACTAGCGAATGCCATCACAGCTGTGATGAGAGGGCATTGACTGGCACGTGGGTGTCTTTCGAGCTGCAGAAGGCTGTTGAAAAGGGGTATCTGATAACACAGATGCACGAGGTGTGGCATTACCCTAAACAGTCGGATGATTTGTTTAAAGGCTATGTCAAAACGTTTCTAAAGTGTAAGCAGGAGGCTTCAGGATACCCCAGCACAGTGGACACTGAGGCGAAACGTCAGATGTATGTGACAAACTACTATGCCAAGGAAGGCATTCAGTTAGATACGGGCAACATGATCGTAAACAAAGCCATGCGTAGTTGTAACAAGCTAATTCTGAACAGTTTGTGGGGTCGCTTCTCGTTGCGCACAGATCTGCCGACATGTGAGTTAATTTCTGAGCCTGAAAGGTTTACCCAGCTAATGTTCAGCGACAGCTACCATGTCAGTCACTTTTGCTTCATCTCTGATGACATCGCTATGGTGCAGTGGAAACACAAAGATGCACGACTCTCTAGGGCTCGAGATGTTAACGTGGTTGTGGGGGCTGTGACTACAGCCCACGCTAGGCTTATGCTATACGATCTTCTAGAAAAACTGCAAGAGCGTGTCCTGTACTGTGACACAGACAGTATCATTTTTGTTTCTGGCAGGGGTGAAGCGGTGCCTCCTACAGGCCCATACCTGGGGGACTTGACAGATGAGCTAAACGATGGGGAAGTGTTTGACACTGAGCAGGAAGATTACATCACAGAGTATGTTTCTACAGGTCCTAAATGCTATGCCTACCACACACATCAGAACAAGACATCCATCAAATGCAAGGGTGTTACTTTAAATGCTAAAAATGCTGAAGTTGTCACCCAACAGACACTCACGAGTTTAGTACATGGTTTTGTGACACATCAGCCTATGGACAGAGAGCTTATCACCAAAGTAGATACCATACAGAGGGATAAGAAGAGGCTCCAGCTTAAAAACGCCACAGTGATGAAACGCCTTAGTGTGGTTTACAACAAGCGCAGGGTCTTTGATGATTATACCACACTTCCTTATGGCTACTAGACAGAAGAAGGTAGAGAGTGAAATGTTTGACCCCCGGCTTCAGCATCCATTCAGTATGGTGGTATCAGGTCCCTCAAACAGTGGAAAGACCTACTTTGTCAAAACCGTGATCGAAAACGCCGATCGGATATTTTCAGAAAAGATTGACCGTATAGTCTACATTTATTCATGTTGGCAACCTATGTATGATGAATTGTTAAAAATAAGGGTCATTCACTTTGTGGAGGGGATCCCCGCATCTCTATGCGATGATACACTCTTGCCTCCTCATATGAGAAATCTTCTCATTATTGATGACTTGATGAATGATGCTAGCAATAATTTAGAGGTTCAACATGTTTTTACCAAATATGTACACCAGGGGTGGCTAACCAGTGCAGCATAAAGAGCCCAAAAAAAACCCGCACCCTAGCGAAGAGCCACACAACACATGCACACCCACACTACAACAGCGGCTTACAGTTCTAATGACAGTCATAATACAAAGCAGAACAGTTTTATAGGTTTCTTTCTTACCTAGACTGACTCAGTGGGAAACTTGGCAGTCTTTGTTATCCACGAGCCTTTTCAGGTCTGGCTTGTACTCAGTTGTGGCCACTCGAAGCAACTCTTTCACGTGTGTGTCGGTAAGAACAGAACGATGTTTTGACTTAACTTGTTTCAGTGTAGAAAACACTGATTCACAGACATAAGTTGCTGCAAACATTGACATTAGCTTGAGTGCAGCCTGTTTAACATTGGGATATCTGTCTGTGGGCACTGTTTTCCAGAACTCTGTGGTTCCTTCTCTCAACACAGATTTCAGTCTGTCATCCTCACAAAGTTCAATCATCTCCAACTGGGACGCTGCTTCATTTGTCACTAAAGGGGCTTTTAAACAGTCAGATTCAGCAGTGAAAGGGTTAATGAGGAAGGTGATCTGTGGCCGTTTTTCCCTCAGGTTGCAGAATCTGTCCTCAAAACTCTGCTGCAGATTTTCAACCAGTGTTGCATAGCGTGCAGTGCTCCTTTGTAAGACCTCAGCTGCTCCTCCACTTGCCTTCAACAAGGATGGGAAATGTGTGAGCTCTCTCTTTTGAAGATGGGTCTGGAATAGCTTGAGCTTGTTGACAAATGTGAAAACACTTTGCACCAGGTCAGGCAGCATTTTTAACTTTCCTTGCAGATCTACATTCAGTTTGTTCAGATGATGCAGCATGTCGACCAGAAACCCCAAATCTGAAATCCACTGGGGGTCATGTAGCTGAGGATATTCCTTATGTTTCTCTCCCAGAAACAGCTTCACTGGGTTCAACATTTCAAAAAAACGGGAAAGCATGTTACCTCTTGAAAGCCATCTCACAGTGCAGTGGAAAAGCAGATCACTGGGAAGATCCTCATCAAGTTCAGCTATGATGTTTTTGAACTGTCTGTGATTGAGAGCATGAGTGCGAATAAAATTCACAATTTCTAGCACTGGTTTCATGACGTGGTCCAAGTTCAGCTTCTTAGACACCAGATGCTCTTGATGGATAATGCAGTGAAATGTCCAAAAATCCGGGAAACGGTCATCAGCTTTACACAGCCCAACAAGGCCATTTGCAGCTCCTAACATAGCTGGCGCACCGTCTGTGGCTATTGCTGTCAGTTTTGACAACTGCAAATTTGCCTTCTCAGCAACAGTCATGAGTGTCTCTTTCAGGTCGATGCCACGGGTCCTGTCTTTTAACGGAACAATGTCAAGGAGCTCTTCCTTAATGATGCAGTCTTCTGACACAGACCGTACAAATATGGCCAACTGAGGCTTATCTTGAATGTCACAACTCTCATCCAAAGCAATGCTGAAATACAGGCATTTCTCAAGGTCCGTATGTAACTGTGTTTCAATGGACTTGTTAATATCCGATATTCTCTGTTCAACTGTGTGCCGTGACAGCTGCAGGTTTGACACAGACCGCTTTAAATTGTCATTTTCAGGCGCGAGGATAACAAGGACATCTTTGAGACATGTCTTCACAAAGTCCCCTTCACTGTAGGGCTTTTTGGCACGAGCAATGTTCCATGCTACCTGATATGATGCTAACGTGACAGTCTCGGAGTGCTTCGCGAATTTTCGAAAAAGCTGAGTCTGCTTCTCTGACTGCCGTTTCAACGCGTTTACCTTGTGCTTGCGAAGTTCACTGCCTTTGGGGAAATCCCGGGCGATGTTAGCATGGAGTGAGGTGAAATGGCGCTCCAGGTTTGATGTTTTAAAATGCGATAGCGAAGTCTCGCAAATCAAGCAGAAAGGCTTCCCATTTCGTTCCACAAAAAAATACAGTTCCTCCCACTCAGATAAAAATGTCCTGTGCTCCTCTTCATATTTGCGCTTAGCTTTACTTTTCCCAACTGACTCTGCCATTACTAGCAGCACCTACCCTGCATTGTCAATACACGATATACAGCTAGCTACGGCAACACCACTTAAACAAACCACATAGTTACCGTCCTTACCGACCGACGCAATACGAAACGCGAAAGGATCCATATATAAATATACACAGTATATTTTATTTTTCCTATTTTTTTTTAATTTTTAATTTTTAAAAAAAATATTTTTTTTCAACCCAGTGCCCAGCCGCTCAGTAAGAGCCTCACAGGAGCAGGCCAAGAGCCGCATGCGGCTCACGAGCCGCAGGTTCGCCACCCCTGATGTACACCATCGTAACCTAAGCTGTATGTATCTGGTACAGAATTTATTCATGCAAGGTAAAGCTAGTAGAACAATAAGTTTAAACACAAATTACATGGTATTGTTTAAAAACCCACGTGACAAACATCAGATTTTGTTAATAGCTAGGCAGATGTTTCCTTGTAAGACAAAGTATTTTGTGGAGTCCTTTAACAATGCTACTTGTTTACCTTATGGCTATTTGTTAGTTGACTTTAAAGCCAAGACACCTGACCATATGAGGCTTAGAACAGCTATTTTATCGGACCGACAAGTTGTCTACACCCAGCCGTTAAAGTGATTAGCTATAAACAATGTCGTCACGCATAACCAGAAACAGTGACCGTCTGAAGCTGTTATATAAAGCACCGCCAGCTCTACGGAAAGTTATTCTACGTACAGCCAACGATGATTTTATCAAAGCTCTGTGTGAAATAGCTTTGAACATTTTACAAGGCCGGATACCGTTGACCCCCCGTATGCACAAAAGACTGCAGAAACAAAAAAAGGACATCAGGCTGCTGGCTAGTAAGAAGGTGTTGATCTCTAAAAAGAAAAGACTTATTAATCAGACCGGGGTTTTTTTGTTGCCATTGTTGGGTGCTGCAATACCCTTGATTACCAGCCTTTTCTCAAGAGGTGGTTAACCTCTCTTATGATTATGGAGCATGCTCAGAAGATGTATCTAGTTCCTCAGCATCAACTAGATGCCTTAAAGCATACCAGCCAGCGCGCTTCTGTTAGACAGACTGCTGAAAATGAATTGGATAAAGCTATGGAGACGGTGTTGAACACACCGGATGATGATCTGCATGAAAAAGCCAAAAAGTATGGGGCTGTTCTGCAACGTTATTTAGCAATGGTAAAACAAGGGGAACAGGAGAAAGGGGCCTTGAC
Source organism: Lota lota (assembly GCA_026745465.1). NCBI lineage: Eukaryota > Metazoa > Chordata > Actinopteri > Gadiformes > Lotidae > Lota > Lota lota. The sequence continues at coordinate 89,350 of JACYXH010000362.1, read as the reverse complement.
TCTATCACTGTCTGATGAGGGGGGAGGGGGTCATGCCGGCCATACAGAGGACCGTGTTGACGGAGATGGTGCTGATCATATTTTTGATGACGTGTTGAAACATATTCCCCCAAAAAGCAAGAGAAACGCTGTGTATATATTGGAATCCTTGAAGAAGTCTAAAGATGTATCGTGGACCAACAGGGGTGAAATTGTAATAAAAGGAGAGACTATAAAGGGGTCTCACTTGTATGATTTGTTAAACAATGTTACGGCCCCCTACACTATTTTAGATTCTGCCAGACCCCATGGATGGAATGCTTTTTTAAAATCTTTAGCCTCTATAAATGTACCAACAACCTCTATACCTAGTAAACGACTAAGACAGATTAATAGCCTGTATAAGAACAACCCTGCATTGGATAGTGTTGATGCATCAGAATCAGGGGTGTCTATCCTAGGTAGTAGGTATGGCGCTACACCTGGGATAAGGAGTGTTGAACAATCAAAGTCTGTATCAAGAAAAAGAAGAAAGAGGAGTATACTTAAGGAAACGGGGCCCCCTTTTAGCTCCCCTAATCAGCAAATGAGTGAATGGCTGAATTTTTGATTTAAAGTTTTTATTTTTGGTTTTTTATATTGTTATGTGTTTTTTATTATTATTTATTATTATGTCATTGGCTGTATATTATGGTGTTTATTATTACTATTATTATGTCATTGGATGTAATGTGTTTCATGCTTGAATAAAATCAAATAACCACAATATTTGCCTGTCTACCTTGTCTTTTTATTTTCAAAATACATGCTACATATTACACACTGCGACACGACTGGACACACTTAAAATGATGTTCATTACAAACATTAGATTGTATCCGATTAACAAAGTCATATACCATTTTATCATTATGGGGTAGATTATCGTCATACAGGCTCAAATACGTCTGGTAGGATACATCTCTTTGCATATTAAACAAGAAAAATACACAATGTTGTCCACATGCTGTACTTAGATGATACTGAACCTGTCGCGTAGAATAAATTACATCGCTACAGTTATGTTTAAGAAACAGGTGTATGGCTACAGGAAACTCCGAGTATGTAGGTGGGTTGCCATAGGAGTCAAAAAAGTATCCATGTCTTTGGGCTGTAATGTATATAGCCAGCCAATGTGCACCATCTAAATTTGACGGTTCGGTATTAACCACCACCATAGCAGGTAACTGATGAACGGCTCTAGGCAGGTGGTTGCTCGCCACGACCCCCAAAAAAGAAGCCTTGCGGGCAATCTTCAGACCAACAGCCGTTAGCTCGATAGTATTCATTACAACCGTTTTTAGTAATAGTCCAGTAACACCTGCCGTCTGTTCGATATTTCTATAATAGAGTCATAGACTGCGTAACAAATTAAATTGACGGTTATAGGCAGAGCTCTGCTAAACCGTACTTCAAGCCTTACGTTGCCTGTTCTGACAAGCGAGACGTGTTGTCCCCATCCTTCATCTGCTTCAAGGTTGAAACAAAACAGCGTATAACCATTCCCAAATTCTTTGCGATTAATGGCCATGTCCCTATCCTTCAGCTGACGGCCTGTGGCCTGAATAAGCTGGAAATATTCTCTGGTATACAGTTCGTTTCTAAAGTCAGGTTGAAAAGGTTTAGCTGGAAATGATTGTCCATCACAGTAAAGAGCTAAGAAATCTGTATCGAAATGCTGAAATCTGAAGGGATTCCTAGCATAACTGCCTGTGAATGATTCGTTTTCTACAAAGCCTATAATAATCATCTTCGGAATCTGCCCTAGAAACAGATTGTCCTGATTGCATATTCTAGTGCCTGCAGGGATGGATACATTCTTAAGACATACCCTATCAACGGGGTACTTCCCGTTAGCTTGTGTCAACGCTTTGGCATGAGCCAACTTGACGCCTGGCGCTATAGAAACCTTTTTAATAAAGACACTGGCATTCACTATAGAGACTCTGTATTCCAGATTACCAGCAGCCATAAGACAGAAATTGTTTTTTGCTCTAATGAATTTCATGCGTAGATCAACGCCGTTAATCAATAGTTTCTCCTGGAAAAACATATCTGCGTGTATAGGAGCTATCAGGTCAACTATACGGCTAGCTGTCGTATAGGCAGCCCTATTTGTTAATCCAGCATTATCTCCTGTTGGGGAACGGTCATCCATGTGACCGCTTGTGTCTTTGCTGAATAGTCCACATCCAAATTGGGTCTCCAGTGTACCGTTGCCATAGTTTAGCAAGCATTCTATAATACCCCGATAAGGATAGGTATTTGACGACTGGGTAATAAGCCTATCACCCAGCGTAATATCCACTTGTGAGAATAGTGTGCATCCAGGGTAGTTGATCAGGCCCACCTCGGCCGGCAGGGCCAAGTCTGTTCCATCAGGATTAGTAATCTTAACACGGAGATGTATATATGTGTTGTTTAGATCCATATAGTCTTCGCTGCTGGCTGATACAAAGAACTCTATGGGCCCGCTATCTGTTATCGCTGATAGCGGTGGTATTTCAACATAGGTACATTGTCTGTACCTAACGGTAGAGTGAAAAGATCCAGTTCACTCTTGACGCATTCTTCTGACATTCGATGGAGTAGAGCCATTGGTATTCAGTACGGATTATTCGGTCTAAAGAAATATATCGTTAGCACCTCCTCTGAAGTGACGATTTGATGCCTTCTTGCTTTTCTTGGTTTTTGCCCCTTTTCTACCAACGACCCCTGTTTTATTCTGTTTTCGGCGTCTTTTAGGTGCACGGCCCCGCCCCCCGTTCGTAGGTGGGTATATAGTAGGCCTATCGAATGAAGCAACCATGCCTGACCCCTGCTGTTGCTGCGCAGTTGATGCATGGGCTATATTTGACATCACGTCTCCTATAATGTTTCTGGCAGCCGCTTTCAAATGTGGTTTGGCTATGCTCACACCCCTTCTGAACAAAGGCATAGCCATTCTGAAGAGGCTGCGGAACATTCCCCCGATTCCGGCTCCATACTGGGTGCTGCTGCCAATGTAGCCAGGCAAACCGCTCCCTGCCTGGTTTACGTAATATTGGACGTATTTTCCCTCATCGTAAGGCGGTCTATAGCCCATCTTCTCACAAGCGTGCTAGTATCGCTGTTGTTTTATGGGTCTAAAATGCAGTTTGATGATCACTTTACCGTAAATGAATGGAATATTCAAGTTCTGGTCACACTTTAGATCAATTTCAATGTCTCCAATAGTATCTCGGGACATATGAACGTAATGCGGCCGATCGTATATCCGAATGCTGTATTTCTTGCTTGTGTCGGTGGTATTAATACACCTTAGCAGCGGTACGTAATAGTCTCCTACAAGTTGATGATCCACAATGTCGCTATAGATAAACATATTATAGCTGCCTCCGTGGATGTCGGCAGGATAGGGTGTGTAGGTCACGCGTGGCTTATCAACAGGGTACATAACCACACCTTCTTTGAAACCCAGGATAGTGGCCAGTTTTCCTTTAAAGGCCATACCCATGAACCCATCGCCTTCGATGTATACATGGTTTCTAATACCATTATGTTGGAGTATCAGGGTACCAAAAGAAACCTGTTCTGCAACAGATGTGTTGATTTCCTTTAAAAGCGCTGCAATGGTGTTGTAGAAGCCAACAGTTAGGGACACGTCCATCCTCCCTCTTAATTTGTCGTTCACAACTGTTGCTATGGCGTCTGAAGCAGGGAAGCTTTTCCATCTGGTGGGGTACTGAACTTCAATCAGCCCTACCTCGTAGGGTTGTTTGGTCTGTATAGCTTTTGCTAGTTTAGTTTTAAAATTCCATATTCTATTTTGAGGATAGATCGATGCAGAGGCATTACTTGCTAGGGTCACATAAAAACCCCCATCAGCCTCCTTCAGAGAGTGCATTATCCCGTCACAGCTGTGTCGCAGCTGTGTCACAGGCTATACTGACACCTGTTTCTCTTCACGTGGGGACTATAACCTTCTCAGATATCCATGAATTGAAAACCTCCGGCCACCCCAACCATTTGACTAATACCATATTCTTTCGCCCCACCTTTTTTCTATCGATAATCTTTTCTATTTTAAATTCTTTCGTTTTTGTCACAATCACTTTCTGCATCTCCTTTTCATAAAAAGTGCCTTGCACAGTATCGCCGCCATAGTCTTTTAACTTATAAACCGGAGGATGTCTTGAAAGTCTCTCTGATATTGTAAAATATTCATCTGTATATGTCTGTTTGTAGCCCTTTCCAAATGTCGCTTTGACTTTTGAAATTCGAACCGTATCACCAACATCATACCTGAACACTATCTTAGTTTCAGGCTTTGTTTTGTAGAGATTGTTAAATACACGTGTCTCATTATCTTTAACGACACTGACAGGTGTCATTTTGATCGATCTCTGGTATGAGTGGTTATAAGCATGAACCATGTCCTGTAGTTTATCCACATACCGTTTGGAGTTAGCGGCCGTTAAATATCTCCACATGTTTGTTTTTAGAGTCCTATTGAAACGCTCGACTATACAGGCCTTAGTCTCGTTATATGTAGAGAAATGTTTAATGTTATGCCTCTCTAGCAACCGCTGAAACATTTTGTTGTAAAATTCTTTTCCAGCATCGGTCTGCAGTTTCTCGGGGACACGGCCTTCTTTGAGAATATCTCCAAAAGCTTTGCTGACGTCATTAGCACTCTTGGATGGTAAACAACGCACCCACGCATATTTTGAAAACACGTCGATACATGTCAGCAGAAAATGCACGCCATCGTTTTCGGCTGAATACTCCGTCATATCCACTAGATCAGCCTGGAATTGTTTATCTATACCTCTAACCAATACTCTGTTTCTACGGAAATGTATCGCAGATGGGGTATGCAGAGTATAGGCGTCTTGTTTCAATAACCATTTCTTGATATAGTCTAGACGAGGTATCTGGCCCTTGCTATTTTTAAGGGCCACTCGTAGTTTATTAACACCCCCATAAGCACCAGCCCCGGCGGGGTCGTAATAAGCTTTAGACAACAGTCTATCCATATCGGGTAAGATTGACAGACTGAACAACAAGCATCGTTTACATCTTTTTATTTAAAAAACAAACAGCCACTCTCCACCATGTCGAGATACTGTTTACATGCTGTTTTGTTTTTCTGTACCATTTTACAAGCTATCAATCGAGCCTCAGTAAGACAATTCATATGTGTATCCGTGTTCAACTTGAAGACATCAGATACAAATGCACACACACACATAACATGGCCGACACTAAAACACATATTATTGGAGAAATAGTTTAGTAATACAGACAGATTTAAATCCATAGGCATCATGTCATGAGAGCATGTTTTGACCATATCAGGCCAATCCTTATACAAATGTTTGATATATATATTATGATTGATAAAAGTAGCATAGCCCCTAGGCTTAACAGCATCACTATTGACAGCCATACTACACATCAGTACAGCAAGCCTATCGGCTACAGAATGAAACAACAGGTCATATCCACTAGAAATTAAATTACCCATTTCTTTTTAAATCACATGCAGCACCCTGACAATGTACACCATGCAAGGGTTGCAGCATCTATTTTACTCTTATGCTCCGGGGTGATATTCTTTTCTCTTATTTCATGTATTTTATCCATAACATATGTTTCAGATAGTAAATCGCATAGAACAGACTCCGATACACCAATCATTTTGTCAGAGGGAACTGATAGACCGGTTGTATTTTTTAAAACAGTTACTAAAAGTAGCTGGAATGGCTTTCTATACAACGCATCACATATATCATCATAATGGTATTCGTAATGATACAATGATGGTCCGTGCAGACAGCTATGGCGTCGTTGACTCGGGTTGTTGTACGCACATCCCCAACAGTCGGCATAGACCTTCATGTTGATGATGGCTTCCACACATATACACGTCGTAGCTCTCAAAACGCCCAGGGATTCAGGGTTTAGACGAGGGGTCATCAGTTGCCAATCCTCATTCTGCGTCGCCGTATCCGCCTCCATCTTGCTGCCCTGTGTATATGCTAGATACATTCGATCCAGCTGGTCGGCTAAGTCTTGTAACCATTTGCTAGTTGTACCCCCGTCTAAATCATCATCATCTTGCATGTTCTCGTCTCCATACTGGGGATCATCATTGTCCTGATCTGTATAACATAACACATTTTACATTTAGACACCAACAAAAAAAAAGAAAAGAAAAAATAGAATACATTTGGGCTTTTTCTATATATTCACCATGTTCTACAGCTGCTTGAACCTACACGATAGATCATTAATGAGATCCTCTGCATTGTCTTCATCAGACCCAAATAGCTCTTTTTTAATTTCTCCGTAAGAGCATTCGCGCAGGTACTGTTTGACAACTCTGTCAATATCCTGAAAAAGCGCTTGTATCTCGGGCCAGTCACCCCACTGAATGAAAAAGACAGTGTCAAACCAACAATCAGATGCTATAGCACTGTTATGGGTCGGGTGTCTGTCTAGGCAAAATGGGTCACGATTGTTCAGAAACAGGATAGGATTAGAGCAACGACGGAAAAATATAAAATCACTCTTCTTCTTCATAAAAAGATTTGTCTCCATGCGGTATATCTTGGATCCCAAATCCCCATGCCACTGGGAGACATAGGGGCCTTGACTCCATCCTTCAATATCCAGCTCAGGACATACATTCTCACGGAAATGTAGCCAATCATGGGTAGACATGCGTAGATCATCATCACAGTCTTTTGCTTTTAACACAACATATCCATCCTTGAATGAAATTACGTACGCAAAGCCTTCATCGCCATAATACACAGTTGATGCTTCTGTGCGTCGATCTCACCCCATTTTAGAATTCTTCATTCTCTTGAGTGGAGCATTAGGCACTGGCATATCATCCTCCATAGCCCCTTGGTTATATTGTGGTGTATGACCCGTCCACATACCTAGAGAAGGCCGCTTCACGCTGTCCTGGTGCTCTGCTGTTGCGGTGTCCATGATGAGAAAGATGTGTATAACCACAGAGGATGACTGTTTTTAAAGGCAATACTAACCTAACAGACACACACCCACTTTTAAAAATGCCCCCACCCCGGATGTCACACACACACACACACACACACACACACACCCGCCCCCACCATCCCTAACCAACTCTCCACGCTTGACCCCCACCCTTTCCCCCTGCCCCCTTTGAAGATAGCCACCGTTTCACACTTTTGTTTGATTTCAATGTATGTCGACAACCAAGACTATATGTTTTGAAAACCCACTTCACACACACACACACACACACACACACACACACACACACACACACACACACACACACACACACACACACACACACACACACACACACACCCACCCCCACCATCCCTAACCAACTCTCCACGCTTGACCCCCACCCCCCTTCCCCTCCTTTCCCCTCCTTTCCCCTCAGACACACCGGAGCCACACACTCACTTCCGGCGCCTCAGACACACCGGATCCTCAGGCAGGCAACGCAGGCATCACAGGCATCACAGGCATCACAGCCACTTCCGGAGCATCCTGCCTTTTATTTTTTAACTAAACGGATGTTTAACAAAACGGATGTTTAGCAGGAATACAACTTCCGCTCAACATGGTTAACATTGGGCAGCAGTGGTCAACACCGGTCAACACTGGGGCAGACCGGATGTTGTATGTGTGGTTTCCGCTTTGATCTGACCTATGACCTGGGTGTGGCTTTTTCTCGAAAGGGGGTCGCTTATATACTACTTACACATATATACACACACAAGCACACACATAGACAACGTCAGCAAAACACACTAATTCTGCCATTCCCATAGTGTGCTGAGTGAAGTTGTATAAATATGAATATAAATCCGTAGTGGACTCCTAAACATGTCCACTACGCTATCTACTATATTATACCTCTAAATGTTGTATCTTTATGTTAAATGAAAAACAATATTGTGCGTGTTTGTTTGCGTGCGTGAGTGTGTGTGTGCACAATGATGGCATCTGATAAGAGTACAAGATAAACATTTCCTGACAGTGATGGTTCAGATTGCAAGCTGATGATTGGTCAGAATTCAAACATGTGACGTTTTTCCAGCTGATATAGCAGAGCTGAAGCCTGAGAGCAGAAGCAGTGGAAGCTGACAGAGAGGAACCATGGACCACATCTATGAACTGGACCCACTGAGGAACCTGAGGACACGTCTTTGGACCCTGGACTCTCTGAGGAACCTGAGGACACGTCTTTGGACCGGGAGGAGACAAGGAAGAGAAGATTTGGTAGGTGCCCTTTTTAGAGGATGTAAAAAAATGTTTTCATCTACATACTGTACATTTAAGATTTACGTTCAGCAAACGTTTTTAGCCAGAGTGACCAACCTGATGAACCAGCGATCGCATAGACAGATTTATTCTCCTAAATAACAACATAATATCAACACAAGTTTAATATTTCAGTACTTATTATTAGTGATAGTGAAATGTAATATTAGAGTGCCAATGTTTTTTTTAATTCACATTTTTGTATTTTAATAAAGGCTACTCATTTAACCTACATGATATCAAGTAGATTTATGGATTTAACACAATTACATAACGTTTGTAATTAATATGAACATATCTCAAATTATCCCAAAATACATATCCTAATATTTTCTGTGCGTGTCGTTGGGAATAACCCTGGTGACACGCAGGTCACATGTTGCCCACCCGTCGATTACTGTATGTGTACGTATGTATTACTTCATGTATTACTGTATGTATTGCTGTATTACTGTATAACTGTATGTGTGCGTATTTATTAATGTATGTATTACTATATGTATTACTGTATGTATAGCTGTATTACTGTATAACTGTATGTGTGCGTATTTATTACTATATGTATTACTGTATGTATAGCTGTATTACTGTATAACTGTATGTGTACGTATGTATTACTGTATGTATTACTGTATGTATTGCTGTATTACTGTATAACTGTATGTGTACGTATGTATTACTGTATGGATTACTATATGTGTATTACTGTATGCATAGCTGTATTACTGTATAACTGTATGTGTGCGTATTTATTACTGTATGTATTACTGTATGTATAGCTGTATTACTGTATAACTGTATGTTTGCGTATTTGTGAAAATGAGGGCACAATAACAAGTATGTAAGAGACCAGTACTTGCTCTGCTTAAGTGTGTTCTAAATTCAACACGAGAGCTACAGTACCAGTAATCACTTATTGAGGTGTTCTCAGTAGAGGTCTTCAGATGTTTCTTGAAGATGGGGAGGGATTCTGCAGACTGAAGGGAGACTGTCTGGACTGTGACTGATATACGCGCAGTATGAATATATCTGTGTGTACATTACTCTGTGTGTGTGCGTGTGTGTGTGTTCGGATCTTCGTTGTTCAGCCCTCCGAAAAGGCTCACCAGGAAGCACGCAATGTTATAACTCGTGTTTTGTCTTTAATTTTATTTTAAATCAAATGACCACAGGTCATAAACCTGAAATACAACAATGAATAACAATATATTATTCAAATATATAATATAACAATAATGTCAATAACGAAAACAAATAAGCCTGCAACATCGTTACCACCGCCACCAGAAACCAGCCGAGTGCTTTGAACAATTAGCACAAGACAAATAAGCCTGCACTCGGCTAACTTCCACCGACACAGTGAGGCAAACGTTCAGTACTTAATACAAGTAACCTAAACATTAATAATTAACTGCGTAGTTCCATACCAACGGGCTGTGCTCCTGATGCTTGTGTTCCGTGGTTGATTACTAGGTGCCGTAATTTTTTGTCGTGAAGCTGCGCATGCGCACATAACGTAAACATATCTAAACAAGACATCGTGAAGCTGCGCATGCGCACATAACAGAACATAGCTAAAAGAACTTAGTCGTTCTCATTTATTTATTTATTTCTTTTTTAATTATATTTTCATTCTGCGCTAGAAGTCTCAACATTGTGTGTGAGGTCACCACTTTCTGAACATCTAGCTGATGAGGGCGAACTAACCTTTGATGTGCTTTTGATATCTAAAGGTAATTTCCATAGTTATTTCACTTGTCCTTAGCTGTCCTCAAAACTTCTGTCAGAAGTGGGATTTGAACCCACGCCTCCAGAGGAGACTGCAACTTATAAAGAAGATAAAGAAGGGAAGGGAGAGAAAGAGGGAGAGAGGTGAAAAGAGAAGAGACACTGAGAGGGAAGGAGAGAGGGAGAGAGGAGGGAAAGAGAATGAGTGAGAGAGCGAGGAAGAGTAAGGAGAATGTAACTATTCTATTGAATACATATTGTAGAGAATGTACCTATTCTACTGAATACATATTGTAGAGAATGTACCTATTCTACTGAATACATATTGTACTGAGAATGTACCTATTCTACTGAATACATATTGTACTGAGAATGCACCTATTTTACTGAATACATATTGTAGAGAATATACCTGTACTACTGCATACATTTTGTAGAGAATGTACCTATTCCACAGAAAATGACCCCATTCTACCTATTGTACGTTTTTATTGAAATAAAAAAGTGTACAAACATTTGATGGTTGTCATTCATATTTCAGAAGTATAAACTAATACACTCGTTTTGTTTAAGAAACTAGAGATTTTTAACATGCACCTGCAAATGTTTCTCAATTTCATATTGTTAAATGTATAATAAACATTCAGCAGTAATCAGATATTGATCAATATAGTATATGTAATCGAATCATGTATAATGGGTTATATTTTACAAGTCAGGGTTCTTTTCCAAATGAATTCCTTCTTGTCAAATGAAAGCAGTACAACATTAATGCAGTTCTCTCAGATCAACATAGTAGAGATTCCCATGCAGGAAACAACATTAGTGGTTTTGGTCGTTTGATTATTTTATTATCAAACAAAGGTCCTAGTCTGTTTGATTGACAGGTGAAATGATCAGCGGGGCAGAGTTTTTACCTTTATAATCATAGAGACATGGGCAGAGGAATGGATAGAGAGGCTCACTAAAGGTGCAGCCAATAACAGAGCAGATATGAACCCTGGCTTCCACATCATAGAAGGAGACCAGACCCTCATCATAATCAACAAACACCCCCACCTTCTGGAGCTTAGCTCTCAGAGGGAGACGGACATCAGGGTTATCTTTAAATACCAACTTATCGTTGTCAAAGTAAAGAGTCCAGTAACCCATCTCAGGGGTCAACATGATCACACCTTTTCTGTTGATGGACTCTCTGGCCACTCCTAAACGCCATGCAGTCTTGTCTTTAATATGGACCTCAAAGTAAAATCTCCCTGAGGAGAAGCTCTGCTTTGTGAGAACACATAGATGCCGTGTAAATATCTTAGTGTTGTCTGGGAGTTTCTTCAACAAACATCCATCATGTACTTGTTTCCCATCCTCAGACAGGATGAGACGGGGATGAGCTGTATCAGGATCCAGAGTCACATCTACTTCATACTGCTGGACCCTCTTCAGTTCAGCAGCATCACACAGCTTCTTCATCTCCATGTTCAGTGTCTCCTCCAGCTGATCCAGGGAACTCCTCAAGGTCCCTACGTATGACGGAGGACTGACCTTCACTGTCGTCCAGTCCCTGATGGGTGGAGGATTCTTCAGGGATCTGAAGGTCTGGAGGAAGTGGAGGTGGTCTTTAGTCTGTGAGAGCTGCTTCACCTCTGAGCTTCTAATGGTTAGATCTTCTATTTCCTGCTCCAGCTCTTTGATTAGGTCTTCAACTTCTTTCTCTGTGGATTTCAGTCTCTCTTTAACCGTTTGGTTGAACTCATCCTGCCACTTTTCAATGTAGCGCATCAGAGCAGTGAAGACCTGCACACCATCAGCTATCTCTCTGTCTGCGTCTTTCTTGCTCATTTCTACTGTGTCTTTGATCTCCTTAATCTTTAGTTTTCTCTCCTGGATCATTTGCTGAACTTCAGTCTCTATCTTCCCCAGCTGGGCCGTCTTCACTTCATATTCCTCCTTTAGAGGTACAACAGGATGGGACCTGTGGTCACCCTCTGTGCAGAACAGACACACACACACCTGTTCAGTCTGGCAGAAAAGCTCCAGAAGTCGGTCGTGTTTCTTACACATCCTGTCTTCCAGACGGTCCATAGGCTCGACCAGCAGATGTATCTTCAGTCTTGCGACTCTCTGATGAGGCTCCAGGTGGGTTTGGCAGTAAGAGATAAAACACACTAGGCAGGACTTCACAGCCTTCAGCTGGGTCCCAGTACAGACGTCACAGGGAACTTCTCCTGGTTCAACACAAGGCTGCTCTTTGACTCGTACAGATCTTCTAAACTGATCAACCATCTCTGATATGAAGGTATTGACCCGTACATCAGGTCTTCTGTGGAAAAGCTCATTGCAAACAGGACATTTGTACTGGACTTGGTCATCCCAGAACTTTGTAATACAGGTTCTACAGAAGTTGTGTCCACATGGATTGGTAACTGGGCTGTTGAACACATCCAGACAGATGGAACATGAAAAGTCCTCCTCAGACCTGGAAGTGTTAGCAGAGGCCATTCCTATAAGAGATGTGTTTAATAACGTTAAAAGAAAATTACTTTTGTTTTTAAATTGTATAACAATGGTAAACTAACAGTTTTAACTTGTTCTAATGTACGTGTGTTATATATTTTATATATTCATATAGTTTCAAGCAGAAATCATCATTCAACAGGAGGTACAACATGGAGCCCTGCAGACAGGACAGCTTCACTGAGGATTATAGTCAACATGTTGGACTCACCTGATAACGTTTCTGTCAGACTATTTAGTTTATAAAGTGTTGTTCTTTGTCTCTAGAAAGAGAGAAGTGCCTCCATGTAGTGTTACTTTGGATACTTTGCATTTAAATTAAGTAATAATCAATTATCAAAGTACATTTCTATCAATAATTGTCTAAAATATGGTAAGTATGTGTCCAAAAACAACGTTAGCATAGGGTGAGCAGTCTCTGACTCCTGCCCAGCTGAAACAGCTGAGTGTCACAACGCTACACTTTCAGAGGTCGGAGATAGGAGTTAACATGGAAGCACTTATTCTGTAAGTCCCTGAAAACTATCTACAGCATCAAATACAACGTTATCCTAATGAAACAAAACCACACTTGTCTACAACATGGGAAGTTACTGTATTTAAATAGTCATGACAGAGTGAATTCTTTAATCATTATAATATAAATAAAGTAGCCTATAGTATAGTAATAATAATAAGATGCTTACTGTTAAAGTCACTCAGGGACACTTCAGATTTAGGACCAATCCTAAAACAGAAGAATGAAAAACTATTATTTCAACGATAACCGGGTGCTTGACTCCCAGCTGAAAGCTTCCGGGTTCGATCCCCAATGTCCGTAGCCCAACCTGTTGGCAGCAAGATGCCCCCTAACCCCTACCTGCTCCTTAATGACTTGTCTCTGTACTGTCTAACCCCTACCTGCTCCTTAATGACCTGTCTCTGTACTGTCTAACCCCTACCTGCTCCTTAATGACCTGTCTCTGTACTGTCTAACCCCTACCTGCTCCTTAATGACCTGTCTCTGTACTGTCTAACCCCTACCTGCTCCTTAATGACCTGTCTCTGTACTGTCTAACCCCTAACATGTAATTTGTTGGGATCTACTCAGTGATGAAGCCTTTGTTCAAATATGAAGGATAGACAGAGAGCTCTGATGTCTAGAAGCTCAGACAGAGAAAGACAAAGATACACAGTGAGAGGTTTCAAGTATGCTACAGTTCAAACATGTACATAACATTTAAAAACGTTTTTAACCGCACGTGTTTACAGAAAAATAGCACTCGTCCTATTGATATGATATATAAGTTTACATATTTATGATATATCACTGATCAGAGTTGATTACAGTACCTTAGTCTTCTTCCTGCTGTAATGAAGTGAACAACAACCAACCGTCTGATATATAACAAGGAAATTATGTTGTGAAACAACCAGTTGGTCCAATTCCCCTCCCAGTTTATACTCCTCCCAGACTAACCTCTCATAGGCTGCTGTTCCATGACTCAGAGAAAAACGAAGAGACACTTGATGGTTCAAACAGCATGTAGAGACATGTCACTGATGCAGCTCCTTTTTTACAGTAGAACCAACAGGAACATGTATACCATGTTATCAGTAAAGAGACAAATAAACATAATGAATAGACACACATGACGTAGAAAAAGTCTCCTCTCCTCTGTTCCTAGTGGATCAGTAAGACTTTCTGTAGAATCTATACAATGGATGATTTCTCTTCTCAGAAGAGCATAGTACGGAGTACTCAGAGTGAGGGTAAGCATGTTTGTACTGGTGTGTGATTCTATAACAGATAGGGTTATTCTCTTCATTAAATTCTCTTCAATGAGTCATCTTGTTGGGTTGGGTTCTTTTTGTGTTTTTTCCTTCATGTTGTTACACCCTTTAAAAGCAGGTATTTAGAAAAGGCCCAAGGCAAAGTACACACACACACACACACACACACACACACACACACACAGACACACACACACACACACACACACACACACAATATCAGCAACATAAATTAATGTTCGTTTTTTTTTGTAATAGGGTTAAAAAATACAACGTGTATGCGCTTTTCCATTAGCGTGACCATTTAGTATATTATTGTGACTTTGTTGTTCCCTTTGTAGACACTAGGGGCCCCACACCTAATCAGACTAGGCATACAGGGGGACAGCTGTTAGTAACATCTGTCCCCCTATATGGTGCATGCCTGTAATAACCTGCAGCTGTTTCCTTCACATTGTGTCCCGCCAAGACTCACTGAATGTCGACTGGCCAATAAGAAGGCCAAACATGCGCCGCACTACACGCTCATTTGCATAAAGTCAACTGAAGTTCAACGTGCCCGCGCGCGAGCCGCGTCTAGTGGGAGGGAACGCCACTTCGTAAAGTCCCACAAGCAGCAAGGGCGGCTTATTGTCAACGTGTGATCTATGTCGATGTGAAGGAAACCGCTGCAGCTTATTGGCCTTAGTGACAAGGGCGTGTTGTCAACAGATCGCTGTTTGGAATGGACGTCTGGGACTACTGCTCTCCGTGCTCTCACACATGCCCGGCCACGTTGTGGGAATCATGGGAGACTTGTTTTCCAGCCAATCATTTTCATTTCACCCGCGTTGAACTCGTGCACCAATGTGCGCGGAAGGGGAACACGGGATGGGTTTGAAACCCGACACAAGCTGTACAACCGTCTCCTCCGTTTGGCTCGAGCCAGAGACCGCCCCACCTGTCACTCACTGGATCCTGTGGTCCAATCAAACGACCCCACGGTGAGCACTGTCAACAACCTCCTATGTATAACAGCCTACTTTTATATTTAACAAGTATATATTTAAAGTAATAATAACTCAAGTAGAAGTAAAAGTATTCATCAGATAATAGCTTGAGGAAGAGTAAGAAAGTATGTAGTGGAAAGATTACTGTACTGAGTACAGTACTGAGTTACTTCAAACCAAATGATTTATTGTTGTAATAAGCAGAGCAAGATGACCGTAAATAGACATTATAGACATATTACATTGTATATGCTTGTCTAATAGACATTAACAACATATGAAATAGCATGTATCCCTTCAAATAAAACAACACACAATAACATATTAAACGTTTACAAAATAACATGAATGAAGACAAATACAGACACAAGAAAGCTCTCTCTCTCGCTCTCTCTCTCTTTCTGTGTGTTTGCATGTGTGTGTGTGTGTGTGTGTGTGTGTGTGTGTGTGTGTAAAGATTTGCACCGTTTGAAGAAGTAGATAACCCCTTTGGGGGTAAAATTGGATCTAAACACACACACACACACACACACATAGAACACAACACGTTACTCAACAGTCGTTTTTTCACCAAGTACTTTTTTACTCTTACTCAAGTAATTATTTGGATGACTAGTTTTTACTTTTACTTGAGTCATATTATTCTGAAGTAACAGTACTTTTACTTGAGTAAAATTGTTGGCTACTCTACCCACCTCTGGCTACGGTGCACCTTTATCTAGTGTTTCCAAACGGACCTTATATCAAATCAATTGGTTTAATATTCTCAAGACGTTTAAATGATTAATGAAGGCCTAAAGCTTCATTCTCCACGTTACTAGCTAGAGTTTAATGAAACAGACATAACTGCATAATACAGCAGTGTTGGCATTTAACAAACTGTAGGCCTGGAAACAACTATGTTCATATATTTAGTCAGCACTATTATAGGCCTACAGTTATGAATCCTATTTGTGTAGGACTGCTGTGTTGATGGTTGCACTTTGTTTATTTGTTTGTTTATATCATGGTGATAATGTGGTGAACATCATTTTTTAATAATTTTGTCTGTATTGATGCAATACACACACACACACACACACACACACTTAAACACACACACACACACACACACACACACACACACAAGTCTGTATGGGCAGGAGAGCCCTTCACCGGGGAGTGTAGCTCGAGGAGGGAGGAGCCGTGAGCTGTACAGGTCCGGACACACGGCACTTCCGCTCGCACCGCTCGCTGTCCATGTTCCCTCGTGAAGAGTCTGGAGCCTTCCGCTCCGTCAGCCTCCGCAGTCCAGTCAGCCTCCGCACCGCGCGGAGCGTCGTGTTGACGCTGAGTGAACTGTCTCTCCGCCCCCACGGGCCACGCCCCCTCTCGCCGTATGAACCAGGTGTGTCGCATTAGTCGTTCACCTCGTCCGACCCGGAAGTAGACTCCGTTCATCACGATTTGGGCTGAGGACACTCAGCGGGGGGTAGGGGGAGGGGGAGGGGGGGGGAGGGGTTATCCCCATGGTTACGACCCACGGCCACTTTGTGATGCTCTTTTTTTACAGTCGCTGAGTGGGAGCGTCATCATGAGCGATGTTGGATATGAAACGCACCACACACCGTGGCCTTATCCTACAAGTGTCCCAGAAGCTTCATGAACCTTCTCGGACCCCAACAATAACTGCTCCCCAGATGGAGCTGACGTTGTGACGTCACGGGGCCTCCGAAAGGGCCCGGAGACATCCCGGAAAGAACCGGACCGGAGTTCAGAGCAGCGTGGAACGGGTTTCTTTCTGCATTATGTGATTATTCTAGTAACGTTGACTAAAGAGCATAGGTTACTAAGTTTAAGATCATAGAAGACATACTAAGACGGAACAAGATAAGTGTTTATATTGGTAATGATAAGAATTGTTGGTAAGATAATTACATAGAATAATGAGCACTGTAAATAACCTATTAATAACACTCTACTTTTATATAAAACAAGTATATATTTAAAGTAATAACTCAAGTAGGAGTAAAAGTAGTCATCAGATAATGACTTGAGGAAGAGTAAGATAGTATCTAGTGAAAAGACTACTCAAGTACTGAGTTACTTCAAACCAAATGATTTATTGTTGTAATAAGCAGAGCAAGATGACTGTAAATAGACAAATATTACATTGTATATGCTTGTTTAATAGACATTAACAACACATAAAATAGCATGTATCCCTTAAAATGAAACACACAATAACACATTCAATCTTTACAAAATAACATGAATGAAGGCAAATACAGACACAACAAATCTCTCTCTCTCAGACTTGAGTAAGAGTGAAAGTGTTACAATAAAACTACTCTTAAAAGTAATCTATTCAAAGAATTACTGAAGTAAATGAAAGAGTATATATAACCTCTGCATGTATTTATGTGTGTGTATGTGTGTGTAATGTGTATACTATGTGTGTACTATGTGTGTGTTTGTATTTATGTATGAATGTGTATTTGTGTGTGTACTATGTGTGTGTCTGGGTATGTACTATGTGTGTGTGTATGTATACTCTATGTGGGTGTGTGTGTGTGTGTGTGCGTGTACTATGTGTGTGTTTACTGTGTGTGTGTGTGTACTGTTTGTGTGTGTACTATATTTGTGTGTGTACTGTTTGTGTGTACTATGTGTGTTTGTAGTGTGTGTTTACCTATGTGTGTGTGTACTATGTGTGTTTGTACTGTGTGTGTGTGTGTGTGTGTGTGTGCGCGCCGCCACGTGCGCGTGTTCTTTTTTCTACAAGCGACACAGAGACACTGAGGCACCATCCCTCCATAACCCAAACACAGGGAGGAGGTCCTCCTGGGTGAAGGTGGACTGGAAGGTGTAGATGTGTGTCAGTGTGTCTGAGGACCCTCCTACATCTGGGGACACTCTGTAGAAGGACAGCGTGCCAGCAGGCCGGTCCAGATACACTCCTACTCTGTTAGAGCCAGGGGGGGGGGGGAGACGTATGTCTGTTCCTCTACCGTTGTACCGGGCAGTGTAACCATCATCATTACAAACAAGACTCCAGGACTTGTTGTTCCATCCAAGCAAGCTGTCATAACCCCCTCCTCTCCTTGTGATTCCTCTGTATGTCACACCTATCTCAACAGCTCCTTCCCACTCTACCTCCCAGTAACAGCGGCCAGTCAGACCCTCTCTACACAACACCTGGGGATAGGAGTCAAATCTCTCTGGGTGATCAGGATACGACTGCTCCTCTCTAACCCGCGTCACCTTTCTGTTGTCCTCAGACAGAGAGAGTTGTCTGTGGGCTGTGTTTGGGTCCAGTGTGAGTTCACTGGCATCTGACGGGAGAACAAGACATGATTAGCTGCTGAACCATTGTTCTTCATCATCATCATCACTAGTACTGTTCTCTTGCATACTTCTTTTTATTCTCTTTCAGAAGCTTTTTGGTCGCTATTTACTCTTCAAACATTAACATAGAAAGACAAAAAAAATTCATAATAGGTACTATAGTGGAATCATGGCCTGTATATTTTCTAAGCAATAGTACACGTTGGTTTTAAGATAATTAAAGTTAAAGTTAATAGGAAATCCCATGTGTGTGTGAGTGGCTGTCCCAGTCAAAACATTGAAACCAAGAAAAATGTATAAACTGCATTTACTCCCTCAATATTTACACTACATACACATGTTATACATCATGATGTTCGGCATGATGAGCTAATTCCTCATATGAAATATCTAAGCACTACTTGTAGTAGCTTTCAAGATATTACAAGTATTGTAATATGTAGTACTGTTGGCTGTCCTGCTTTAGAGATTCCCTCAAACACACACCTGAACTTATTCTTTAAATGAGACTTGATTTTATGTTGGCACTCAACAGCAACAGTTTCTAAATGTCAAAATAGCAGAAGACTTCAGTTAGTGGATGGTGACATAATTGGACACATTTAAATTATTCCTGTAAAATGATAAACTTCCTGATTTTTATATAGCTATTTAAATTCTACTAAAGATGTTTCTTATAACATGCTAAGTAGTGCTATCATTGTTAGTATCAGTGGAAAGTGACTTGCTATGCTGATATACCAAGATAGTGTTGCATCTCTTCCAACGAGTTATTCTGCTGTTGATCTGCAGTATATATATATTTTTAGCAATGTCACTTCTTAAATTCACCACCCAGCCGTAATGGCAATGGTCTGGAAATGCTACTAGATGCTACCTGGAATATCTACCCTTGTTCCCATTCACACATGACCCCATGCAGGAAATGTTCAGGAATATTGCTAAACCTCTATCACATTTGTGAAAGGGGCTTGAGAGTCTCTTACGGGCCCTCAGTGCCTCCCGGTTCATCTCCATCAGGCAGAGCTTTGTGATGTCTACCACTCCCTCTATGGCGCGCCTCCTCTGCTCCTCGTTCTTTCCTTCCACCTCCTCCTCCTCCTCCTCCCTCTGACTCTGTGAGCTTTGTGGGTAATGTAGGAAGAGAACCCTCCAGAGCTTCTTCAGCTCTTTGTCTAGAAAAGCGTGTGCGTTCTCCTCAGCCCTCTGGAACAGAACAAACATCAAGGAGAACTTTACCCTGAACTAACTGAGGACATCAGAAGCATCTGTCCTAGATTCACGTTGGTCTAAAGAGGGAAGCCTGGAGACTATTAGCACCACAAGAGATGCTTTTTAATGTTCCTGTAGAACTAAAGTCAAATGTCTTGTTGGACATTTACACACCTTGATCAGCTCTGTTTGATGCTGCTGTACAGAATGAACACTGGTAACCTTTGACCTCTCCTGGGGCTGTCTGTGGAGAACAAACACACACACACATTTCTCTATAGTAAAATGAGTCTGTAAAATGTAATTGATAAGAGTTACACGGAACCGTTTCCCAAGATTAAATCATTTAAAATACCAATAACCTAAAGACAATATAAACTGTAGTAAACTGTAGGCTTACCTTATCTATTCCGTGATTCAAAAGTGTTCCCATACAGTATAAAGTTATAAAAGTATAAATGCAAAGGAAGAAAATGAGGTTAAAGTGTTCCTAAATCAAGTAAATCTGGTAAAAGTGATTAAAAGACGATCTAGAGAAAGTTTGAGTTAAGTGCTCCTCCCTGAGAAAGACTGAAGTTTATATGAGGAAGATACAGGACTATGACGCACTGGCAAGTCCAGACAGCCAATCACAGCCTCGGCTGAGATAGCCAATCGAGGGCTGTAATATGAGGCTGTCATCAATGGTCACGTGTTTTCAGGGAAAGCAAAGCCTTCAGACACACACACACACACCCACCCACACACCCACACCCACACCCCCCCACACACACACACACACACACACACACCAAACCCGGAGCACTGCTTCCTCTACTTCCTACTCTGACTGAATCCGCTGTCTGCTGCTCTCATAGCTCTGCTGCTCGTGTGTGCACTGTGCGCGTGCACGCCGGGGCGAGTTCCTGCAGCGAGCGTAGCGGCAATACACAGATCTGTTCTCTCTTCTTCTTCTTTTGTTGAATGTTGGATCGGGGCTGCATGAATAGTATTCGGGGAAGCCGAATGATGAATATTGATTCATGGATGGATGAATGAGAGAGAGTGAGTGAGTGAGTGAGTGAGTGAGTGAGTGAGTGAGTGAGAGAGAGAGACTGACTCTCAGCCCCGCTCACTGGCTCCCCATACCAGAGAGGCAAACACAGAGGAACCAGCAGACAGAGAGTCGTCACACCGTGCAAGGGAAGTTCCTATCACAGCATCCAAACAGTCTAGAGGATACGGATTCAGGAATGCGTTTTCACATTCTCACAGAAAAGTCTAAACATAAAACAAAGGTAATTCAAAACCAGTGTACTGGGTCTTAGTGATACGCATCTGTCCAGTATTTGAATCCACTACTTCCCCCCCCCCTTCCTTCTTTTGCCACTAGCTCTTCATCTTCTTGTCAGGGCACACGTGAGACAGGATGAGATCCACCATGTCCTTGATGATGGCCGGGGGCGGGTGGATATTGTGGGGGAGATGATGGGCTAAGGTCATCTCATCAGCTCTGTTATATCAGCTGGAAAAATTATGTCACGTGTTTGAATTCTGACCAATCATCAGCTTGTCATCTGAACCATCAGTGTCATTTTACACACACACACACACACACACACACACACACACACACACACACACACACACACACACACACACACACACACTCCTTCTACTCCGTATTCTAGAAGGTAGTGGAAGGTAGTGGACATGTCTAGGAGTGGTCAAGCTCTATTCTAGAAGGTAGTGAACATGTCTAGGAGTGGTCAAGCTGTATTCTAGAAGGTAGTGGACATGTCTAGAAGTGGTCAAGCTGAATTGTAGAAGGTAGTGGACATGTCTAGGAGTGGTCAAGCTGTATTCTAGAAGGTAGTGGACATGTCTAGGAGTGGTCAAGCTGTATTCTAGAAGGTAGTGGACATGTCTAGAAGTGGTCAAGCTGAATTGTAGAAGGTAGTGGACATGTCTAGGAGTGGTCAAGCTGTATTCTAGAAGGTAGTGGACATGTCTAGAAGTGGTCAAGCTGAATTGTAGAAGGTAGTGGACATGTCTAGGAGTGGTCAAGCTGTATTCTAGAAGGTAGTGGACATGTCTAGGAGTGGTCAAGCTCTATACTAGAAGGTAGTGGACATGTCTAGGAGTGGTCAAGCTGTATTCTAGAAGGTAGTGCACATGTCTAGTAGTGGTCAAGCTGTATACTAGAAGGTAGTGGACATGTCTAGGAGTGGTCAAGCTGTATACTAGAAGGTAGTGGACATGTCTAGGAGTGGTCAAGCTGTATTCTAGAAGGTAGTGGACATGTTTAGGAGTGGTCAAGCTGTATTCTAGAAGGTAGTGGACATGTCTAGGAGTGGTCAAGCTGTATACTAGAAGGTTGTGGACATGTCTAGGAGTGGTCAAGCTGTATTCTAGAAGGTAGTGGACATGTCTAGGAGTGGTCAAGCTGAATTGTAGAAGGTAGTGGACATGTCTAGGAGTGGTCAAGCTGTATTCTAGAAGGTAGTGGACATGTCTAGAATTGGTCAAGCTGAATTGTAGAAGGTAGTGGACATGTCTAGGAGTGGTCAAGCTGTATTCTAGAAGGTAGTGGACATGTCTAGAAGTGGTCAAGCTGAATTGTAGAAGGTAGTGGACATGTCTAGGAGTGGTCAAGTTGTATACTAGAAGGTAGTGGACATGTCTAGGAGTGGTCATGCTGTATACTAGAAGGTAGTGGACATGTCTAGGAGTGGTCAGTGACCCCACCCAAACATACAGTCAGTTGGAGACCCCACCCAAACATATTTCAGTTCAGGAAGAGTTAGCAGAGGCCAGTATGAGAAAACATTTGTTTTAGTAAAAAAGTTAAAGAATGAACACATTCCCTTTTCTGTTCTTTGGACTCATCTTATAATGTTTCTGTAAGACTATTTAGTTTAAAAAGTGTTCTTTGTCTCCAGAAAGAGAGAAGTGCCTCAATGATGTTTGACCTCGGTTTGAGTTTAACACTTAACTTCTGTTTCCTGAATAAGACTTCCTGTCCACCCCTGCCAGCTAGCACAGTGGTTTGGCTTCGTATAACTCATCATGGTTCCTGTAACATACACACACACACACACGTCACTTTATATTTTATATTGTACAAAGATACATATAGACATATAGAGGCAGAATAAAGCAGATAGCGTCATGTCTAGGAGTGGTCAAGCTGTATTCTAGGGTAGTGGACATGTCTAGGAGTGGTCAAGCTGTATTCTAGGGTAGTGGACATGTCTGTGGTCAGTAATACCACCCAAACATAGTCAGTTAGATACACCACCCAAACATACAGTCAGTTGGAGACACCACCCAAAGTTAAAAACTAACTAAATTCCTTTTACTACACTTTGGACTCACCGTATAACGTTTCTGTGGAACCATTTAGTTCAAAAAGTCTTCCCCAGCTAGCTAGAATAGTGGTTGTGCTTTCGTAGAACTCATCGTGGTTCCTGTACCACACACACACACACACACACACACACACACACACACACACACACACACACACACACACACACACACACACACCTGTCTGTGGTGTTAACTTGTCAAGAGGAAACCACCAACGTTGTCTCCACAGAGTCTAACATTGTGTAGTTTGACTCAACATGGCCACTCTGACTGCTGCAGTGGCTCAAATGCTTCACTCTGTTTCTACTGGTTGATGCCCGCGCCTTGGAAGAGAATTGACTTGTTTAACAAATTAGCATTCTTTATTTAACACGCACATACACACACACACACACACACACACACACACACACACACACACACACACACACAGCAGAATTGGCAGTGTCATGAGTGCAAAGTTTGCAAACTATAACAACAAAGAAACATAAATATAAAAATATAAACGTTTAAATAAGAAACAATATATAAAAAAAATATACAGACTATATAAAGAATACAGAATATATAGTTGAGTCTCTTTTCAAAATGGATTTGTATAGTTGCGAAGGAATGTTCAAAATATGACCATAGAATGTAATTTTACCGAACACACACACACACACACACACACACACACACACACACACACACGCACACACACACAAACACACACACACATACACACACACACACACACACACACACACACACACACACACACACACACACACACACACACACACACACACATACACACACACCAAACCCGGAGCGCTGCTTCCTCTATTTCCTACTCTGACTGAATCCGCTGTCTGCTGCTCTCATAGCTCTGCTGCTCGTGTGTGCACTGTGCGCGTGCACGACGGGGCGCGTTCCTGTAGCGAGCGTAGCGGCAATAAACAGATCTGTTCTCTCTTCTTCTTATGTTGAATGTTGGATCGGGGCTGGAGCTTTATTCTTTATAATTATTTGGTTCCTATAACTATATACGCCTAATTATAAAGGGTAATGAAGGTTTAATAGAAGAGTTCTCAACAGCTTTATTCTTTATTATTCGCTGGTTCCTATAACTATATACGCCTAATTATAAAGGGTAATGAAGGTTGAATAGAAGTGTTCTCAACGGTACAGCTGCATTTTTTTTAACAGACCTACTCTATATATTCTGTATTTTTTATATAGTGTCAGGGGACTTATTTCAAAATGCTACATTTATTTCTTTAATATTAAATTGATGTATTTCAGGGAACTTTAATTTCATTATGCTACATTTATTTATTTAATGCCACATTTATTTATTTCAAGGGAATTTTATTTCATAATGCCACCTTTTTTAATTTAATGTCACTTTTTTATTTAAATGCCAAATTTATTCATTTAATGCAAGATTTATTTATTCAATGCCAAATTTATTTCATAGTGCCACATTAATTTATTTCAGGGGACTTTAATTTTTTTATGCCACATTTATTCATTTAATGCCACATTTATTTAGTAAATGCCACATTTATTTAGTAAATGCCACATTTATTTATTTATTGCTACATTTATTTAATGATGCCAAATTTATTTATTTCAGGGGACTCTTATTTCATTATGCCACATTTATTCATTTAATGCAACAAGAAAATGGGGCATTTAATAAAAACGTGACATTGTGAAATAAAAGTCCCCTGAAATAAATTAATGTGGCATTAAATAAATAAATGTAGCATTATGAAATAAAAGTCCCCTGAAATTAATAAATGTGGCATTAAATAAATCAATTTAGCATTTTGAAATAAGTCCTCTGACACTATATACAAAATACAGAATATGTAGTATGTCTGTTTTAAAAATGCAGCTGTACTATTGAGAACTCTTCTATTAAACCTTCATTGCCCATTATAATTATAATTTTATAGTTATAGGAACCACCAAATAATAAATCTGCTGAGAACTCTTCTATTAAACCTTCATTACCCTTTATAATTAGGCTTATATAGTCATAAGAACCAACGAATAATAAAGAATAAGGCTGTTGAGAACACTTCTATTCAACCTTAATTACCCTTTATAATTAGGCTTATATAGTCATAGGAACCAACGAATAATAAAGAATAAGGCTGTTGAGAATGATTCTATTCAACCTTAATTACCCTTTATAATTAGGCTTATATAGTTATAGGAACCAACGAATAATAAAGAATAAATCTGTTGAGAACTCTTCTATTAAACCTTCATTACCCTTTATAATTAGGCTTATATAGTTATAGGAACCAACGAATAATAAAGAATAAAGCTCCAGCCCTGATCCAACATTCAACAAAAGAAGAAGAAGAGAGAACAGATCTGTTTAATGCCGCTACGCTCGCTGCAGGAACGCGCCCCGGCGTGCTTTCCCTGTTCCTGCCTTGTGACCCGTTCTCTCCCTTTGCCTCGCTGTCCGCCTGATTTCCTGCCCGTTAACCGGACCATGCCTGTCTGACCGCTCTCTGCCTGCTTAGCCCCCCGGCTTGCCTGTTTCTCGCTCCCAGTAAACTCCATTTGTACCTCTCCGCCTCCCTGTGTCGAGCGTTTGGGGCCCCTCGCTCTGTTCCGCGTGTATCCCTTTAAATAAAACAACACACAATGACACATTACATCTTTACAAAATAACATGAATGAAGGCAAACACAGCCACAAGAAATCTCTCTCTCTCTCTCTCTCTCTCTCATTCTCTCTCTCTCTCTACGTTGGTTCACAGTGGAAAACAATTGAATAGTTGCACAATAACGCCTCTAAAATGGTGAGATGTAGTGGTTATTTGCGACTGGAACTGGGATTCATCGGCGTGCATCGACGCTGGTTTCCGGGGCTTCCCCGAATACTATTCATCCAGCCCCGATCCAACATTCAACAAAAGAAGAAGAAGAGAGAACAGATGTGTTTATTGCCGCTACGCTCGCTGCAGGAACGCGCCCCGGCGTGCACGCGCACAGTGCACACACGAGCAGCAGAGCTATGAGAGCAACAGACAGCGGATTCAGTCAGAGTAGGAAGTAGAGGAAGCAGCTGTGTGTGTGTGTGTGTGTGTGTGTGTGTGTGTGTGTGTGTGTGTGTGTGTGTGTGTGTGTGTGTGTGCGTGCGTGTGTGTGCGTGCGTGCGTGCGTGCGTGCGTGCGTGTGTGTGTGTGTGTGTGTATGCGCAGCTGTGTCAGCGCGCTCCTGTATCTGCGCATGTGTTTGAAGGATTCGCTTTACCTGAAAACACGTGACCATTGACCACGCCCACATTCCGCAGCCCACGATTGGCTATCACAGAGAGGGGGCGGTTCCTGTGAGGTAGCCGAGGCTGTGATTGGCTGTCTGGACTTCCTGTGCTTCCCCAAACTTCAGTCTTCCGCAGTGAGGATCCCTGAGGCTCAAACTCTCTCTAGATCCACTTTTAATCTCTTTTACCTGATTTACTTGATTTAGGAACACTTTAACATCCTTTTATTCCCTTGCATTTATACTTTTATAACTTTATACTGTATGGGAACGCATTTTAATCACGGAATAGATAAGGTAAGCCTACAGTTTACTACCGTTTATATTGTCTTTAGGTTATTGGTGTATTAAATGATTTAATCTTGGGAAACGGTTCCGTGTAACGCTTATCAATTACATTTGACTATAGAGAAATACAACGTTAGTTTAATGTTTAATATATTGTTATTTTCTGATCCATGTGGTAACTTGAACATTGCGTTCAATATTCAAGTGATTAATTTGTCTTGATGCTACTCAAAATGAAAAGAAGAACGTGACAGAAGTCCTTTGAATGTCCTTATATTTAAATCACAAGTTAAATATGTGTGCGTAGCGACTGGTGGTTATTTGCGACACACACACACACACACAAGATAGGCAAGTGAAGGAGGAGCCCAACCCCACTGCACAAACGAGACGTAGTGATGAATTCATTAAACAGATGTGTGCTACAGCGTGACGGCTATTCAGCCCAGTGATGTCACACTACGGGAGTTTGGAGGCCTGCTGCTCCTCAGCCAATCAGGACTCACACAGTTAGAGCTGATGAGACGTGAAAGCCTTCATGCATTCATCTGTCCCTGCTCCATCACTGTCATCAGTATTAGTATTATTATTAATATCTCTCCTATAGTATTATACCTGACTAGCTCCATCACTGTCATCAGTATTAATATTATTATTCATATCTCTCCTATAGTATTATACTTGACTCGCTCTATCACTGTCATCAGTATTAGTATTGTTATTCATATATGTCTTATAGTATTATACCTGACTATTTTCGGTGAGGTGGATATTATAATAAAATCACTGACTGTACGTTTGGGTGGGGTTGATTTTATCATATAATATAACTATGTCTGACAGTTTGTTTCGGTGGGGTTGATATTATATGAGAAGGAGCATATATATACGTATGGTTTATTCATAATTATATTTATACTGAGCAGGTATACTGTGTATTTGTGTGTATATGTATATATATATATATATATATATATATATATATATATATATATATATATATATATATATATATATGAGAAGGAGCATATATATACGTATGGTTTATTCATAATTATACATACACAAATGATCGAATGCAATTGTGTTAATACTGAGCAAGTATCCTGTGTAATTATATTTATACTGAGCAGGTATCCTATGTATTTGTGTGTATATCTATGTATATATATATAAGAAGGAGCATATATATATGTATGGTTTATTCATAATTATATTTATACTGAGCAGGTATACTGTGTATTTGTGTGTATATGTATATATATATATATATATATATATATATATATATATATATATATATATGAGAAGGAGCATATATATACGTATAGTTTATTCATAATTATACATACACAAATGATCGAATGCAATTGTGTTAATACTGAGCAAGTATCCTGTATAATTATATTTATACTGAGCAAGTATCCTGTGCAAGGTGAAAGGTGTATATGGTTTTTATCTTTATTTTATTATTTAATTTATTTTGAATTTTAACTTACCAATTAATCTCTACTTTTGACTCTTGAGCTGCATGCTCTAACAAGTGAATTTCTCCCGTGTGGCATTCATAAAGCTTATCTTGTCTTATGTTATCTGGTTGCGTGATGTGTTCTTGTTAAGTGTGTGTGTGTGTTACGGACGTAGTGTGTTTTTGTGTGACTAACTGTGTTCTCTCCCCAGCCTACTGTTTGTCCCTCCTCCTTCAGCACTCAAGCAATCAGGCAAATGGAGTGCACCTGCTCAGAATAGGGCTATATAAGCTGGGAGCGGACCAGAGCACAGGAGCCAGTGGGCCATTCTGCAGTTAACGTGCTGCATTTGTGGAAACTAGTTGATGAAGTGTTGTGTTTCTTATCTCGTGGAACTAGTAGAGTGAGCTATTTTGGTTAGTTAGTGTTTAGTTATAGTTTTGTTGACTAGTAGTTGTTTCCCTTTGTGTTTTCCCCTTTTGGGAAAGTGGTTTTTTCGTTACCTTAATAAACCTTTTTGTTAACCTTTACCTCTGTCTGAGACTCCTCCTTGTCCCCCGGAAAAATATTCTTTGTTACTCCCAAAATACCCCTGGATACCAATTGGGGTCGTAACAAGTGGGGGCTCATCCGGGATCGACAAGGAGAAGCTTTGATAGACGGCTCTGGTGGCTAGCGTGGTGAGTATCATTGTCTGGGTGGCCATGTGTTCAGCCTTTGCTAAACGGTTAATCTGCTTCCTCAGTTAGATAGGGGAGTGTCCAGCTGGACTGTATTAGTCTTTCCTTCGGGCGCTCATTTGTTATTTTTACCTTTCTTGTTTTCGGAGTGAATCCTGGGCGGGGACTAGTTTCCCCGACGGAGGTAGGCGTTTCAGGGCTCCGGCCGCTGAAGTTTAGCCTTTAAAGTCGCCTCGAGCCCGGCAAGCTCCAGAAGATAGATATATATAGCTTTGGTGTTAGGTAGGAATTGAGGAAGTAGTTTTTTATAAGGCTGGGCGTGGTATTCGCCTAACGTGTGTGTGTGTGTGTGGCACCTGGCATTGATGCTTATCACACTCTTCACCAGTGAAAGAGGACGTAAGGTTGCTAAATCAGTACGTGGGTGTGGTAGAACTATTTGTTTGTAGCTTAGCCTATCCTACTACGTGATTAGCTTCGGACTGCAGTCACTGTGGTTTGCCTTCTGGTCGTATGGCAGTGTTTAGCTTAGAGGAGTTTGTTGCTCATCCTACTTTAAGTCAGGTTGAGGGCTGTAGGAAGGATGATTTGTGTATGATTGCCGATTATTACGGCATTTCTGTTTCACGGTCGCTTATTAAAAAAAATCTGAAGGCTGTCCTTTTAAGAGGACTGGTAGAGAAGGGAATTCTTGCCTCACAGGTTTTGGAGGAGTCTCCTGGTGTGGTGGCCGGGGCTACTGCAGCGGTATCCCCGGGTGAGAGTCAGGAAGGAGCGATTGAGCCACAGCCTGGTGGTTTTACTCCAGGTGGAGAGGGTAGTGAGGAAGAGGTAAAACCTTACACGATGCCACGGTTTGAGCCACTCTCTATAGAGACAACTTCTGGTTCTGTGGGAGGTGCCCGATTGAAGATGCGTTTAGCTCGTCTTCAGCAGGAGAGGCAGGAAAGAAAGGAGGAGCGAGAGTTTCAACTAGAGTTGAAAAAGTTGGAGATAGAGTCAGAGACACGGAGGGAGTATGAGTTGAAAAAATTGGAGGCAGAGACAGCTATCAGGATGCGTCAGTTAGAGTTGCAGAGGAGTGAAGTCGACGCTAGGACATCGGCGATGGCCTCTAGCTCTGGCGGACGGTCACCGTCAGGTTCTGATAATGCCTTTGATGTACGAAAGAATGTTTCAATGGTCCCTATTTTTCAAGAGACTGAGATTGAGTCCTACTTTGTGGTTGCACCTCTCACTAAGTTGTGTAGCCCTGCTGTGCCTTTTGCATGGAATGACGAGTGTCAACATGCCTTCACTGCTGCAAAGTCTCTTCTCTGTAGCGCCCCTGTCCTGGCTGCGCCTAACTTCTCTCTTCCGTTCAAGTTAGAGGTTGATGCCAGTGCTTCTGGAGCCGGTGCAGTGCTACCGCAGGATGGAGAGGGAGAGGTATGCCATCCTGTATGCTACTTCTCAGTTAAATTCAAACGGCATCAGCTGAACTACTCCACCATTGAGAAGGAGACCTTAGCAATGCTACTTGCGTTACAGCATTTCGAGGTATATGTTGGTTCCAGTTCCTCGCCAGTGATTGTGTACACTGACCATAACCCTCTCGTGTTCTTAGCCCA
Organism: Lota lota; assembly: GCA_026745465.1. Classification (NCBI taxonomy): domain Eukaryota; kingdom Metazoa; phylum Chordata; class Actinopteri; order Gadiformes; family Lotidae; genus Lota; species Lota lota. The sequence continues at coordinate 58,806 of JACYXH010000362.1, read as the reverse complement.
GATGTACAACCACAACCAGAGGTTAATGCGCTGGGCTTTGTTAGTGCAGGGTTACCACCTAGAGATCCGGCACAAGAAGGGGACGGACAACATGGTAGCGGACGCACTGTCCCGTGGGTAAGGTGGTCTGATTACAGGTAACAGACCATCTTATGTGACAGTGGGGAAGTGAGTGTGCAACTTCCCCTGTGATGTGACAATTAGAGTAGTGTTGCTCTAATGTTGCAAACTACCCGTTTGCTCTTATGGGGGGGAGTGTTACGGACGTAGTGTGTTTTTTGTGTGACTAACTGTGTTCTCTCCCCAGCCTACTGTTTGTCCCTCCTCCTGCAGCACTCAAGCAATCAGGAAATTGAGTGCACCTGCTCAGGGTAGGGCTATATAAGCTGGGAGCGGACCAGAGCACAGGAGCCAGTGGGCCATTCTGTGGAAACTAGTTAACGAAGTGTTGTTTCTTCTCGTGGAACTAGTAGAGTGAGCTATTTTGGTTAGTTAGTGTTTAGTTATAGTTTTGTTGACCAGTATTTGTTTCCCTTTGTGTTTTCCCCTTTTGGGAAAGTGGTTTTTTCGTTACATTAATAAACCTTTTTGTTAACCTTTACCTCTGTCTGAGACTCCTCCTTGTCCCCCGGAAAAATATTCTTTGTTACTCCCAAAATACCCCTGGATACCAATTGGGGTCGAAACACGTGTTCTGTTTTTGCTCCATCCATAACCCCACTGGACCCTTTGTGTTTATTGGAAATCTGTCAGACTAACTAGCCTACTGACTGACTGGGGGCATGTTGAAGTTTGATTAAATTGGTTGGTTGTTGTCTTGGTAGATGGTCAGCATGCTGGCATTTGAAGAGGTTAGATGTTGTACTTGATTTACACATGCACTTGCACACTCTCCCAATTTTAGTCTTTCCTTTTCACAACTATCATACACCTGCAAGCTGCTGCTGAAGTTTGACTGTGGCTTGATGTTACTCTGTGCAATGTTCATGCAATGTAGCCTTGTTCAACCGCATTCATCCTTTCACCACTGTGACTGAGTTAGAGAATTGGAGACGTACTTGTTGTCACTACACTGCGTCTTGCGTTACAACACAATTGTAAAAAGGAGTTTAGCTTTGGTAAGTGTTTATTATAATGTAATCTAACTGAATGACTGTTGATATTATAATATAACTATAACTGTATTGCTCCTACTGGGAATGAAGATGATGGTTGACGTCATGTATCTTACATATATTAATACTGTTAACCATCCAATAGGTTTTATTATTTTTATATTAATTATTAATTATGATTTACATGAATAAAGTTACTATTATTATTAGACAATCATATTAATCAGTATACGAACTTTGACAAATAATAGTAATTTTGTATTTTATATTCAGAACATGGTATAAAAGAATACTATTTGTGTTATTATTCAGATTTAACTCAGGTTATTACATAAGACATAACATACTAATCATAACATGATTATGATACATGTAGGAAATGGGGGAGGTAACAGCCTATTTACGTTTCTCACACACAGTGCTCTTATTGCATCCGTAATAGTAAACTACATTCATATACCTGTAAATATTAACTATTGATCAATCCTCTCCATAGCATTCTGCGCTACAAGCCAATGCTTCCTTGCACTGCCGTACCTGAATATAGGTTGCTTTTGTGTGTGATAGCCTACTTTAAATTATCAAATGGGGAAAAATCGAAAATTTACTTTTCCAAAACATGGATGAATTACAGAATTCAAACTCACTTATCATAATCCCTTCATCCACAAGTTGCAATTCGTTACACTATTTTACACTTGGGTTAAAAGGGGAATTGTTTGTGTTATTATTATTCTGATTTAATTCAGGTTATTACATAAGACATAAACATATCAATCAAAACATGATTATAATGATACATGTATTTCATATTGGATTTAAACTAGAATACTATTATAACTATCGGGGGTGATTGTTTTACTATTTTACACTTGGGTGAAAAAGGGAAACTCCATTCTAATTGAATCCTCTAAATACATAGGATATTTAGGTGAAGTGACAGAGCATAAACTAGGTTGAGGGTTGAATTATTTCACTGTGCGATTCCTACTGGAAAATGCCGCATATTCGCGTCGTAACTAATGTAAAGTTGACGCCATTTTGTCAGTCCGAATTATTTCATCAGTTTTTCGTGACATTTATTCGTTCCGTGCTTGATGTAAAATGACCTGTTGAAACCTACAGTAGATGGATGTGTATGGGCCGATCGTATCGTCCCTTTTGGCGTTCATCATTTCAGACGTCACTTCCTTCTCCAAGCTCAGGACCGGAAATGGTCCGCCGGAGGGGCGTGGCCGAGCTTGGAGCTCTATATACAGACCCTTCTCTAATGTTCGGGAGACGGAAGTTCATTTAAACCAAAGCGAAGAGACACCGCGTGTCGGCCCTTCTCACGCTCCGGAGACAAAGAAGCCTTTTTAAAGGGAATATTCAGACGGAAACATTAGAAGGTGAGTCCAACATGTTTGAGCCATAATCCTCGTTGAAGCCGTCCTGTCTGCAGGGCGCCATGTTGTACTGTAGCGTGCTGTACTCCTGCGCTCCGTATCAACACACATGGCTATGGACTTACTCTGTTTCCAAACTACTCTTTTAGTCTTTAAAACCACTTTGCAATGCGGAATCGGTGATTTAAAAGAGATCACTGAGCTAACGTATGTGTCCTCATGAAAAAACGCGCTGAGACTTTGTGGATGCGCAGCGAAACAAGCCTTTAAATCCACGTGTTGTGTCGCCTCGTCGGGTTATACCAACACATCCTTGGTGGGTGACGTGCTGTTTGGAGCGCAGCTCTGGATGTGTTGGTTGAATCCGACGTGGCGGGACAACAATGGAATTGTAACGTTGGTTTCACTGCTATTAAAGTATCGATCTTCATGAGGAGGACGCATGCGCAGCTATTATTAGTCTTCGTGAGGAGGAAGCATGCGCAGCTACTACAGTATCAGTCTTCATGAGGAGGACGCATGCGTGAGGGCAACGGGCTCTTTCGTCCGCGTTGGAAGCGGTGTGAGAGTCCATAGCGACGTGTGTGTTCATACGGAGCAGGAGGCACATGTTGGGATTGATGTTGTACCGACCTGTTGGATGAAGGGCTCTGCTTGTAATAACAACGCATGTATGAATATAGATGCATTATACCTAGTTATAAACTGTTGTTTTACCATTAGAAAATGAATGTCTTTGTTTTTAACATAATCTTTTTTAAATAATCTCTTCTAGGAATGGCGTCCAACACTTCCTGGTCTGAAGAGGACTTTTCATGTTCCATCTGTCTGGATGTGTTCAACAGCCCAGTTTCCACTCCATGTGGACACAACTTCTGTAGAACCTGTATTACAACGTTCTGGGCTGACCAAGTCCAGTACAAATGTCCTGTTTGCAACGAGCTTTACCTCACAAGTCCTGATTTACAGGTCAATACCTTCATATCAGGGATGGTTGATCGGTTTAGAAGTTCTGTACGAGTCAAAGAGCAGCCTTGTGTTGAACAAGGAGAAGTTCCCTGTGACGTCTGTACTGGGACCCAGCTGAAGGCTGTGAAGTCCTGCCTAGTGTGTTTTACCTCTTACTGCCAAACCCACCTGGAGCCTCATCAGAGAGTCACAGGCCTGAAGAAACATCGGCTGGTCGACCCTATGGACCGTCTGGAAGACAGGATGTGTAAGAAACACGACCGACTTCTGGAGCTCTTCTGCCAGACTGAACAGGTGTGTGTGTGTGTGTCTGTGCTGTGAAGTGAAGATGGCCCAGCTGGGGAAGATGGAGTCTAAAGTTCAGCAGATGATCCAGGAGAGACAACGAAAGATACAGGAGATTAAAGCCACAGTAGATCACAGCAAAGCAGACGCAGACAGAGAGATAGCTGATGGTGTGCACTGAACATGGAGATGAAGAAACTGCCTGACCTGAGATCAGCTCTAAAGAAGTGTAAGTGTCTGTTTAGTTTGATTTAGGGCTGTCAAATGTACATTAAATAATCCAATATTGTTAAAATATAAATATTTTTTATTTTATTATTTCAAGTAAGTGTAGAAGAATATTGTATGTATATGTGGCCCGCCTTCCCCCTGTGAACACAAGTCAATGGTCTCTTTTTAAACTGAAATGTAACAAACCACTCACATACATGGGATTTGCTGTTAAGTTGAACTTTAATTATCTTAAACAATATGCACAATTTCTAAAGCTATAGTACACTTGTCCACTATAGTACCTATCATACGATATGATTTTGTCTTTCTACGTTAGTTTGTAGAGTAGAGGGCATGTGAAAAAGGACAGGAATAAGTATGCAAAACAACAGTACTAGTGATGGTTATGATGAACATGATGAAGATTGATTCAGCAGCTAATCATGTCTTGTTCTCCCATCAGATGCCTGTGAACTCACACTGGACCCAAACACAGCCCACAGACGACTCTCTCTTTCTGAGGACAACAGAAAGGTGACGTGGGTTAGAGAGGATCAGTCGTATCCTGATCACCCAGAGAGATTTGACTCCTGGTACCAGGTGTTGTGTAGAGAAGAGCTGACTTGCCGCTGTTACTGGGAGGTAGAGTGGGAAGGACTTGTTGTTATAGGAGTGACATACAGAGGAATCACAAGGAGAGGAAGTGGTGATGATAGCTGGCTTGGAATGAACAACAAGTCCTGGAGTCTTTATTGTGATGCTGATGATGATGATGATGATGCTGATGTTAGTTACTCTGCATGGTACAACGGTAGTAGAACAGACATACGTCTCCCCCCCGCTGGCTCTAACAGAGTAGGAGTGTATCTGGACCGGCCTGCTGGCACTCTGTCCTTCTACAGAGTGTCCCCAGATGTAGGAGGGTCCTCAGACGCACTGACACACATCCACACCTTCCAGTCCACCTTCACCCAGGAGGACCTCCACCCTGGGATTGTGTTATGGGGTGGTGCCTCAGTGTTTCTGTGTCGGTTCTAACACACAGAAGGAATGAATGAATCGGTGGTTATTATTTTTAGACGCTGTTGAGAAGGTAAACGCGTGGCTGAGCGTGACGTCACTATGCATGATACTCGTATCAGTGTTTCCTCAAATTCAAGACTTTTGTGTTTTGGTTGATTTAAAACATGTACTCAACTAAACTCCAAATGCTACATTTTATTGGGCTTCAGAAAGGTTTATCTTGATAAACCATGAGTGGAAGAGACTTAAGATCTTTCCTAGTTAGCTAAGCAGGTTTTACAAAGATACTTTTTTTTTATTTGAAATGTATTTAAATAACTGTTGATGGTAAATCACATTTTATATTTTATTCATTAGACCAACTATGGACTATGGGGTAATGTTCATGTTGTAAATAACTTTAAACTGAATATTGATTGCTTCTGTTCTGTTGGGAACAAAACGGCAGCAGAATATGTTCAGTTATTCAAGATATGTGCACACCTGTTTATGGTTTGTAATGTCTGCTACTTATATTATTTTAGTTATTGTGTTTATTGTGTACATGTAAGGGACTATTTTTCTGTTGTATTTGTTAATGAAGCATCATGGTAATAAACAACTCAGTGGATTCAACTGAATGTTCTCGTGTATTCAGCCAATAATTATTTTAGTTTTAATACTAACTAATGCTAACACAAGGGCCTTAAGAAGAATATATATCAATCAGAAATGACTTAAAATTAATATTATTTCCAACATTATTTCCCTCTCAGCCAAAAGGGGGTGCTGCAGCACCCTCCACCATACTTCCAGTGCCTATTATTATCTGTATTCACTGTAAGTAGCTTTGGATCACTGTGTCTGATAAAAGACTAAATAGTAAGATATAGCTTCTGAGTGCTGCTTGCACTTTTAAATCAAAGAAAGGGACGTCAGAGGTACCCCCCTAGAATGGGGGAGCTTTCCCTTGATTTAATGTCTTGAGTTGGGGGAGGGGGGGGGGGGGGGGGGGGGGGGGGGGAAATTAACAGCTAAAAACCAAACCAGACTGAAAGAGAATCTCTGGTTCTCTTCTGTACACACTGGCAATGGGACATGGGACATGGGGCCTGGGACTCGTGTTCTGTCTAGAACATGAGTGACAGAAACAAAGAAAAAGACAAGCAAGAGACGGTAGGAGAGAGAGAATGAAAACAGTTGTCTAAATATCAGTGTGCTGGTTCACAAATATTTCAATGATGGGGTAGTACTGTGAAAGAAAAAAGAACCTGTGCTAACAACAGTGAAACCAACAACCAACCTCATGGTTATACTGTTACATGGTTTGCCGAACCATAGAACGTTGCTGCAAATCCCCCAATGTACATCCTGCTGACACTAAAGAGAAGCATTCCGCCTGTTGCCCATCATGGGTGTTTTGTCCAGACATGTTTTTGAGTGTCTGGACACATGTATCTTTTTAAAAGGCCTGCACCTGTTGCCCATCATTCATATCATACTTTTTACATCATGATTTTATCATTCTTTCACGTTATAATCACATTCCTTTCCCTTTTGTGAAGCATTACGAGTCATGAGGTCAAAGGTCAACCCATAAATCAGGTCAAAGGTCACACATCTGTTGCACAGCTGCCACACATCACATCTGTTACACAGCTGCCATCATCAATCATCTTGACAGCTAGGTCGTAAATCATGGTAGTTAAATCTTGACACTAGCTGAATTGTTATTCTCTCTCACCTCATATGCAAATGGCAAAAAACAGAGAGTGCCAGCCCCCTTTATACACAAGCCACGCCCCTACCAGCGAAGCCACTTGACTGGGATCCTGGTAGAAAGCTGAGTGGGGAACCATTGGAAATCCCATAGAAACCACCTGGTTGTTTTGGTAAGAAGTGGGAGGATATTTGGGATTTTGGGTAAACTGACCGCGTACTCTGGCCAGAACAGCACATGATGCCCTACATTCCTTGTTGGTTTTTCCCATGTTGCTTTGTTTCTGGCAACCTTTCATAAGCCAACAAACATACAGTATGCCAACATAAGATAATTTACAGATTAATCTAACCGTCCCCCCCTTTACTTCTATAAAAGACAACTTTGAAAGAAACAACGAACAAGATGAATAGTTCATCAGCTCAGAGGAGGAGGTGTGGGCCGTGGTGGTTTGGACAGAATCCAGACACTTTAACTTTTGGTTGCCTGGTCTGTCTGACACCCCTGCTGCCTCACAGATGGTCCAGCCCATATCGGCGATAGTGATCCTCACTGCTGTGGCACCAATCTGAAGGTATGGATGTTGGACATGCTCTATATAAGCACTTCTTTTCTGTCTGACAGAGCCCTTTAATCCTTCCTCCGTTCGCCAGTGTTGCATGTTCCTAAGGACAGTTAATCACGTTCCCCAGATGTGCTAGATCGTCTCAACCTGTTCAACATTCATCTCAAACCCCCGCCTCCAACTTCCTCCTACCATACACACACACACACACACACACACATATGCACGCACACACACACACAAACACACACACAAACACGCATGCACACACACGCACACACACGCATGCACACACATGCGCGCATGCATGCACACACTCGCACAAACACACACACACACACCCCGAGGGCCCTTGTGGTCGAGTGGTTGGCTCCAACCCCAACTGTTGCGGAGCTTCACAGCTCATGTTTTGTTCTTTTTGATTCATATTTTCTCTCTGCCTATGGCAGTGAAGCAGACTACATGGTGGACTTTGGTTGTTATCGTTGGTCTTTGTGTGCCAACTAATCTCATATTTGAATAAAGATGATGGTCATTATAGGGCTGCTGGTGTTTGTAGTTACAGGACTGACGTGGTCTCATATGAGGGAGGGAGGGCTGTATTCTTCTGATAACACACAATGATGATCTGTGTGTGTGTGTGTGTGTGTGTGTGTGTTTGTGTGTGTGTTTATGTAAGATCCACCTTTACCCCCAAGGGGTTCACTAGTTCTTCAAACAGTGCAAATGTTTCAACACATATACACACACAAGCACACACATAGACAACGTCAGCAAAACACACTCATTCTGCCATTCCCATAGTGTGCTAAGTTAAGTTGTATAAATATGAATATAAATCTGTAGTGGACTCCTAGACATGTCCACTACGCTACCTACTATATTATACCTCTAAATGTTGTATCTTTATCTTAAATGAAAAACAATATTGTGTGTGTTTGTTTGCGTGCGTGAGTGTGTGTGTGCACAATGATGGCATCTGATAAGAGTACAAGAAAAACATTTCCTGACACTGATGGTTCAGATGACAAGCTGATGATTGGTCAGAATTCAAACACGTGACATCGTTTTTCCATCTGATAAGAGTACAAGAAAAACATTTCCTGACAGTGATGGTTCAGATTGCAAGCTGATGATTGGTCAGAATTCAAACATGTGACGTTTTTCCAGCTGATATAGCAGAGCTGAAGCCTGAGAGCAGAAGCAGTGGAAGCTGACAGAGAGGAACCATGGACAACATCTATGAACTGGACCCTGGACCCACTATGAAACCTGAGGACACATCTTTGGACCAGGAGGAGACCAGGAAGAGAAGATTTGGTAGGTGCCCTTTTTAGAGAAATTCAAATAAATAATCCAATAAAAAACGATGTTTTCATCTACGTGCATTTAAGATTTACGTTCAGTAAACGTTTTTAGCCAGAGTGACCAACCTGATGAACCAGCGATCGCATAGACAGATTTATTCTCCTAAATAACAACATAATATCAACACAAGTTTAATATTTCAGTACTTATTATTAGTGATAGTGAAATGTAATATTAGAGTGCCAATGTTTTTTTTAATTCACATTTTTGTATTTTAATAAAGGCTACTCATTTAACCTATATGATATCAAGTAGATTTATGGATTTAACACAATTACATAACGTTTGTAATTAATATGAACATATCTCAAATTATCCCAAAATACATATCCTAATATTTTCTGTGCGTGTCGTTGGGAATAACCCTGGTGACACGCAGGCCACATGTTGCCCACCCGTCGATTACTGTATGTGTACGTATGTATTACTTCATGTATTGCTGTATTACTGTATAACTGTATGTGTGCGTATTTATTAATGTATGTATTACTATATGTATTACTGTATGTATAGCTGTATTACTGTATAACTGTATGTGTGCGTATTTATTACTATATGTATTACTGTATGTATAGCTGTATTACTGTATAACTGTATGTGTGCGTATTTATTACTATATGTATTACTGTATGTATAGCTGTATTACTGTATAACTGTATGTCTGCAATTCTCAAATGTGTTAAGTGTGTTCTAAATTCAACACGAGAGCTACAGTACCAGTAATCACTTATTGAGGTGTCTTCAGTAGAGGTCTTCAGATGTTTCTTGAAGATGGGGAGGGATTCTGCAGACTGAAGGGAGACTGTCTGCACTGTGACTGATATACACGCAGTATGAATATATCTGTGTGTACATTACTCTGTGTGTGTGTGTGCGTGCGTGTGTGTGTTTATCCCACTCCTGAACAGCTCTAAAATCGTACGCCATTGTTTTTCTGGTCTTTGGACTGCTGTGTGTTCTCGTAATCTCTGTGTGCCACGGTGAGTCTAAATCATATCATCCTGAATATAATTACAATAATAATATAAGTAATAATATAAATAATAGTAATATTATTTTTATTATAAATAATATTTTATTTATCATTATAATAAAATGAAAAGGATAATGATGATAATGTTATTGTTATAATAATTAGTATTATTAATATTAATAATAATAATATGTTTTCTTTCAGGGGGATGGATTTTGTGCTTGATTGTGAGTGGGTGTATATTTAGAGACGATGTTGTTGTGTTTTAGAGTTGATTTCTTCTGTACTCCTCTGTCCTGTCCTAGACTCAGCGACACCTTGGACGGAGGGGAGAGAGCAGTTAATGGATAAACTTGGTGAGTGTTTTATAGAAGTTATGGAGCTTTTTCAGCACATGAGACCAGTCTTTTATCTGTGATGCATTTGGATTAAAGCACCAATCAACTAACTGCATTCTTTCATTATTTAGGCAAAACGTTATTGAACAGAAACACAGACCAGCTGAAATATTACAAATAAAGAGGCATTTGCATATAAACATAAATAAAGAATATAACAGGCGCAGATTAGGCTATAATAAAACATGTATCCTATTGTAAAACAACTCAGAATACAATGTGCATGTAATGTAAATACAATATTCTGTCCAACAAAAAACAAGATATTCTGATAGAAATCACTTAGGACTTTGTGGGACAGGCTATAATGGCTTTAAAAGATATGCAATACCAAAGTTGAACGAAATAATTAGGATGGCATACAAGAACGAGGTGAGAGCAAGAAATTAATAGGCTGATTTTACCTAACGGCCGCAAATCACCCGCATATTTTAAATACTTTGCCTTTTTCTTCGTTTGCTTGCACTAGTTTCAATTTGAGCTGGTTAAGGGTTTTGCGTTCTCCTCCGCAAGCTCCGCCCCCGACTCGTTTATCTCTGAGCTGGAGTGTCTTCCCCTCCCTGGGAAATCTTTGTAGATACTGCTGTGATATTCAATCATGTATGAAAGGGCAGGCGAGAATACTGGGTCTGAATCTTCTGGGTCGCCCTCTAGTGGACAGGTATTAGAGCGAGTGAAGGGAGTGTTTTGATGGTGCATCTCTAGATACGTGTTGTACAACGTTCACTCATCTCGTCCTGCTTTCTTCCGGTTAAGTGATGCCCCCGAAGGAGGAGGCCCCCAGCATCACAGAGTTCCACTCCTCTACCAAGGTGTTGCCCGTGGGCCACACGGCCCAATTCTCCTGCGATGCCGGCGGCACGCCGGAGCCCACCGTCGAGTGGCTACACAACGGCAGGCCCCTGGAGAGGGACAGCACAGACAACCAATCAGAGCCTGCGGCCTGGGTGGAGAGGGGGTTCCTCTTCGTCAGAGGTGTGAAGTATGGTGTGAACACGGTCTGCTGCATGGCGACCAACAGCGCTGGCTCGGCCAATCACACCGCAGAGCTGCTCGTTGTTGGTAAGATCTGGATCCAATGAGAGATGTTTGTTGTTGATGTATTCATAACATTGTTGTTTATGTATTCATAACATTGTTGTTTATGTATTCATAACATTGTTGTTGATGTATTCATGACATTGTTGTTGATATATTCATAACATTGTTGATGAATTATTCATAACATTGTTGTTGATGTATTCATAACATTGTTGTTGATGTATTCATAACATTGTTGTTGATGTATTCATAACATTGTTGTTGAAATATTCATAACATTGTTGTTGATGTATTCATAACATTGTTGTTGATTTATTCATAACATTGTTGTTGATATATTCATAACATTGTTGTTGATACATACTTATGTATATGTATATGTATGTATCTGTATGTATGAGTACATGTCTATGTATATATAGTATGTACGTGTATGTATGAGTACATGTCTATGTATATATAGTATGTACATAGATGTATGAGTACATGTCTATGTATATATAGTATGTATGAGTACATGTCTATGTATATATAGTATGAACGTGTATGTATGAGTACATGTCTATGTACAGTTCCTTGCGAAAGTATTCGGCCCCCTTGAACTTTTCGACCTTTTGCCACATTTCAGGCTTCAAACAAAAAGATATAAAACTGTAATTTTTTGTGAAGAATCAACAACAAGTGGGACACAATCATGAAGTGGAACGAATATTCTTGGATATTTCAAACTTTTTTAACAAATAAAAAACTGAAATATTGGCCGTGCAAAATTATTCAGCCCCTTTACTTTCAGTGCAGCAAACTCTCTCCAGAAGTTCAGTGAGGATCTCTGAATGATCCAATGTTGACCTAAATGACTAATGATGATAAATAGAATCCACCTGTGTGTAATCAAGTCTCCGTATAAATGCACCTGCTCTGTGATAGTCTCAGAGGTCCGTTTAAAGCGCAGAGAGCATCATGAAGAACAAGGAACACACCAGGCAGGTCCGAGATACTGTTGTGGAGAAGTTTAAAGCCGGATTTGGATACAAAAAGATTTCCCAAGCTTTAAACATCCCAAAGGAGCACTGTGCAAGCGATAATATTGAAATGGAAGGAGTATCAGACCACTGCAAATCTACGAAGACCCGGCCGTCCCTCTAAACTTTCAGCTCATACAAGGAGAAGACTGATCAGAGATGCAGCCAAGAGGCCCATGATCACTCTGGATGAACTGCAGAGATCTACAGCTGAGGTGGGAGACTCTGTCCATAGGACAACAATCAGTCGTATACTGGACAAATCTGGCCTTTATGGAAGAGTGGCAAGAAGAAAGCCATTTCTTAAAGATATCCCTAAAAAGTGTCGTTTAAAGTTTGCCACTAGCCACCTGGGAGACACACCAAACATGTGGAAGAAGGTGCTCTGGTCAGATGAAACCAAAATGGAACTTTTTGGCAACAATGCAAAATGTTATGTTTGGCGTAAAAGCAACACAGCTCATCACCCTGAACACACCATCCCCACTGTCAAACATGGTGGTGGCAGCATCATGGTTTGGGCCTGCTTTTCTTCAGCAGGGGCAGGGAAGATGGTTAAAATAGATGGGAAGATGGATGGAGCCAAATACAGGACCATTCTGGAAGAAAACCTGATGGAGTCTGCAAAAGACCTGAGACTGGGACGGAGATTTGTCTTCCAACAAGACAATGATCAAAAACATAAAGCAAAATCTACAATGGAATGGTTCACAAATAAACATATCCAGGTGTTAGAATGGCCAAGTCAAAGTCCAGACCTGAATCCAATCGAGAATCTGTGGAAAGAACTGAAAACTGCTGTTCACAAACGCTCTCCATCCAACCTCACTGAGCTCGAGCTGTTTTGCAAGGAGGAATGGGTAAAAATGTCAGTCTCTCAATGTGCAAAACTGATAGAGACAAACCCCAAGCGACTTACAGCTGTAATCGCAGCAAAAGGTGGCGCTACAAAGTATTAACTCAAGGGGGCTGAATAATTTTGCACGGCCAATTTTTCAGTTTCTTATTTGTTAAAAAAGTTTGAAATATCCAATAAATTTCGTTCCACTTCATGATTGTGTCCCACTTGTTGTTGATTCTTCACAAAAAAAGTACAGTTTTATATCTTTATGTTTGTAGCCTGAAATGTGGCAAAAGGTCGAAAGGTTCAAGGAGGCCGAATACTTTCGCAAGGCACTGTATATATAGTATGTATGAACCAGTTCTATGGCTCCAACAGTTAATTTCCAGCCTGTATGTGAGCTCAGCTTGTTCAGTCTGTTGTTCACACAGGTGTCCCTTTGAAGGTTGAGTGCAATGTATGTGTATTGGGAAATCCAAATGCATCATGCATCATGCTGAACATTTTGATGTATAATATGTGTATGTAGTGTAAATATTGAGGCAGTAAATGCAGTTTATAAATGTTCCTTGGTTTCAATGTTTTGACTGGGACAGCCATTCACACACACATGGGATTTCCTATTAAGTTTAACTTTAATTATCTTAAAAACTACATGTACTATTGCTTAGAAAATATATAGCACATGATTCCACTATAGTACTTATTTTTATAGTATCATATTATATATTTTTTGTCTTTCTATGTTAATGTTTGAAGAATAGATAGCGACCATAAAAAGTGTCTGAAAGAGAATAATAAGAAGTATGCAAGAGAACAGTACTAGTGATGATGAGGATGATGAAGAATGGTTCAGCAGCTAATCATGTCTTGTTCTCCCGTCAGATGCCTGTGAACTCACACTGGACCCAAACACAGCGAACAGACGACTCTCTCTGTCTGAGGACAACAGAAAGGTGACGTGGGTTAGAGAGGAGCAGTCGTATCCTGATCACCCAGAGAGATTTGACCACTGGTACCAGGTGTTGTGTAGAGAGGCTCTGACTGGCCGCTGTTACTGGGAGGTAGAGAGGAAAGGACGTGTTTCTATAGGAGTGACATACAAAGGAATCACAAGGAGAGCAGAGGGTGCTGACAGCTTGCTTGGAGGGAAAAACAAGTCCTGGAGTCTTTATTGTGATGATAATGGTTCCTCTGCCTGGTACAACAATAGTATAACAGTCATACGTCTCCCCCCCCTTGGCTCTAACAGAGTAGGAGTGTATCTGGACCGGCCTGCTGGCACTCTGTCCTTCTACAGAGTGTCCCCAGATGTAGGAGGGTCCTCAGACACACTGACACACATCCACACCTTCCAGTCCACCTTCACCCAGGAGGACCTCCTCCCTGGGTTTAGGTTAGGGTGGGGTGGTGGCTCAGTGTCTCTGTGTCGGTTGTAGAAAAAAAGAACATGCGGGAGGGCGGGCGGACATGCGCACACACACACAAACGCATAGTACACACACACATACATAGTACACACACACATAGTACACGCACACACATAGCACACGCACATAGTATACGCACATAGTACACGCACACATAGCACACACAAATAGTACACACACAGAGCACACACATGGCACACACACATAGTACACACACATAGTATACACACATAGCACATGCACATAGTACACACACACATAGCACACGCACATAGTACACACACATAATTACACGAAAACGTTATATTTTCTCTTTCATTTACTTCAATAATCTTTTACATTTTTTAAATTAACATACTGTTTGCTTTTACTCAAGTCTGTTTGTGAATTAAAAAATGGAGGCGAGAGAGAGATTTATTGTGGCTGTATTTTCCTTATTTCCTTATTTTGTAAAGATTTAATGTGTTATTGTGTGTTGTTTTATTTGAAGGGTTACATGCTATTTTATATGTTGTTAATGTCTATTAGACAAGCATATACAATGTAATATTTGTCTATTTACGTTCATCTTGCTCTGCTTATTACAACAATAAATCATTTGGTATGAAGTAACTCAGTACCTGAGTAGTCTTTTCACTAGATACTTTCTTACTCTTCCTCACGTCATTATCTGATGACTACTTTTACTTCTACTTGAGTTATTATTACTTTAAATATATACTTGTTAAATATAAAACTAGGATGTTATTAATGAGAGGTTATTGACAGTGCTCATTATTCTATATAATTATATTACCTACTATTCTTATCATTACCAATATAAACACTTAACTTGTTCTGTCTTAGTATGTCTTCTATGATCTTAAACTTAGTAACCTATGCTCTTTAGTCAACATTACTAGAATAATCACATAATGCAGAAAGAAACCCATTCCACGCTGCTCTGAACTCCGGTCCGGTTCTTTCCGGGATGTCTACGGGCCCTTTCGGAGGCCCCGTGACGTCACAACGTCAGCTCCATCTGGGGAGCGGTTATTGTTGGGGTCCGAGAAGGTTCATGAAGCTTCTGGGACACTTGTAGGATAAGGCCACGGTGTGTGGTGCGTTTCCTATCCAACATCGCTCATGATGACGCTCCCACTCAGCGACTGTAAAAAAAGAGCATCACAAAGTGGCCGTGGGTCGTAACCATGGGGATAACCCCTCCCCCCCCTCCTCCCTCCCTCCCCCTACCCCCCGCTGAGTGTCCTCAGCCCAAATCGTACTGTGATGAACAGAGTCTACTTCCGGGTCGGACGAGGTGAACGACTAATGCGACACACCTGGTTCATATGGCGAGAGGGGGCGTGGCCCGTGGGGGCGTGGCCCGTGGGGGCGTGGCCCATGGGGGCGTGGCCCTTGGGACAGTCAACACGACGCTCCGCGCGGTGCGGAGGCTGACTGGACTGCGGAGGCTGACGGAGCGGAAGGCTCCAGACTCTTCACGAGGGAACATGGACAGCGAGCGGTGCGAGCGGAAGTGCCGTGTGTCCGGACCTGTACAGCTCACGGCTCCTCCCTCCTCGAGCGACACTCCCCGGTGAAGTGCTCTCCTGCCCATACGGACCCGTGTGTGTGTGTGTGTGTGTGTGTGTGTGTGTGTGTGTGTGTGTGTGTGTGTGTGTGTGTGTGTGTGTGTGTGTGTGTTGCATCAATATAGACACGATTAAGCTGTATGTGTGTGTGTCTTTCTGAATACCTTCACAAATGAGCTCCGGTGTGCGATCCTCAGAGGAGCGGTGGTAAACTCCGTCTACCACCGCTCCCCTGAGCCGCTGCTCTGGAGCTGGGTTGCCACACTATATATAGTATGTATGAACCAGTTCTATGGCTCCAACAGTTAATTTCCAGCCTGTATGTGAGCTTGAGCTCTCCGTGGATCTGGATCCACGGAGAGATGTTTGTTGTGGATGTATTCATAACATTGTTCTTGATGTATTCATAACATTGTTGCTGATATATTCATAACATTGTTGTTGATATATTCATAACATTGTTGTTGATATATTCATAACATTGTTGTTGATGTAGTCATAACATTGTTGTTGATATATTCATAACATTGTTGTTGATGTATTCATAACAATGTTATTGATATATTCATAACATTGTTGTTGATGTATTCATAACATTGTGGTTGATATATTCATAACATTTTTGTTGATCTATACTTATGTATATGTATGTGTATGTATGAGTACATGTCTATGTATGTATACTATGTACTTGTATGTATGAGTACATGTCTATGTATGTATAGTATGTACGTGTATGAGTACATGTCTATGTATATATGGTATGTACGTGTATGTATGAGTACATGACTATGTATATATGGTATGGAGGTGTATGTATGAGTACATGTCTATGTATATATAGTATGTATGAGTACATGTCTATGTATATATAGTATGTATGACTACATGTCTATGTATATATAGTGTGTACGTGTATGTATGAGTACATGTCTATGTATATATGGTATGTACGTGTATGTATGAGTACATGTCTATGTATATATAGTAAGTACGTGTATGTATGAGTACATGTCTATGTATATATAGTATGTATGAGTACATGTCTATGTATATTTAGTATGTACGTGTATGTATGAGTACATGTCTATGTATATATAGTATGTACGTGTATGTATGAGTACATGTCTATGTAGATATAGTATGTATGAACCAGTTCTATGGCTCCAACAGTTAATTTCCAGCCTGTATGTGAGCTCAGCTTGTTCAGTCTGTTGTTCACACAGGTGTCCCTTTGAAGGTTGAGTGCAATGTATGTGTATTGGGAAAATAAAAGTTTAATATCTTGAAAGGTATTACAAGTATTGCTTAGCTATTTCATAAGAGTAATTAGCTCATCATGCTGAACAGTTTGATGTATGGTATGTGTATGTAGTATAGTATAAATATTGAGGGAGTGAATACAGTTTATACATTTTCCTTGGTTTCAGTGTTTTGACTGGGACAGCCACTCACACACACATGGGATTTGCTATTAACTTTAATCTAAAGCTCATAGCAAACTATTCCAATGTAGTATTATCATGCATTTCTATGTTAGTTGGTAGAGTAGATGGCACGTGGTGAAAAAGGACAGGAATAAGAAGTATGCAAGAGAACAGTACTACTGATGATGATGAGATGATGATGATGATGATGAAGAATGGTTCAGCAGCTAATCATGTCTTGTTCTCCCATCAGATGCCTGTGAACTCACACTGGACCCAAACACAGCCCACAGAGAACTCTCTCTGTCTGAGGACAACAGAAAGGTGACGCGGGTTAGAGAGGAGCAGTCGTATCCTGATCACCCAGAGAGATTTTACTTCCATCCCCAGGTGTTGTGTAGAGAGGCTCTGACTGGCCACTGTTACTGGGAGGTAGAGTGGGAAGGAGGTGTTGAGATAGGAGTGACATACAGAGGAATCACAAGGAGAGGAAGGGGTGATGACAGCAGGCTTGGATGGAACAACAAGTCCTGGAGTCTTGTTTGTAATGATGGTGGTTACTATGCCCGGTACAACGGTAGTAGTACAGACATATGTCTACACCCCCCAGGCTCTAACAGAGTAGGAGTGTATCTGGACCGGCCTGCTGGCACTCTGTCCTTCTACAGAGTGTCCCCAGATGTAGGAGGGTCCTCAGACACACTGACACACATCCACACCTTCCAGTCCACCTTCACCCAGGAGGACCTCCTCCCTGGGTTTGGGTTAGGGAATGGTGCCTCAGTCTCTTTGTGTCGGTTGTAACACACACACACACACACACACACACACACACACACACACACACCATGGGTTTGGTTTAGGAACTATTGCTCTGTTTGAGAGGTTGATGTCTGGTTCTCTCTCTGTTGTATAAGGTGGTTATCAGTGTAAATTGGGTCAGGAGAATGAATCAGTGTTTTTTTTTTTTATACGCTGTAGAGAAGGTGAACGTGTGACATCACTATGAATGATACTCATATCAGTGTTTCCTCAAATTCAAGACTTTAGTATTTTGGTTGATTTTAAAACATGTATTAACTAAACTCTAAATGCTACATTTTATTGGGCTTCTGAAAAGTTTATCTTGATAAGCCATGAATGGAAGAGACTTTTAAGATTCTCCATAGAGTTAGCTAAGCAGGTTTTACAAAGATACTTTTTTTAATTTGAAATGTATTTAAATACTTATTGATGGTAAATCACATTTTTCTTATACTACAATATTTGTATATTTTCAGTCATTAACAGTTTTGTTCTTCAGGACTCTGATTTCAGTTTTCATTGTAATAATCCTAACATGGCACCTGATTTAAAGCAGATTGAATATTTTATTCATTAGACCAACTGGTCTATGTGGTAATGTTCATGTTGTAAATAACTTTAAACTGAATATTGATTCCTTGTGTTCTGTTGGGAACAAAATGTCAGCAGAACATGTTCAGTTATTCAAGATATGTGCGCACCTGTTTATGATTTGTAATGTCTGCTACTTCTATTGTTTTAGTTCTTGTGTTTATTGTGTACATGGAAGGGACAGTTTTTCTGTTGTATTTGTTAATGAAGCATCATGGTAATAAAGAGTGGATTCAACTGAATGTTCTCGTGTATTCAGCCAATAATTATTTTAGTTTTAATACTAAATAATGCTAACACAAGGGCCTTAAGAAGAATATATATAAATCAGAAATTATTTAAAAACTACAATATTATTTCCCTCTCAGCCAACAGGGGGTGCTGCAGCACCCTTAGCATCATACTTTCAATGCCTATGTGTGTCTGTAATCACTGTACGTAGCTTTGGATCACTGCGTCTGATAAAATACTAAATATTAAGATGTTTTATGTTTATCAAAGAAATCCCATAGAAACCACCTGGTTGTTTTGGTAAGAAGTGGGAGGATATTTGGGATTTTGGGTAAACTGACCGCGTACTCTGGCCAGAACAACACATGATGCCCTACATTCCCTGTTGGTTTTTCCCACGTTGCTTCATTTTTGGAGACCTTTCATAAGCCAACAAACATACAGTATGCCAACATAAGATAATGTACAGATTAATCTAACCGTCCCCCCCTTTACTTCTATAAAAGACAACTTTGAACTGAAAGAAACAACGGACAAGATGAATAGTTCATCAGCTCAGAGGAGGGGGTGTGGGGCGTGGAGGTTTGGACAGAATCCAGACACTTTAACTTTTGGTTGCCTTGTCTGTCTGACACCCCCGCTGCCTCACAGATGGTCCAGCCCATATCGGCGATATGCGATCCTCACTGCTGTAGCACCAATCTGAAGGTATGGATGTTGGACATGCTCTATATAAGGACTTATTTTCTGTCTCACACAGCCCTTTAATCCTTCCTCCGTTCGCCAGTGTTGCATGTTCCTAAGGACAGTTAATCACGTTCCCCAGATGTGCTAGATCGTCTCAACCTGTTCAACATTCATCTCGAACCCCCGCCGCCAACTTCCTCCTACCAAACACACACACACACACACACATATGCACGCACACACACACAAACACACACACAAACACGCGTGCACACACACGCGCACACACGCACGCACACACATGCACGCATGCATGCACACACTCGCACGCATACACAAACACACACACACACAAACACACACACACACACCCCGAGGGCCCCTGTGGTCGAGTGGTTGGCTCCAACTCCAACTGTTGAGCAGCTTCACAGCTCATGTTTTGTTCTTTTTTATTCATATTTTCTCCCTGCCTATGGCAGTGAAGCAGACTACATGGTGGACTTTGGTTGTTATCGTTGGTCTTTGTGTGCCAACTAATCTCATATTTGAATAAAGATGATGGTCATTATAGGGCTGCTGGTGTTTGTAGTTACAGGACTGACGTGGTCTCATATGAGGGAGGGAGGGCTGTATTCTTTTGATCATTAACAAACAATGATGATCTGCGCACGTGTGTGTGTGTGTTTATGTAAGATCCAATTTTACTGGAAAAGATACGAGGTGAACGACTAATTCGACACACCTGGTTCATACGGCGAGAGGGGGCGTGGCCCGTGGGGGCGGAGAGACAGTTCACTCAGCGTCAACACGACGCTCCGCGCGGTGCGGAGGCTGACTGGACTGCGGAGGCTGACGGAGCGGAAGGCTCCAGACTCTTCACGAGGGAACATGGACAGCGAGCGGTGCGAGCGGAAGTGCCGTGTGTCCGGACCTGTACAGCTCACGGCTCCTCCCTCCTCGAGCGACACTCCCCGGTGAAGGGCTCTCCTGCCCATACAGACCCGTGTGTGTGTGTGTGTGTGTGTGTGTGTGTGTGTGTGTGTTGCATCAATATAGACATGATTAAGCTGTATGTGTGTGTGTGTGTGTGTGTGTGTGTGTGTGTGTTTCTGTGTTGCATCAATATAGACATGATGAAGCTGTGTGTGTGTGTGTGTGTGTGTGTGTGTGTGTGTGTCTTTCTGAATTCCTTCCTGTAACGTGTGTAAGAAAATCACCCTGCCTTTTATAGAAACATAAGCCATTATAAATGGTTACATTACATATACTATACTGTTCACTGTCTGTTTTCTCCTCAACACCTTTTATAACCTTTAATGCTGTAACATCAACATTTGCATTCATGTCGAAATGTTTAAAGGATCCATTTTGATAACACAATAATAATAGTCTATTTCTTTAAGTTTAAGTTGATGAATACTGAATAACATGTTACAATGTTTGTACACTTCACTGATTTGAATAAAGACAAAGTGTGTGTGTGTGTGTGTGTGTGTGTTGCATCAATATAGACAAAAAACGATGATCACCACGATATTAATAAAGAAATAAATAAATAAATAAAGGTTTAACCACCAACACAGCAGTCCGTTACACAGCTAGGGTTTCATTCAGCTCTAGCTAGTAACGTGGACAATGAAGATATATGAAACATGAATCATTTAAACGTCTTGAGAATATTAAACCAATTGATTTGATATAAGGTCCGTTTTGAAACACTAGAAAAAGGTGCACCGTAGCACCATCTGCTGGTTAGAAGACGTCAGTGCAACTGGCTGACCTGAAAAACATGAACCCTACGTCATCACCATTGATTTACGTGTTGAGACGATCGCTGCAGTTTTAAATCACATTGAAGGTCATTTCATGTCCCTCTCATACGAGTGATCCTCTCAAATATAGAGTAGACCTACACTACATAACACAATATTGAGATTGGCTCCACAATATTCAAAACAATTTCACATGAGTAACAGAAGTCATCAGATAATGACTTGAGGAAGAGTAAGAAAGTATCTAGTGAAAAGATTACTCAAGTACTGAGTTATTTCAAACCAAATGATTTATTGTTGTAATAAGCAGAGCAAGATTAACGTAAATAGACAAATATTACATTGTATATGCTTGTTTAATAGACATTAACAACACATAAAATAGCATGTATCCCTTCAAATGAAACACACAATAACACATTTAATCTTTACAAAATAACATGAAAGAAGGCAAATACAGACACAACAAATCTCTCTCTCTGACTTGAGTTAGAGTGAAAAGTATGTTACAATAAAACTACTCTTAAAAGTAATCTATTCAAAAAGTTACTGAAGTACATGAAAGAGTAAATATAACCTCTGCGTGTATTTATATGTTTGTAACATATTTGTTTGTCTGTGTGTGTACTGTGTGCGTGTACTGTATGTGTACTGTGTGTGTGTGTACTATGAGTGTGTGTATGCGCGTGTGCACTATGCGTGTATATGTACTATGCGTGTGTGTGTGTACTATGTGTGTGTGTAGTATGCGTTTGTGTGTGTGTACTGTGTGTGTGTACTATGCGTGTGTGTGTGTGTGTGTGTGGTATGCGTTTGTGTGTGAGTGTATGTGTGTAAATGTACAATGTGTGTGTGTGCACTATGTGTGTGTGTGTGTGTGTACTATGTGTGTGTGTGTGCGCGTGCGTACTATGCGTGTATATGTACTATGCGTGTGTGTGTGTGTGTGTACTATGTGTGTGTGTGAACTATGCGTTTGTGTGTGTGTGTGTACTGTGGGTGTGTACTATGCATGTGTGTGTGTGTGTGCTATGCGTTTGTGTGTGTGTACTTTGCGTTTGTGTGTGTGTGTGTACTGTGTGTGTCTGCTATGCGTTTGTGTGTGAGTGTATGTGTGTGTGTACTATGCGTGTGTGTGTGCGTACAATGTGTGTGTGTGTACTATGCGTTTGTGTGTGTGTGCGCTATGTGTGTGTGTGTATGCACTATGTGTGTGTGTGTGTGTGTGTGTGTGTGCATGTCCGCCCGCCCTCCAGCGTATTTTTTTTTCTACAACCGACACAGAGACACTGATCCCCCCCAATATAACCCAAACCCAGGGAGGAGGTCCTCCTGGGTGAAGGTGGACTGGAAGGTGTGGATGTGTGTCAGTGTGTCTGAGGACCCTCCTACATCTGGGGACACTCTGTAGAAGGACAGAGTGCCAGCAGGCCGGTCCAGATACACTCCTACTCTGTTAGAGCCAGGGGGGGGGAGACGTATGTCTGTTTCACTACCGTTGTACCAGGCAGTGTAACCATCATCATAACAAAGAAGACTCCAGGACTTGTTGTTCCTTCCAAGGCTGCTGTCATCAGCCCTTCCTTTCCTTGTGATTCCTCTGTATGTCACTCCTATAAAAACACCTCCTTCCCTCTCTACCTCCCAGTAACAGCGGCCAGTCAGAGCCTCTCTACACAACACTTGGGTCCAGAAGATAAATCTCTCTGGGTGATCAGGATAAGACTGGTCCTCTTCAACCCGCATCACCTTTCTGTTGTCCTCAGACAGAGAGAGTCGTCTCTGAGCTGTGTTTGGGTCCAGTGTGAGGTCACAGGCATCTGATGGGAGAACAAGACATGATTAGCTGCTGAACCATTCTTCATCATCATCATCATCTGACGGGAGAACAAGACATGATTAGCTGCTGAACCATTCTTCATCATCATCAGACGGGAGAACAAGACATGATTAGCTGCTGAACACACAGGAACACACAGATGAGGTGTTTCCACCTTCCCCACAGAGCAGATGTTTGGTGTTTTATTATTATTATCCAATGAGAATAAACAGCACTAGCCTACCAGTAATAAGAGCTATAATATATATATATATGTATAAATATACATATATATATGTAATGAGGTTCTCCCCACACAATGTACGAGAAGCGCTGTGCCGCCACAGAGCTTTTCCCGCTACGCAGATATTTACTGGGAAGCCTCGTTTTTTTCCCATTAATTTCTGAACGGTTCAAAACATGTTTTATTGGAATAACGCTTCAAAAAGCGAAACGAAAACATCAGGAATCAGTGGTGTGTGGAGGAAATCTGTGTATTTCAGATCCACTCTCGGTCCGAGTCCGACTCGGTCACAGCAGAGCTTCAATGCATATCAGACGCGCAGTAGAAAGAAGTGTCAGCTCTGGTTCTGAAGATTTGGAGCAGTGCTGGAAGATCTAGTGTGGCTGTATGATGGCGCCGTTGTGAGAGCTCTCATTGGAAACACGACCCACATAAGTTCCAGTAAGACACGTGGCTTTAAATGATCCTAAAACTAAAAAACACTATTTACAATCTACACTTTATCTATCTATCTAACATTGTTATGAACAAATCAACAGCAATGTTATGAATACATCAACAACAATGTTATGAATAGAACAACAACAATGTTATGAATATATCAACAACAATGTTATGAATACAACAACAACAATGTTATGAATATATCAACAAAAATTGTATGAATACATCAACAACAATGTTATGAATACATCAACAACAATGTTATGAATACATCAACAACAATGTTATGAATACATCAACAACAATGTTATGAATACATGAACAGCAAACATCTCTTATTGGATCCAGATCTTACCAACAACAAGCAGCTCTGCGGTGTGATTGGCCGAGCCAGCGCTGTTGGTCGCCATGCAGCAGACCGTGTTCACACCATACTTCACACCTCTGACGAAGAGGAACCCCCTCTCCACCCAGGCCGCAGGCTCTGATTGGTTGTCTGTGCTGTCCCTCTCCAGGGGCCTCCCGTTGTGTAGCCACTCGACGGTGGGCTCCGGCGTGCCGCCGGCATCGCAGGAGAATTGGGCCGTGTGGCCCACGGGCAACACCTTGGTAGAGGAGTGGAACTCTGTGATGCTGGGGGCCTCCTCCTTCATGAGCATCACTGAACCAGAAGAAACCAGGACGAGATGAGTGATAACCAGAGCTTATAATCACTACTGTTATTATTGTAATTATATTCAGGATGATATGATTTAGACTCACTGAGGCGCACGGAGATTATGAGAATACTCAGCAGTATGAAGATCAGAGTGACAATGATGTGGGACTTTAGAGCTGTTCAGGAGTAACACACACACACACACACAGACACACACACACACACACACACATTGTAAAAACAGATAAATTCATACTGTGTGGCTATCAATCACAGTCCAGACAGTCTCCCTACAGACTGCAGAATCCCTCCCCTTCTTCATGAAACATTCACAACGGCACGCACAGAACATTTTATATATCTCAAATTATATTTGAGATATGTTCATATTAATAACAAACTTTATTTAATTGTGTTAAATCCATAAATCCACTTGATATCACATCAGTTAAATGAGTAGCCTTTATTAAAACACAAAAATGAGTATTAAAAAAAAACATTGGCACTCTAATTGCAATACCACTAATAACAAGTAATGAAAATACTAAACCTGTGTTCTGCTCCCTAAAGCTACTCTGCACTCTGTCTAGTTGTTCCACATCTATAACAACATATATCATGAAATACACAACTACTTGAGAAGCCTAGTAGTAGTCATTAACTCATGGCCGAATCACAGGTAATTTGTTCTGGAAACGTAAATGTGTGCTGTTTGTCTAGAACAAACACATGTTGTTATTTAGGAGAATAAATCTGTCTGTGTGTGTTGTTTGTCCAGAACATACACATGTTGTTATTTAGGAGAATAAATCTGTCTGTGTGTGTTGTTTGTCTAGAACATACACATGTTGTTATTTAGGAGAATAAATATGTCTATGTGGTCGCTGGTTCTTCAGGTTGGTCACTTTGGCTAAAAACGTTTGCTAAATGTAAATCTTAAATGTATGTAAATGACAACATCTTTTTTTACTGGATTATTTCTTTTAAATTCTCTAAAAAGGGCACCTACCAAATCTTCTCTTCCTGGTCTCCTCCTGGTCCAAAGACGTGTCCTCAGGTTCCTCAGTGGGTCCAGGGTCCAAAGACGTGTCCTCAGGTTCCTCAGTGAGTCCAGGGTCCAGTTCATAGATGTGGTCCATGGTTCCTCTCTGTCAGCTTCCACTACTTCTGCTCTCAGGCTTCAGCTCTGCTATATCAGATGGAAAAATAACGTCACATGTTTTAATTCTGACCAATCATCAGCTTGCAAGCCGAATCACCACTGTCAGCAAATGTTTTTCTTGTACTCTTATCAGATGCCATCATTTTACACACACACTCATGCACACACGTATACACACACACCACATTATATTTTATATCGTATTAAGATACATATACACATGTAGAGGCAGAATAAAGCAGATAGCGTCATGTCTAGGAGTGGTCAAGCTGTATACTAGAAGGTAGTGGACATGTCTAGGAGTGGTCAAGCTGTATACTAGAAGGTAGTGGACATGTCTAGGAGTGGTCAAGCTATATACTAGAAGGTAGTGGACATGTCTAGGAGTGGTCAAGCTGTATTCTAGAAGGTAGTGGACATGTCTAGGAGTGGTCAAGCTGTATTCTAGAAGGTAGTGGACATGTCTAGGAGTGGTCAAGCTGTATACTAGAAGGTAGTGGACATGTCTAGGAGTGGTCAAGCTGTATTCTAGAAGGTAGTGGACCTGTCTAGGAGTGGTCAAGCTGTATTCTAGAAGGTAGTGGACATGTCTAGGAGTGGTCAAGCTCTATACTAGAAGATAGTGGACATTTCTAGGATATACCATACAGTCTACACACTATGATTTGATGTAAACACCATATAGTCTACACACTATGATGTGATGTAAACACCATATAGTCTACACAATATGATGTGATGTGAACACCATATAGTCTGCACACTATGATGTGATGTAAACACCATATAGTCTACACACTATGATGTGATGTAAACACCATATAGTCTACACACTATGATGTGATGTAAACACCATATAGTCTACACACTATGATGTGATGTAAACACCATATAGACTACACACTATGATGTGATGTAAACACCATATAGACTACACACTATGATGTGATGTAAACACCATATAGTCTACACACTATGATGTGAACACCATATAGTCTACACACTATGATGTGATGTAAACACTGTGCCAATACTCTAACTAACAAACAAACAAACCACTGCCTGGTCCAAATCAGTCTACTTCATTTTACTCTCAGGGGGAAATGGAAGGACTTGATTCAGTTTAAGAACATTTCATATAGAGAGTCGCACCCTCAAACGAAGCTGCAGAAAACTAGAACACAAATGGGGTTGGACTAAACTTGATGTCAGCTGGAGACACCACCAAAACATGGTCTTTTAGATACACCACCCAAACACACAGTCAGTTTGAGACACCACCCAAACACATAGTCAGTTTGAGACACCACCAAAACATGGTCAGTTAGATACACCGCCCAAACACACAGTCAGTTTGAGACACCACCCAAACACATAGTCAGTTGGAGACACCACCCAAACATACAGTCAGTTGGATACACCACCCAAACACAGTCAGTTGGATACACCACCCAAACATACAGTCAGTTGGATACACCACCTAAACATAGTCAGTTGGATACACCACCCAAACATACTTTAGACCAGGATGTTTTAGCAGAGGCCTTTCCAAGAAAACATTTGTAAGTCAGTAAAAATATTATCACATAATTTTTTATATTCTTTGGACTCACCTTATAATGTTTCTGTGAGACTATTTAGGTTAAAAGGTGTTGTTCTGTCTAACTGATAAGTGTTACACAGACACATTTCCCAAGATGAGATCATTATAATATACCAATAACCTAAAGACAATATAAACTGTAGTAAACTGTAGGCTTACACAGTCAGTTGGAGACACCACCCAAACACAGTCAGTTGGATACACCACCCAAACACAGGCAGTTGGATACACCACCCAAACATAGTCAGTTGGATACACCACCCAAACATAGTCAGTTGGATACACCACCCAAACATAGTCAGTTGGATACACCACCCAAACACAGTCAGTTGGATACACCACCCAAACACAGTCAGTTGGATACACCGCCCAAACATACTTTAGACCAGGATGTTTTAGCAGAGGCCTTTCCAAGAAAACATTTTTAAGTCTGTAAAAATATTATCACATTATTTTTTATATTCTTTGGACTCACCTTATAATGTTTCTGTGAGACTATTTAGGTTAAAAGGTGTTGTTCTGTCTACAGAAAGAGAGAAGTGCCTCCACTTCGTGTGACCTTGGTTTTGAGTTTAAAACATAACTTTAGTATCCTGAATAAGACTTCCTGTTCTCCCCTGCTAGCTAGCGCAGTGGTTTTTACTCATTGTTCCTATAACACACACACACACACACACACACACACACACACACGCACACACACGTCTGTGGTCTTAATTTGTCAAGAGGAAATTACTAACATTGTCCACACAGTCTAACATTGTGCAACATGGACACTCTGACTGCTGCAGTGGCTCAAATGCTTCACTCTGTTTCTACTAGTTGATGCCCGCGCCTTGGAAGAGAAGTGACTTATTTAACTAATTAGCATTGTTTATTTAATAGACACACACACAGAGAGTAATATACACACATATATATATATATATATATATTCATACTGCATTCACACTCTCAGCAGACTTTTAAATGTTTTGAGTGCAAAGAAAATTAAATATGAAAATATAACCATAAGAACCAATAGATAAAATACATACGGACTATATAAAGAATACATAATATATAGTCTCTTTTTAAAATGCAGCTGTACAGTTGCGCAGGAATGTGCAAAATATGACCATTGAATGTCACTTTACCACACACACACACACACACACACACACACACACACACACACACACACACACACACACACACCCACACGCTGCTTCCTCTACTTCCTACTCTGACTGAATCAGCTGTCTGCTGCTCTCATAGCTCTGCTGCTCGTGTGTGCACTGTGCGCGTGCACGCCGGGGCGCGTTCCTGCAGCGAGCGTAGCGGCAATAAACAGATCTGTTCTCTCTTCTTCTTCTTTTGTTGAATGTTGGATCGGGGCTGGAGCTTTATTCTTTATTATTCGTTGGTTCCAATAACTATATAAGCCTAATTATAAAGGGTAATGAAGGTTTAATAGACGAGTTCTCAACAGCTTTATTCTTTATTATTCGTTGGTTCCTATATGAGCCTAATTATAAAGGGTAATGAAGGTTTAATAGAAGAGTTCTCAACAGTACAGCTGCATTTTATAAACAGACATACTCTATATATTCTGTATTTTTAATACAGTGTCATGGGACTTATTTCAAAATGCTACATTTATTTATTTAATGCCACATTTATTTATTTCAGGGGACTTTTATTTCATACTGCTACATTTATTTATTAAATGCCACATTTATTTCATGCCACATTTATTTATTTCATAATGCCACATTTATTTATGGAATGACACATTTATTTTATAATGCCATTTTTTTCATAATGCCACATTTATGTAATGCCACATTTATTTCATAATGTCACATTTATTTCATAATATCACATTTATTTATGTAATGCCACATTTATTTTATAATGCCACATTTATTATTTCAATGCCACATTTAGTGATTAAATGCAACATTTATTTCATAATGCCACATTTATTTAATGCCACAATGATTTATTTATTGATCTCAACCATCACTTCTCCACCATGAAGGCTTCATCCAAATCGGTCCAATCCCACTTATTCCTTTCATTTCATTTAGTGACGTCATTGAAGATCAAACACAGCGCTGACATTGACTCCCTCGCTGTTACCAAGGCAACCAGAGGGCGCCGACCCTGCGTTGAGTTGGACTAATTAGCTCACATGCCGCAGCTCGCGCGCTGCGTGCTTTTCTTAATTGGTTAATTGGTTGCGTGTGGTTGGCTTCAGTTCAGAGGAAGCGGACAGCACGTTGGTGTACACCACCATTTGGCAGTGTGATGGCTCCCAGACGCCGGGATGTTGTTGTGTTCATGAAACCACAACCTGTGTGAAGTTTTCTGGTCAACTGTGTTGTGACTACTTGGTCATCTCTTCCTCTGCTTCACAGGTTACAAAGAGTTTTCAAAGTAAAACGGAGCATCTCATCTGGACCTGATGTGAGTAGAAATGTGCCTTCTAATTCAAATGTTAAATATTTATGTTGGTTGTTTTTAGACTATCATAAAGTAAAAAACGTGACTGTATCTTTATTTACAGAAGCAATAAGCCTATTAAAGTAGAAAAGTGCTGCGCGCATGTAGCCCACATTTAAATAAAGCAGTTTGTAGGCCAACACCCCAGTCTGACCTGCCGTGAAACCCCGTCGGCCAGAAAGCATCTCTTGTAGCCTTTCTGATGGAAGTCAGGCGTTGCTGTACATTTAACACGGGAGCTTGACACTGAATTCAAACTTTAAAACGTCAATGCAAGGATGCAATAGTAGACATCACAGCTCCACAATGCCTGAGTGTCTTGAGGCGGCACAATTGCATTGACTTGTATGTTGAATATAAAGTACTGATAATGTGTGATGGAAATCAGGGATTGTGGTGGTTTAACTATCATTTTAAATTGAAATATTCATTCTATGTGAAAGTATAAAATTTTAGAGCCCATACAATTGAACTGGTTAAAGTAGAAGTAACTCACTCTGGCCTAATGGCGATCAAAGAAAAAGTATATTTAAAACTGGATTAGATGTTAAGTATCTTAAACATTCTATAAAATTTGAAAAATAAATCCCTGAATCTAATGTATTTAATTTAAACGATTTAACGGAGTTGGTAGCTGTTGAACTGTGTGTGTGTGTGTGTGTGTGTGTGTGTGTGTGTGTTAAATTGGTTTGTAGATGGGTGGGGTTCCTCCGTGTCTGTCAGTTTTTCTCTCTCTCTCTCTCTCGCTCTCTCTCTCTCTCTCTCTCTCTCTCTCTCTCTCGCTCTCTCGCTCTCTCGCTCTCTCTCTCTCTCTCTCTCGGTCAGAATCTTATAATCTACGTTCAATAATCTAACTCGCCTATAATACCCTAAATCAAACTTACTTCCCTTCTTACACAGTATTGTTATCACCCCTTCTACCATTCTCTCCTGCACTACCCCTGTTCTCTCCATCTCCCTAAATCCCTCCACTAAATGGGTGCCTTCTGTGCTGTTTGATGTGTTTCTTAATATGGTCACCACTGTGTGTGTGTGTGCGCGGGTGGGTGGGTGGGTGTGGGTTTGTTTGAAACATTCGATTTCCCAGAAAAAAACGTTACACAAGTTGGCTGAGAGAGGGTGATTCATGTGAGTTATCTGAGGCTGTGATTGGCTGTCTGGACTTTCCAATGCCTCATAGTCCTGTATCTCCCTCTTGTTCAAGTCTGCTTCCTCATTTGCCCTTCTGTCTTTCTCAGTGAGGAGCCCTTAACTCAAGCTTTCTCTAGATCGTCTTTTAATCACTTTTACCTGATTTACTTGTTTTAGGAACACTTTAACCTCCTTTTCTTCCCTTGCATTTAAACTTTAATAACTTTATACTGTATGGGTCTGATCACATTTTAATCACGAAATAGATAAGGTAAGCCTACAGTTTACTACAGTTTATATTGTCTTTAGGTTATTGGTATATTAAATGATCTCATCTTGGGAAACGGTTCCGTGTAACGCTTATCAATTACATTTTACAGACATATTTTACGTTAGAGAAATACAATGTTGGTTTAATGTTTCACTGTTGTGCTTTTCTGAGCCATGTGGTAAATTGAACATTGCGTTCAATATTCAAGTGATTCATTTGTCTTGATGCTACTCAAAATGAAAAGGACGTGACATAAATCCTTTGAATGTCCTTATATTTAAATCACAAGTTAAATATTTGTGCGTAGCGCCATTCTCGTAGTCTAGCCATGTTGGTGCCCTAGGTGAGATTAAGATTTGGTGCTGAAGACCCCACCATTACCACCTCAACACCACCCACTTATTCTACAGTAAAAATAGGGACAAGACAAAAATAGATTAGATCACTATCTCTCCTATCACTCTCTTCATTCAATTGGCTAAAACCTTGGTCAGAATCTTAAAATCTACGTTCAATAATCTAACTCGCTTATAATTCCCAAAATCAAACTTACTTCCCTTACACAGTATTGTAATCACCCCTTCTACCATTCTCTTATGCACTATCTCTGTTCTCTCCATCTCCCTAAATCCCTCCACTAAAATGGGTGCCTTCTGTGCCGTTTGATGTGTTTCTTGATATGGTCACCACTGTGTGTGTGTGTGTGCGCGGGTGGGTGGGTGGGTGTGGGTGTGACTGAAACCTTCAATTTCCCAGAAAAAAATGTGATGCAAGTCGGCTGAGAGGAGGTGATTCCTGTGAGTTATCTGGGGCTGTGATTGGCTGTCTGGACTTCCCAATGCGTCATAGTCCTGTATCTTCCTCATTGTTCAAGTCTGCTTCCTCATTTGAACTTCTGTCTTTCTCAGTGAGGAGCCCTTAACTCAAACTTTCTCTAGATCGTCTTTTAATCTCTTTTACCTGATTTACTTGTTTTAGGAATAATTTAACCTCCTTTTCTTCCCTTGCATTTATACTTTATAACTTTATACTGTATGAGGTGGAACACATTTTAATCATGGAATAGATACGGTAAGCCTACAGTTTACTACAGCTTATATTGTCTTTGGGTTATTGGTATATTATAATGATCTCATCTTGGGAAATGTGTCCGTGTAACGCTTATCAGTGAAAGACAGTTTACTTTAGAGAAATACAACGTTAGTTTAATGTTTAATATATTGTTCTTTTCTGATCCATGTGGTAAATTAAACATTGCGTTCAATATTCAAGAGATTAATTTGTCTTGATGCTACTCAAAATGAAAAGAAGGACGTGACAGAAGTCCTTTGAATGTCCTTATATTTAAATATAAGTTAAATATATTATAGTATTTGTGCCTAGCGTAGACGACATGTGATCAGCGCTGCCAACTCTTTCACCCCCCCCCCCCCCCCCCCCCCCCCCCCCCCCCTGAGAGGAGGTCACTTGGTAAAGAGGGAACACTATTGGACCTCCGTCTGAGAACCTGTGTCCTCATGGACTGAATATAGACCAGGACTTCTCATTTCTCTCTATTTATTGGATATTTTGATTTGGAAGTTGTTTAAGATGTTCATTTAGAGCTGAGGTCAAACGTTTGCTGTTTATCTATCAGAGATCTACTCAACATATTTCTATATGTATTTTTTTATATTAGAAGATACTAGATACTATGTGAACGCGATATGATACATTTTGGTTACTTTCACGTTACTTGTAGGGGTTGGCTGTATTTCCTCCTCTGTTGGTTTAAGTGTTTTGATTCACTGAAGGCCTCTTGACTGTTTTTCTCATCCTAATGGTAGAACATGATAGTCTAATCACCAACGAGGGTGTGGCCGGTATGACATGCAGTGCCTGTATCTTATTGTAGGGCCTATATAACATGCAGTGCCTGCATGTTATTGTAGGGCCTATATAACATGCAGTGCCTGTATCTTATTGTCGGGCCTATATAACATGCAGTGTATCTTATTGTATAGCCTATATAACATGCAGTGCCTCTATCTTCTATTTGATCTTGCAGCAATAACATGCAGCAATTGTTATGTTATGAAGCACAACATTAAACAGCAATAATATGTTATCTTTTGTCTCAAAATACTATTTCTGCACAAAATCCGATGGTAGCAGGTGACCCTGCCACACGCCACCCGTGTGGCTTTGCTGGGCTCCTCCTACACTAGGACACTGGTAGTTGATGAAAACCAGTTTATCACAGAGTTTGAAAGTCTCTTGCATGAGGTGAATACTCTCAGCGCTCTCTCTTCCTGAGTGTGTGTGTGTGTGTGTGTGTGTGTGTGGTGATGGCTGGTTTAACCTGTGAGTCTTGATTGGTCAATGCACCACAGGTGTGCAGCCTCACCCAGCCCCAGAGTCCAGTCTGTCTGACCCGGGCCAGGTGAGGCTGCTTCACCCATCAACACACACACACTCCACAACGACACAGCCGTACAACTGTCAACTGGTGTACATTCGTGGTGTAGTGGCTGTTCCATATTAAGCATTTCTTCAAAATAAACATAACTCAAAAAGGCCCCTGATGCAGCGGTTAAACTGGGTTCTCAGGCGATATGAAGCCCAATGTCCAGGCAGGACTCACGTTGTGGTACATCTATTTCAGTCAAAGCAGACCACATACAGCGTGGTTCATCCTGTCGTCTCTCTCTTGCTCTGGTGAACAACCGTAGGCCCTTCCAGGTGCATCACCTGACAATAACAGCTGTCCCCCTATATGGTGTATGCCTGGTCTGATTAGGTGTAGCGCCCCTAGTGTCTGCAAAGGGAACAACAAAGTCAGAGTAATATATTCAACATTCACACTAAGGAAATAGCTCCTAGACGTTGTATTTTTAAACCTCATTGCAGGATTCTTGTGATTCTTATGTTGCTTATATTGTGTGTGTGTGTGTGCATATGTGTGTGTATGTCTGTGTGTCTGTGGGTTTGCATGCATCAGTGTGTGTGCGTGCATGCGTGCCTGTCTGAAGTTTTCAAAACCATCACCTTCCCTGAAAACACGCGATGCCAGATGACGAAAACATTGCTTCCTCTCTGAGACGTTAAAGTCTACTTCCTCATTTGAACTTCAGTCTTATGCAGTGAGTAGACGTGAAGCTCAATCTTTCTCTAGATCCATTTTAATCCATTTTCCCTGATTTCCTTTTTTTAGGAACACTTTAGCCTGTTTCTTCCTTTGCATTTATACTTTTTATAACTTTATACTGTACAGGGCAGAGCACATTTTCATCATGGAATAGATACGGTAAGCCTACTGTTTACTACAGTTTATATTATACTTTAGAGAAATACAATATTAGTTTAATGTTTCACTGTTGTGCTTTTCTGAGCCATGTGGTAACTTGAACATTGCGTTCAATTTTCAAGTGATTCATTTGTCTTGATGCTACTCAAAATGAAAAGAAGGACGTGACAGAAATCTTTTGAATGTCCTTATACACTGCTCAAAAAAATAAAGGGAACACTTAAACAACACAATGTAACTCCAAGTCAATCACACTTCTGTGAAATCAAAATGTCCACTTAGGAAGCAACACTGATTGACAATAAATGTCACATGCTGTTGTGCAAATGGAATAGACAACAGGGGGAAATTATAGGCAATTAGCAAGACACCCCCAATAAAGGAGTGGTTCTGCAGGTGGTGACCACAGACCACTTCTCAGTTCCTATGCTTCCTGGCTGATGTTTTGGTCACTTTTGAATGCTGGCGGTGCTTTCACTCTAGTGGTAGCATGAGACGGAGTCTACAACCCGCACAAGTGGCTCAGGTAGTGCAGCTCATCCAGGATGGCACATCAATGTGAGCTGTGGCAAGAAGGTTTGCTGTGTCTGTCAGCGTAGTCTCCAGAGCATGGAGGCGCTACCAGGAGACAGGCCAGTACATCAGGAGACGTGGAGGAGGCCGTAGGAGGGCAACAACCCAGCAGCAGGACTGCTACCTCCGCCTTTGTGCAAGGAGGAGCAGGAGGAGAACTGCCAGAGCCCTGCAAAATGACCTCCAGCAGGCCACAAATGTGCATGTGTCTGCTCAAACGGTCAGAAACAGACTCCATGAGGGTGGTATGAGGGCCCGACGTCCACAGGTGGGGGTTGTGCTTACAACCCCCAACACTGGACGTCTCTCAGAGAGAGAGAGAGAGAGAGAGAGAGAGAGAGAGAGAGAGAGAGAGAGAGAGAGAGAGAGAGAGAGAGAGAGAGAGAGAGAGAGAGAGAGAGAGAGAGAGAGAGAGAGAGAGAGACAGTTGTTGGCTCAAGAGTGACCTGAGGTTTCTTTTGGGGGGGGGGGGGGGGGGGGGGGGTTGTACAAGTGCACCTGGCCAGGGCAGATGAAACATTGTGAGAGTCAGAGGTGCAAAGGAGGAAGGGATTTTCTTTAAAAAAACGACTGAAGTGTTCAGTAGTGTGTGAGCAGACAGAGCTCAGTCAGCTAGAGGAGGATTCTACATGGAGGTGTTCAGTAGTGTGTGAGCAGACAGAGCTCAGACAGCTAGAGGAGGATTCTACATGGAGGTGTTCAGTAGTGTGTGAATAGACAGAGCTCAGACAGCTAGAGGAGGATTCTACATGGAGGTGTTCAGTAGTGTGTGAGCAGACAGAGCTCAGACAGCTAGAGGAGGATTCTACATGGAGGTGTTCAGTAGTGTGTGAGCAGACAGAGCTCAGACAGCTAGAGGAGGATTCTACATGGAGGTGTTCAGTAGTGTGTGAGCAGACAGAGCTCAGACAGCTAGAGGAGGATTCTACATGGAGGTGTTCAGTAGTGTGTGAGCAGACAGAGCTCAGACAGCTAGAGGAGGATTCTACATGGAGGTGTTCAGTAGTGTGTGAGCAGACAGAGCTCAGACAGCTAGAGGAGGATTCTACATGGAGGTGTTCAGTAGTGTGTGAGCAGACAGAGCTCAGACAGCTAGAGGAGGATTCTACATGGAGGTGTTCAGTAGTGTGTGAGCAGACAGAGCTCAGACAGCTAGAGGAGGATTCTACATGGAGGTGTTCAGTAGTGTGTGAGCAGACAGAGCTCAGACAGCTAGAGGAGGATTCTACATGGAGGTGTTCAGTAGTGTGTGAGCAGACAGAGCTCAGACAGCTAGAGGAGGATTCTACATGGAGGTGTTCAGTAGTGTGTGAGCAGACAGAGCTCAGACAGCTAGAGGAGGATTCTACATGGAGGTGTTCAGTAGTGTGTGAGCAGACAGAGCTCAGACAGCTAGAGGAGGATTCTACATGGAGGTGTTCAGTAGTGTGTGAGCAGACAGAGCTCAGACAGCTAGAGGAGGATTCTACATGGAGGTGTTCAGTAGTGTGTGAGCAGACAGAGCTCAAACAGCTAGAGGAGGATTCTACATGGAGGTGTTCAGTAATGTGTGAGCAAACAGAGCTCAGACAGCTAGAGGACGTGTTATGTTCCTGTTCATTATACTGTATAGAAGGAGCTGCATCAGTGATGTGTCTCTACATGCTGTTTGAACTATCAAATGTTCCTTTGTTTTTCTCTTAGCTTGTAGACATCAGAGCTCTCTGTCTATCATTCATATTTTAATAAAAGGATCATTCTTCATTACTGAGGGAAGTCATGGAACAGCAGCCTATACGTGGTTAGTATTCATCACTGAGTAGATCCCAACAAACCAAATGTGTGACAAAGAGTATGTTTGTGTGGGACAATGTGTGACACGTTACCAATGTGGAGAGCTAGTATACAAATTTGTCTTTCTACCTTAAGAAATAAACATTCTCATGTTGCTTCACATCATATTCCCCCGTGGGACGTTGACAAAAACAAACTCTGAGAATCGCCTTCTACCAGCTTTACCCAGTTCTAAGGAGTTTCACAGTCTTTGTTGTAAGTGCATTTCATTTTCTTTGTGGTAGTTTCCAACATATTCCGCCTAAATCTGCACAGCTTGTGACTTTGTGGTGACTCCATGTTCCGCGTTGGGCGGAGCGTAGCAGGCAGCAAAGATGGTGACAGGTTCACCTGCACTCGACACACATGTGTGCTCAGTTTGATCCACAGCAAACACACCCCCGTGATGAAAGCCTTCCCTGCCTTCTTCACAGCCATTGGCTAAAATCCAGATTTTAGAAAAGTGTCTGTCCTGCAGTGATTTGACTTTTGAAAGCTAGAGCCAATCAAAATGCGGGACATCCTCTCAATATGTTGGAGGCGGGACAAGAGATATAAATACTGTGCAGTCTCATATAGAGTGGGACACCTGACACCCTACAGTGAGGTCATGGAAAGGCAGCCTATAAGAGGTTAGTCTGAGAGGATTGTAAACTGGGAAGGGAACTGGACCAACTGGTTTGTTTACAATATCATTTCCTTGTTATGAGTCGGACACTTTGGTGTGGCTAACTTTATTACAGCAGGAAGTGGTACTGGAAATGATACTGTACTCAACTCTGATCCATGATACAGCATACATATGTATGACTTTGAATCTTACCAATAGGTTGATGGTCAGTTAAATATATGGTTGCATTGCTTTTTGTCAAAATTACTTTTCTTTATCCAAAGTGACTGACTAAATTCAGATACAGGTCACTAAGGAGCAGGTAGGGGTTAGACAGTACAGAGACAGGTCATTAAGGAGCAGGTAGGGGTTAGACAGTACAGAGGCAGGTCATTAAGGAGCAGGTAGGGGTTAGACAGTACAGAGACAGGTCATTAAGGACAAGGTAGGGGTTAGACAGTACAGAGACAGGTCATTAAGGAGCAGGTAGGGGTTAGACAGTACAGAGACAGGTCATTAAGGAGCAGGTAGGGGTTAGACAGTACAGAGACAGGTCATTAAGGAGCAGGTAGGGGTTAGACAGTACAGAGACAGGTCATTAAGGAGCAGGTAGGGGTTAGACAGTACAGAGACAGGTCATTAAGGAGCAGGTAGGGGTTAGACAGTACAGAGACATGTCATTAAGGAGCAGGTAGGGGTTAGACAGTACAGACAGGTAATTATGGAGCAAGTAGGGGTTAGACAGTACAGAGACAGGTCATTAAAGAGCAGGTAGGGGTTAGACAGTACAGACGGGTCATTAAGGAGCAGGTAGGGGTTAGACATTACAGAGGCAGGTCATTAAGGAGCAGGTAGGGGTTAGACAGTACAGACAGGTCATTAAGGAGCAGGTAGGGGTTAGACATTACAGAGGCAGGTCATTAAGGAGCAGGTAGGGGTTAGACAGTACAGAGACAGGTCATTAAGGAGCAGGTAGGGGTTAGACAGTACAGAGACAGGTCATTAAGGAGCAGGTAGGGGTTAGACAGTACAGAGACAGGTCATTAAGGAGCAGGTAGGGGTTAGACAGTACAGAGACAGGTCATTAAGGAGCAGGTAGGGGTAAGACAGTACAGAGACAGGTCATTAAGGAGCAGGTAGGGGTTAGACAGTACAGAGACAGATCATTAAGGTGCAGGTATGGGGTTAGACAGTACAGGGACGTGCCATTAAGGAGCAGGTAGGGGTTAGGGGGCATCTTGCTGCCTACAGGTTGGACTATGGACATTGGGGATCAAACCCAGAACCTTTTGTCACATCTCACCCTCTTCATTGAAGACTTCACTCTCTGTCCTTTTGTTTCCTGCTTATCTGATTGTCCCCACTCACCTTGATTGTTTTACCTATCCCTCATTAACATTCCCCTCCTAGTGCTTTTAGTCTGTATGTTTCCCTTCCTCTGTGCCAGTCCGTCTTTGTTCCTCTGTGTCAAACGTTCCAGCATTACTCCTAGTGATTTTTACGAATCATGGTTTTTGATTCCTGCCTGCTATTCCCGACTACGCCTTTGCCTTCTCCCTACCGGATTGTTTGCCTGATCTCCAACTGAATGCTCGTGTACCGACCCTTGTTTCTTAGTAAAGACCATTCTTACTATCCAGACTGTTACCTCCGAGTTATGCTATTGAGTTCTTCTTTCCCTGTGGTTCACCTAGTCGTTACACCTTTCAGCTGGGAGTCAAGCACCCGGTTATCGTTAAAATAATAGTTTTTCATTCTTTTTTAGGATTGGTCCGAAATCTGAAGTGTCCCTGGGTAACTTCAACGGTAGGCATCTTATTATTATTACTATACTATGGGCTACTTTATTTATGATGATGATGGATGGTGAATGATTAAAGAATTCACTCTGTCATGACTCTTTAAATAACTTCCCATGTTGTAGACAGTGTGGTTTTGTGTCATTAGGATAACATTGTATTTGATGCTGTAGATAGTTTTCAGGGACTTACAGAATAAGTGCTTCCATGTTAACTCCTATCACAGACCTCTGAAAGTGTCGCGTTGTGACACTCAGCTGTTTCAGCTGGGCAGGAGTCAGAGACTGCTCACCCTATGCTAACGTTGTTTTTGGACACATACTTTTAGACAATTATTGATAGAAATGTACATTGAGAATGAATTATTACCTTAATTTAAATGCAAAATGACCAAAGTAACACGAAGTGGAGACACTTCTCTCTTTCTGGAGACAAAGAACAACACTTTATAAACGAAATAGTCTGACAGAAACATTATAAGGTGAGTCCAACATATTGACTATAATCCTCATGAAGCTGTCCTGTCTGCGTACCTCCTGTTGGATGAAGATTTCTGATTGAAACAACACCAATATATAATACATAAAACCCACACGTTAGAATAATTTAAAACTTTTATTTGACCATTGTTATAAATTATGAAAACTAATGTAATGGTGACTTGATTTAACTTGATTACATTGTTTTCTAGGAATGGCCTCTGCTACTTCCTGTTATGAAGAAGACTTTTCATGTTCCATCTGTCTGGATGTGTTCAACAGCCCAGTTTCCACATCATGTGGACACAACTTCTGTAGAACCTGTATTACAACATTCTGGGATGACAAAGTCCAGTACAAATGTCCTGTTTGCAACAAGCTGTTCCACACAAGACCTGATGTACAGGTCAATACCCTCTTATCAGAGATGGTTGATCGGTTTAGAAGTTCTGTACGTGTCAAAGAGCAGCCTTGTGTTGAACCAGGAGAAGTTCCCTGTGACGTCTGTACTGGGACCCAGCTGAAGGCCGTGAAGTCCTGCCTAGTCTGTTTTACCTCTTACTGCCACACCCACCTGGAGCCTCATCAGAGAGTCGCAGGTCTGAAGAAACATCGGCTGGTCGACCCTATGGACCGTCTGGAAGACAGG
Source organism: Lota lota (assembly GCA_026745465.1). NCBI lineage: Eukaryota > Metazoa > Chordata > Actinopteri > Gadiformes > Lotidae > Lota > Lota lota. The sequence continues at coordinate 18,363 of JACYXH010000362.1, read as the reverse complement.
ATGTGTAAGAAACACGACCGACTTCTGGAGCTCTTCTGCCAGACTGAGCAGGTGTGTGTGTGTCTGTTCTGCACAGTGTTGGACCACAAGTCCCATCCTGTTGTACCTCTAAAGGAGGAATATGAAGTGAAGACGGCCAAGTTGGGGAAGATAGAGTCTGAAATTCAGCAGATGATCCAGGAGAGACAACAAAAGATTCAGGAGATTAAAGACACAGTAGATCGCAGCAAAGCAGACGCAGACAGAGAGATAGCTGATGGTGTGCAGGTCCTCTCTGCTCTGAAGCGCTCGATTGAAAAGTGTCAAGATGATCTCAACCAAACAGTTAAAGAGAAACTAAAATCCACAGAGAGAGAAGCTGAAGGGCTCATTAAAGAGCTGGAGCAGGAAATAGAAGATCTGACCAATAGAAGCTCAGAGGTGAAGCAGCTCTCACACACTGAAGACCACCTCCACGTCCTCCAGACCTTCAGATCCCTGAAGAATCCTCCACCCACCAGGGACTGGACAACAGTGGAGGTCCGACCTCCGTCATACGTAGGGACCTTGAGGAGATCCCTGGATCAGCTGGAGGAGACACTGAACATGGAGATGAAGAAGGTGCTTGACCTGAGATCAGCTCTAAAGAAGTGTAAGTGTCTGTTTAGTTTGATTTAGGGCGGTCAAATGTAAATAAAATATTCCAATATTCCTAATATATATATATATGAATGTTTAATATATATATATATATATATATATATATATATATATATATATATATATATATATATATATATATATAAAACATTAGAACTAAATTGAACATTGCAGTGTAAGGTATTTAAGATATATGGTAAAGTTAAATAGCTGAACTCAAGTTAAAATATTTGAACAGAGTTTAAAATCTGAATGGAGTAAGTGTAATAATGTAAACATACAGACCATTAAATACATATTCAAATAGTTGGACTATAAGAGTTAAAACAAATAGCTAAACTAAAGTGATGAAGCTTGAAATGTTTGAATCAAGTCAGTGTAAGTCAAGTAAGAAAAATATGAATAATAGTGTGTGTGTGTGTGTGTGTGTGTGTGTGTGTGTGTGTGTGTGTGGCATTACTACATTAGCTTATGGCCAAGTCGTAAACGTAGGCTCTAACACATGAAACTGGAATTTCTGTTAATGATGGTTTAATGTGATCTAACATAATTTGATAACACAGGTAAGATGCTATCATTCGTGGTTGTAACTTTACAATTTGGCTTAACAATGAGAGGTCAAACACCGGTGGCGCCATACAGCCGCGCTATTACTTCACAGAGCCCTTACCACTCATTATATTAAACACAGAACAACAGCTCATAACGCTTTACCATAAAAGTACCGAACCCAAAACTGTGACCCCAAAACCGTGATATGAACCGAAGAGTGAATTTTGTGAACCGTTCCACCCCTAGTTTTTGTAGATTGCATGACGTGAAAAATGAAGTTTAAGTACATTTGCATTAAGCTTCTACCGGAAGCAGACAACCAGCCATGTATGAAGAACCTAGCCTCAAACCATGGACTCGTTCTCAAAAACTATAAATGACTTTTATAAGTTGGACACAATCTTGATCAGTAGAAGTAGACGAACGTGAGAATGTTCAATGTGTGTCTGTCCCTTCAAGTATGTCAGTTTCGTCGCAAGGTTAAAAACTGCATTAAAGATGAGACTTTTCTAATATAAACAGGGGTCGCCACAAACAAACGCCTGATGCTCAACAAGTATATTCCCAATCGATTAACCGTTGTGGCGCCAGTGAAACAAGAAATACCCGAACAGTTAAAGTGTTATATTGAGTATCTAGGTTAAATATTGACGTTGTAAGGCTCCGCGACGTCCGAAATGTTTCGCTTTGGTGATAGCCACCTTGGGCTAGAGCGCGGTGATGTCATCACGCTCTAGCAGGGCTCAGCGGAAGTCAAGGAGACCAACTGAAAATATAAGAAGCATATTTAAAACTAAAACTGTTGAATGTCAACAAGTATAAATGATATCGAAAATCTGTTTAAAGATCAAAGCGTAATGATTTTGTAAAATGTTTGACTGAAGATTAAAGATTAGAAATTTGCCGAGATGCAAAGTCTGAAGGAGTTGAATTCTCAGAGACTGGACATTGACTTATATTATAAAATATTATTTAAAAAGTTAAATAAAAAAAATAAAATGTAATGATAGCGAGCGATTCCAATCAAAGATGAACATTTTCAAATTGGATTAGAGTCTCTAGGTGAAAACGTTTGTAAGATCCCAAAATTTGTTGAGAATAATAAAGAATAATAATAAATTCTAATAATAACAATAATATGTAGTAGGGCTGCACCAAATACGTATCGTTTCAGCATTGTCATTGGGATGTGCGCATGCACAATAGTCACATGGCAGGACCATGCGATCTCTGACTTTTTTAATGCTTGATGCAAAAGGAAAACTCACAGTTCTCATTTTCCATGACTAATCTAGAAGGAGGCCTAAACAAATGATATGCACTATTGCTTCTAAAAAAACATAGCAGAGTAGTCCACTAGAGTACCTATCATATGATATATTTGTTGTCACTCTACGTTGTTGTTTGTACTAGTGGATGGAAAGCGAAATAGGATAGAAGTAGGAACTAGAAATCATACAATTCCTGAAGAAAATGCACTTGCACTGCCATTACATGCCTATGTGTGTGTATATTCATATGTTTGTTTATGTAAGTGTATGAATGTGTAGGTATGTTTACGTATGTATTAGTATGTACACGTTTGCAAATGTATTTATGAATATGTATGTGTACGCATGTGTTTGTATGTTTGTGTAAGTATCAGTGTGTATGCGTATGTATACTATGTATGTGTACGTATTTCTACATATATGTACATATATAGGAGTATGTTTACATATGTACATATGAATATGTATGTATGATCATGTATACGTATGTTTAGCTATGTGTATGTTTGTATACGTATGTATATGTACTTATGTTTATATATGTTTGTGTACGTACGCATGTATGTATGTATGAGTATGCTTAAGTATGGGTAAAACGTATGTGTACGTGTACTTATGTATATGTATGTGTATTTATGTATGTGTATGTATGAACACATGTCTATGTATAGATAGTATGTATAAGTACATGTCTATGTATATATAGTATGTATGAGTACATGTCTATGTATATATAGTATGTACATGTATGTATGAGTACGTGTCTATGTATATATAGTATGTATGTGTATGTATGAGTACATGTTTATGTATATATAGTACGTACGTGTATGTATGAGTACATGTCTATGTATATATAGTATGTATGAGAACATGTCTATGTTTATATAGTATGTACGTGTATGTATGAGTACATGTCTATGTATATATAGTATATACGTGTATGTATGAGTACATGTCTATCTATATATAGTATGTACGTGTATGTATAAGTACATGTCTATGTTTATTTAGTATGTACGTGTATTAGTACATGTCTATGTATATATAGTATGTATGAGTACATGTCTATGTATATATAGTATGTATGAGTACATGTCTATGTATATATAGTATGTATGAACCAGTTCTATGGTACCTACAGTTAATTTCCAGCCTGTATGTGAGCTCAGCTTGTTCAGTCTGTTGTTCACACAGGTGTAACTTTGAAGGTTGAGTGCAATGTATGTGTATTGGGAAATCCAAAAGTTTAAAATCTTGAAAGATATTACAAGTATTGCTTCGATATTTCATGTGAACATTTTGAAGTATTGTATGTGTATGTAGTGTAAATATTGAGGGAGTAAATAAAGTTTATACATTTTCCTTGGTTTCAATGTTTTGACTGGGACAGCCACTCACACACACATGGGATTTGCTATTAACTTAATACTTTAATTACTTACTTTAATTATCTTAAAAACAACATGTACTATTACTATACTAAATATATAGCACGACTATTCCACTATAGTACTTATAGCACACATAGTACTTATTTTTATAGTATCAGATTATATATTTTATGTCTTTCTATGTTAATGTTTGAAGAGTAGATAGTGACCAAAAAGTGTCGGAAAGAGAATAAAAAGATTCTAGTGATGATGATGATGATGAGGATGATGAATAATGGTTCAGCAGCTAATCATGTCTTGTTCTCCCGTCAGATGCCTGTGAACTCACACTGGACCCAAACACAGCCCACAGACACCTCTCTCTGTCTGAGGACAACAGAAAGGTGACGCGGGTTGGAGAGGAGCAGTCGTATCCTGATCACCCAGAGAGATTTGACTCCTGGTACCAGGTGATGTGTAGAGAGGCTCTGACTGGCCGCTGTTACTGGGAGGTAGAGTGGGAAGGACGTGTTGATATAGGAGTGACATACAGAGGAATCACAAGGAGAGGAGGGGGTGATGACAGCTGGTTTGGATGGAACAACAAGTCCTGGAGTCTTGTTTGTGATGATGATTGTTACTATGCCCGGTACAACGGTAGTAGTACAGACATGTGTCTACACCCCCTAAGCTCTAACAGAGTAGGAGTGTATCTGGACCGGCCTGCTGGCACTCTGTCCTTCTACAGAGTGTCCCCAGATGTAGGAGGGTCCTCAGACACACTGACACACATCCACACCTTCCAGTCCACCTTCACCCAGGAGGACCTCCTCCCTGGGTTTTGGTTATGGGACGATGGTGCCTCAGTGTCTCTGTGTCGGTTGTAGAAAAAAGGAACACGCGGGAGGGCGGGCGGACATGCACACACACACACAAACTTATAGTACACACACACACACACACAGTGCACACACACATTGTACATATACACACATACACACACACACAAACGCATAGCACACACACACAGTACACACACACACAAACGGATAGTACATATACACGCATAGTACACACATCCACACACGCATAGTACACACACACACACACATAGTGCACACACACACATTGTACATATACACACATACACTCACACAAACGCATAGCACACACACACAGTACACACACACAAACGCATAGTACACACACACAAACGCATAGTACACTCACACACAAACCCATAGTACACACGCGAACGCATAGTACACACACACAAACTCATAGCACACACACACACACACACATGCATAGTACACACCCACAGTACACACACACACAAACGCATAGTACACACACACACATAGTATGCACGCGCACACACACACGCATAGTACACACACACACACACACATAGTGCACACACACACATTGTACATTTACACACATACACACACACACAAACGCATACCACACACACACACACACGCATAGTACACACACACAGTACACACACACACAAACGCATAGTACATATACACACATAGTACGCACGCGCATACACACACGCATAGTACACACACACACAGTACACGCACACAGTACACACACAGACAAAAACAAATTTGTTACAAACATATAAATACACGCAGAGGTTACATTTACTCTTTCATGTACTTCAGTAACTTTTTGAATAGATTACTTTTAAGAGTAGTTTTATTGTAACATACTTTTCACTCTTACTCAAGTCTGAGAGAGAGAGATTTGTTGTGTCTGTATTGGCCTTCATTCATGTTATTTTGTAAAGATTGAATGTGTTATTTCAATCTTTGAAATTTCAATTTCAATATGTTATTACATATTTTGAGTGTTTCATTTGAAGGGATACATGCTATTTTATATGTTGTTAATGCATATTAGACAAGCATATACAATGTAATATTTGTCTATTTACGTTCATCTTGCTCTGCTTATTACAACAATAAATCATTTGGTATCAAGTAACTCAGTAGTTGAGTAGTCTTTTCACTAAATACTTTCTTACTCTTCCTCAAGTCATTATCTGATGACTACTTTTACTCATGTGAAATTGTTTTGAACATTGTGGAGCCAATCTCAATATTGTGTTATGTAGTGTAGGCCTACTCTATATTTGAGAGGATCACTCGTATGAGAGGGACATGAAATGACCTTCAAGGTGATTTAAAACTGCCAGGACTGTCTCAACACATAAATCAATGGTGATGACGTAGGGTTCATGTTTATCAGGTCAGCCAGTTGCACTGACGTCATCTAACCTGCAGATGGTGCTACGGTGCACATTTTTCTAGTGTTTCAAAACGGACCTTACATCAAATCAATTGGTTTATTATTCTCAAGACGTTTAAATTATTCATGTAGGCCTATAGCTTCATTCTCCACGTTACTAGCTAGAGCTGAATGAAACCCTAGCTGTGTAACGGACTGCTGTGTTGGTGGTTAAACCTTTATTTATTTATTAATTTATTAATATCGTGGTGATCATCGTTTTTTGTTTATATTGATGCAACACACACACACACGCACACACACACACACACACACACACACACACACACACACACACACACACACTTTGTCTTTATTCAAATCAGTAAAGTGTACAAACATTGTAACATGTTATTCAGTATTCATCAGCATAAACTTAAAGAAATATACTATTATTACTGTGTTATCAAAATGGATCCTTTAAATATTTCGACATGAATGCAACTATTGATGTTATAGCATTAAAGGTTATAAAAGGTGTTGAGGAGAAAACAGACAGTGAACAGTACAGTATATGTAATGTAATCATTTCTAATGGGTTATGTTTCTATAAAAGGCAAGGTGGTTTTCTTACACACGTTACAGGAAGGTATTCAGAAAGACACACACACACATACCGATTAATCATGTCTATATTGATGCAACACACAAACAGGCACACGCACACACACACACACACACACACACACACACACACACATTTGCACATGAAGACCTACAGGAGAGTTTCCAAATATTTATATGAACATGCAAACACTCCCCTTTCTTATCACTGCCTTGGGATAGGAAGGAGTGTTATGCTGATTATAAAAGAAAGCCTTACTCAGAGGCAGACGCAGACATTCTCACCTGACCTATGGGTGTAGAATTTCACCCAAAATGACTGCTCTTTAATCTCACATGCAGCATCTTTAACTGCTGGTCCGGGTGTGAGTTCCACCACATCTGATTTATGCAAAGAATTAGAATTGACCGTTAGATCCTGCAATGGGTGCATAACCAAATGATTCGACTTGGAACTCAAGTGTTTGAGCTCATGTGCAAAATCATCGTTGCGGTTCCAGAAGTCGAATCAGGTTTGTTGATAATGAAGTCGCTCTCTCTGCGGTGAAGCAGAGGGTCTCGGGGAGATCTTCATCGCCGTGTTAAAGGCTGTTTGACTCAATTTAGAGCAATTTCCCCCCCCCCCCCCCCCCCCCCCCCGGTGAACACCTGCGTTAAGATGCAGAGCACAGCGACGGCTAGCATCGACCGAGCTCATCGCTGTGTGTGAGACATTGAGGATCGTCTGCTCCGATTACGAGGACGCTAACGTGACTGTCAGCCAAGCCGCTTGATTTGCATCGAGGTTCTTTTCACTTTGAATTTCAATCTGTGAGTCGTTGTGTCTACAAATAGGCTGAACGGACGGATATGGTTGAAATTGTTCTGTGATAGATCCCAAAAGATGTAATTTGGTTCTTTTATGCAATAACAATAAATGCATAAATTGTAGTATATCTATTTCTTCTCCATCTCTCTATTTTATATTTTTTTTAAGTACAACCTCAGACTCAAAAAGTATCCCACAATACAAACTGCCCTGTGGGCCAACATCCCGGAAGAACCATAAGTAATCCCCCCTGCAAGAGGAACAAAGACTAAAGTCTGAGGCCACAGTCCCATTTATCTCCTATGCTTCCAGCTACACAATGTCCACTGCCTAGTCTGTGACGCCTGTGTCTCGCGCTGGGCCCTTCCTTCCCGTGGGGACGCTGACACGGGCCCCACTGCTTCTGCCCAAATAGCCACGGCCCCTGGAGAACCGCGGGGATCTTTTCAAAGTGGAGGCGGGACGGACGTTTTCGGGGACATTTCCAAAATGGCGCAACAACGCTGTGCTAAGGGTCGAGCAGAGGTCAGGCTGTTTGATCGGGGAAAGTAGCGTTTCAAATCAAAATCACCGAGCGAAGGTGGTTGGTGTCTCAATGGCCCTCGTGTGTACCTCATTGTGCTTCAGTATAATGCAGAAGCATCATCAATTAGCAATCATCAATCATCAATCATCAATCATCAATCATCATCCATCATCTATCATCCATCATCCATCATCCATCACCCATCATCCATCATCCATCATCCATCATCCGTCATCCATCATCCATCACCCATCATCCATCATCCATCATCCATTATCAATCATCCATCATCAATCATCCATCATCCATTATCAATCATCCATACGGACAATAGTTTCAATAGGATTAATTGTTGGTGGATATTGTGTATTAGCTACTATGTATGTCGACAAGGTCTGTTTCACATATTTCTGGTGCACGATGGTTCCTCCCTGTTTTCAGTCTTACCATAGGATCTGTAGCAATGTCCAATACTACACGCCACCTAGGTGGCTCCCATACTCCACCTAGGTGACTTTCTCTTGGGCTCCTCCAAACCAATGGACACAGGGTGGTGATGTTGAACCGGTTTATTGTAAAGGTTGCATAGGATGAAGCATGCAGATGGTGCTCCATGCTGCCATGCCGGAGAGCTCTCCCTGAGTGTGTGTGGAGATGGCTGGTTTAACCTGTGCACACTGATTGCTTAATGTGCAACAGGTGTGCAGCCTCACCCAGCTCCAGAGTCCAATCAGTCTGACCCGGGCCAGGTGAGGCTGCTTCAACCAGCCATCAACCACACACACTCCCACATATGTATTCAGTAGAATAGGTACATTCTCAGTACAATATGTATTCAGTAGAACACCTGTTCTTCTTACTCTTCCTCGCTCTCTCTCCATCCTTCCCTCATTCTTTCCCTCCTCTCACTCTCTCCCACCCTTTCTCATTCCCTCCCAGTGTCTCTCCTCTCTTTACCTCTCCCTCTTTCCCTCCCTCCCTCCCCCTCTCTTCCGCTCCCCCTCGCTCTCTCTCCCTCTTTCTCTCTCTTACTCTATCATCCCCTCTCTCTCCCCCTCACTCTCTCTCCCTCCCTCTCTCTCTTGCTCTATCCTCCCCTCTCTCTCTCCCCTCCCTTTCTCCTTCCCTCTCAGTCTCTCTCCTCTCTCTTCACCTCTCTTCCCCTCCCTTCCTGTCTCTCTCCCCACTCTCTCTTCCACCTTCCCTCTCTCTCCCTTTATCTCTCGCTCTATGCTCCCCTCTCTCTCCCTCTCACTCTTTCTCTCTCCCTCCCTCTCTCCTACAGTGAAGCTGACTGTCATCGATGTCTCTCTGTCAACAGCATTGGGCCTGTGTCTTCCAATCTAAATGTTCAGTTAAAGTTCATATCTCTCTCCATCTCTCTGTCCCCTCTCCTCTTGTTACTGTTTTTTTTAAACCTTTACAATTCAAAACGATAACAGCAAATAGAAAATATTGACAATGTGAAGTGTTCATTTTGATAACACTCTAGGTTTTTAAACAAAATGTTTACATCAATTTATACTTCTGAATTGTGAATGACAATGTAATAAAATGTTTGTAAACGTTTTTGATTTCAATTCAAATTTACAAAAGTAAAATGGGACATATTGTGTGGAATAGGATCATACAAAACACAATATGCATTTAGTAGAATATCTACATTCTCAATCTGTATTGTACTGAATAATTCTGAATAATATCTTCCTCTCTCTCCCCCTCCCTCCCTCTCAACTACAGTGAAGCTGACTGTCATCGATGTGTGTCTTTGTCAACAGCATTAGGCCTGTGTCTTCCATCCAAACTATAAATTAAAGTTAATATCTCTCTTTCACTCTCTCTCTTTCACTCTTTCTCTCTGCCTCCCTTAATCTTTCTATCCCACACTGTATATTGCATGCCTCTCCCTCTCTCTCTGTCTATTGCATGCTTCTCCCTCTCTCTCTCTCTCTCTCTCTCTCTCTCTCTCTCTTATCTTACAATTTCTCTCTATGGCACACTGGTCCTTCACTCTCTCATCATCTTTCTGTGTCTTTTTCATCATCTTTGTTATTATCTCTGTCATGGGAGATAATAACAAAGATGATGAAAAACTTGCCATGGCAAGTGTTGTCAAGTGTTGAATATATAATGTACACCGATAGACGTCAATACGCTTACTTCTGTCGAGGTGTTCTCATTCCAACAGTTCTTCGTTGGTATAGTGGTCAGTATCCCCGCCTGTCACGCGGGAGACCGGGGTTCAATTCCCCGACGGGGAGTGTTTGACTTTTACCCACAGTCACCAATACAATCAAAGTTGAGTTACTTTAGGAGCAGTCGGTGTCTGTGAGGAAGAAGCGATCTTTGATTTCAATGACAAGTTTAACGAAATTTACGCAACGATCAACTCTTGGACAAGTTTTATTATAGTCAGGATGGCAGAGCGGTCTAAGGCGCTGCGTTCAGGTCGCAGTCTCCTCTGGAGGCGTGGGTTCAAATCCCACTTCTGACAGAAGTTTTAATGACAAGCGAAATAACATCTTCATATCAAATTACTCTAAAGTTTAGTTCGCCCTCATCAGCTAGATGTCAAGAAAGAGGAGACGTCACACAAAGCGTTTAAGTTGCCGTAAAACATTTGTAGAGGTCAATGCGCTTACCAATGTCGAGGTATTCTCATTGCAACAGGTCCTCGTTAGTATAGTGGTCAGTATCCCCGCCTGTCATGCGGGAGACCGGGGTTCAATTCCCCGACGGGGATTGTTTGACAATAACCCACAGTCACCAATATAACCAAAGTTTAGTTATTTTAGGAGCAGTCGGTGTATGTGAGCAAGAAGGAGGAGTTTTTTTTTTTTTTTTTGTGATATATCAGGCCTATCTCCCCTTTCTCTCTGCCCCCATCCAGCCCCACTGTGTCATCTGTCAGGACCGGCTCTTCCCCTCTGGTTAGTGCAGCTGTAATAACCTCTACACTGGTGTTTTAGCGTGTAGCGGATAGATGTTTGCTGTCCCCTCTGCAGTGCTTCCACACGCCCCTCGCCAGAAAAGAAGAAAAGAAAGCAACATACTGTAATATATATTTTTGAGCGCGTACATACTGTATATATGTATGTATATATATATATATATATATATATATATATATATATATATATATATATATATATATATATATATATATATATATATGTTATTGACTGTTCTTTTTTAACTGAACATTTTAGATGTCAGATGTTAGTCTTTTATATATAATATTGACAGTTCTTTTTTAACTGAACATTTTAGATGTCAGTCTTTTTTCTGCCATGCAACATTAGTGGTTTAACAAACAGTAGCTTAGTTTGGATTTCTTTTTGTCATTTAAATGAATAATATCAGTGTTTTATAGATAAAACACTTCTGTGAAGGTGGAGGCTGAAGCTAAATTGAGCCTACACTTCACAATACAAATAATAAATATACAAATAGCGTGGTAAAGAGTGGACAGGTGTGCTGTGAATAGTTCTATGGCTATGATAATGGAGTAATAGATAATAGCACAATAAACAGAACGTTCCCATTAAAATGTGTGTGTGTAAATACGGCACAAGGATAATTATATTCACGCAAGAGATCTTAAATACATCCATTAAAGCAGAACAGTGCTTGTGCATTTTTTTTAATTTTGTTTGTCACTGGTCAGTCTTGAACCTGTGACCTTGTGATCCACTCCAAACCCCATACAAAACTGGCTAACGAAAGTTTATTTTTCTTATTTTTTAATTCATACTAATGAATAAAAAAAATTGAATTAGAGGAAAAACGAAGTTTAGTTTGCCATCATCAGCTAGATGTTCAGAAAGAGGTAACCTCACACAAAAGGTTTTATTTGCCGTTCAGAACTAATCAAAAGTGTGCCTTGCATTGGCCGGGAATCGAACCCGGGCCTCCCGCGTGGCAGGCGAGAATTCTACCACTGAACCACCAATGCTTAACCAATAAAGCATTTGACTCACAATTTGTCCACAAAGTATTTACATAGGCAAAGATCGCAGCACAGAATGATTCCAACAGTAGACAACAATACTTGCAATCATCACATTTCCGTATGTCTACATTATACTGATGTCATTTATGACCCCCCAAAAATAAAAAGAAGCGATACATTATTATTTGAGCGCTTTTATTCTATAAATGTGCTTCATATGCTGCGCTCCATACGGAGGCCCTTTCTCGTGTGGAGCTTCTCGCTGACAGCCAATCACCTCCTCGTTGTCATTAGTTCTTAATTGAATTTAGCTGAGTCGCCCCCGACGTGCACATAGCTCCCAGGTGGCATCGGCCATTACTTCTTTTTTTTTGCGTTTGACTGCGGTAACCGATGGCTTAGGTCTGTACCTTTTATTAATTAGACGTTGTGCCCGCTGTTGCGTATTTGTTTTGGGCGCTTTTGAATGAACAATCCGGACAACGTGGCCACCAACGGGGGGAGCTTCACCGACGTTTATTGTTTAATGAGCTGCTTGATTGTTTGTTTGGTTGTGTTCGGCCGCTGGCTTCAGATCAGCCTGTGATTGTGCATCAGTGCACCGCACACATTACACTCTGCCCGTCTCCTAACTCACAATCTATATCACTGTTCTTTCCCCTCAAAGTTACCCCGGATTTGACCGCTCATAGTCGATTTGGTTTTGCTCATTTATAGTTGAAATGCGGAGTTGTAGCTTGTGTTGTGAGTGCAGTGTGTACACGTGTTTGTATTGGGCCTAACTGGGGAGGACTAACCGACTGACTTTACCGGCGCTGCACCGACAACCTCCGTGTGAACACTGGGAAGTGTGTGTGTGTGTGCTCTGGAAACTGGACGCAAAATGGAGGAACAGCTGCAACAATTGCGCAACAACGACGTTTTGGGTCAAACTGGAACTGTTGAAAGCAAACAGTCGTAGATGAAGAGGTAAGTAGACTAATTGGCGAATACAACTATTTTCGCCAATTGCTTTCTTTTTTTGTTTAACAGCACCACTGGACTACAGGACCTCCACTAGGTTGAAATGACAATCCTGTGCAATCCATGCTGCGTTAGACAATTGAACGGCACAGCGCCTTCTCCAGATGCTCTACCTCCCTCAGGAATCCACAGAGAACTTTTTTGCTCCATCCATAACCCCACTGGACCCTCTGTGTTTTTTGGAAATCCATCAGACTAACTAGACTACTGACTGGGGGCATGTTGAGGTTTGGTTTCATTGGTTGGTTTTGGCTTGGTAGAAGGTTGGTTTTGGCTTGGTAGATGGTTGGCATGCTGGAATTAGAAATGGTTAGATGCTGTACTTGCTTTGCACTTGCAAACTCTCCCGATCTTTCCCTTTCAAAACTCTCAATACACTTGCAAGCTGCTGTTGACTGCAGAAGTTTGACTGCGTCATGATGTTGAAATCGGTGCAATGTGGTTTTCTGTCTGTGCAATGTGGTTTTCTGTCTGTGCCATACGGTTTGTTATTTTCTACAATGCACATTCATTCTGTGCCATACGGTTTGTTATTTTCTGCAATGCACATTCATTCTGTGCCATACGGTTTGTTATTTTCTGCAATGCGCATTCATTCTGTGCCATACGGTTTGTTATTTTCTACAATGCACATTCATTTTGTGCCATACGGTTTGTTATTTTCTGCAATGCATTCATTCTGTGCCATACGGTTTGTTATTTTCTACGATGGTTTCATTCCATGCTCTCTAACGCGACTCTAAGGTCCTGCGGTTGCTTATGTGTGTGTTGTGCTCTTTCGACTGAACAATCCGGACAACGTGGCCACCAACGGGAGCTTCAAGGACGATCCTCACAGTGAGTCACCCAACGTTTATTATTTCATGAGGTGGTGGAAGTTTGGCTGCTGGTTCGCTTTTACAGCTTTCCATACACTTACAAACTGCTGATGCTTGACGTTGAATTCTGTGCAATGTGCTTTCATTCTGTGCAATGCACTTTCATTCTGTGCCATACGGTTTGTTATTTTCTGCAATGCATTCATTCTGTGCCTTACGGTTTATTTTCTACAATGCACATTCATTCTGTGCCATACGGTTTGTTATTTTCTGCAATGCACATTCATTCTGTGCCATACGGTTTGTTATTTTCTACAATGCACATTCATTCTGTGCCATGCGGTTTGTTATTTTCTGTAATGCACATTCATTCTGTGCCATACGGTTTGTTATTTTCTACAATGCATTCATTCTGTGCCATACGGTTTGTTATTTTCTACGGTGGTTTCATTCCGTGCTCTCTAACGCGACTCTAAGGTCCTGCGGTTGCTTATGTGTGCGTTGTGCTCTTTCGACTGAACAATCCGGACAACGTGGCCACCAACGGGAGCTTCAAGGACGATCCTCACAGTGAGTCACCCAACGTTTATTATTTCATGAGCTGGTTGAAGTTTGGCTGCTGGTTCGCTTTTACAACTTTCCATACACTTACGAACTGCTGCTGCTTGACGTTGAATTCTGTGCAACGTGGTTTTCATTCTGTGCAATGCACTTTCATTCTGTGCCATACGGTTTATTTTCTACAATGCACATTCATTCTGTGCCATACAGTTTGTTATTTTCTGCAATGCGCATTCATTCTGTGCCATACGGTTTGTTATTTTCTGCAATGCATTCATTCTGTGCCATACGGTTTGTTATTTTCTGCAATGCATTCATTCTGTGCCATACGGTTTGTTATTTTCTGCAATTTACATTCATTCTGTGCCATACGGTTTGTTATTTTCTGCAATGCACATTTATTCTGTGCCATACAGTTTGTTATTTTCTACAATGCACATTCATTCTGTGCCATACGGTTTGTTGTTTTCTACGATGGTTTCATCCCGTGCCATACGGTTTGTTATTTTCTGCACTGCACATTCATTCTGTGCCATACGGTTTGTTATTTTCTGCACTGCACATTCATTCTGTGCTTTACGGTTTGTTATTTTCTACAATGCATTCATTCTGTGCCATACGGTTTGTTATTTTCTACAATGCATTCATTCTGTGCCATACGGTTTATATTCTGCAATGCACATTCATTCTGTGCCGTACGGTTTGTTATTTTCAGTAATGCATTCATTCTATGCCATACGGTTTGTTATTTTCTACAGTGCACATTCATTCTGTGCCTTACGGTTTGTTATTTTCTACAATGCATTCATTCTGTGCCATACGGGTTGTTATTTTCTACAATGCATTCATTGTGCCATACGGTTTGTTATTTTCTGCAATGCATTCATTCTGTGCCATACGGTTTATTTTGTACAATGCATTCATTCTGTGCCATACGGTTTGTTATTTTCTACAATGCACATTCATTCTGTGCCATACGGTTTGTTTTCTACGATGGTTTCATCCCGTGCCATACGGTTTGTTATTTTCTGCGCTGCACACTCATTCTGTGCCATACGGTTTGTTATTTTCTGAACTGCACACTCATTCTGTGCCATACGGTTTATTATTTTCTGCAATGCACATTCATTCTGTGCCATACGGTTTGTTATTTTCTGCAATGCATTCATTCTGTGCCATACGGTTTGTTATTTTCTGTAATGCATTCATTCTGTGCCTTACGGTTTGTTATTTTCTACAGTGCACATTCATTCTGTGCTTTACGGTTTGTTATTTTCTACAATGCATTCACTCTGTGCCATACGGTTTGTTATTTTCTGTAATGCATTCATTCTGTGCCTTACGGTTTGTTATTTTCTACAGTGCACATTCATTCTGTGCTTTACGGTTTGTTATTTTCTACAATGCATTCATTCTGTGCCATACGGTTTGTTATTTTCTGCAATGCACATTCATTCTGTGCCATGTGGTTTGTTATTTTTTGCAATGCACTTTCATTCTGTGCCATACGGTTTGTTATTTTCCACAATGCACATTCATTCTGTGCCATACGATTTTATTTACATATTTTTCATGTAGTGCATTCTGGTTTCGCGGCTGGAGGTCCTGGCGGTCAGCTGGAGGTCCTGGCGGTCAGCTGGAGGTCCTGGCGGTGGCGGTCAGCTGGAGGTCCTTGCGGTTGCAGCTTGTGTTAAGACCTAGCAGCTACTCATCCAGGTAAGGTGAACTCTTCAACCGATGTAAAGGTCCATCGAGTAAATCTGATCAACTAGGTCTGCGTTTAGGAGCTCTAGTATTTTGTAACTTGATCATTTCTATCACTTGAAACTTAGTAGTGGGTTCTTCTAGAGTAAGCAGAGACAGCGTATAACCAGGGTCATAATTGTGCAAGCGGTCAAACCACCAAGCGGCTCGATGACTGACTGGTTCTTAAAACTCAGGACCGCGGCCCGGAGCAGAGGATGGACCAAAGGCCTGCAGTACAGCGCCCTAAAGACCCCGTGTGGACCCAGGTAAGATGCTTAACTTTCCATCTTAATGTGATTTAACTTTGAATATTCAACATGGTAAGTTTTGCTTAGACCCGGGTGAGAGCTTCGATAAATGGACCAAATGGCAATGTAGCGTGGCGCTGCGTTTAGGAATCTTTAAATGCCCAGTCACATTTGGTGATCAATATGTCTTCTAAATCAGCCAGCACAATGTGAAACTTACTTTTTTTCTTTTCACTTCACAGTATGAAGACCTGAACAGTTGATCTACTCCAGTGTCCTATTTCCCATCCACCCTAAGGATCCCTGGCTACACCTACAGCCAACATAACCACGCAGAGCTCATCAACTGCCTACTACACACCATACTGATGTCACTTTACTGTTCACTTTTGAAACAAACCATTATGTCACACCAGCTTTTGGGGAAAGTGTGTGTAGCTCAATCTTTTGATTTGTTGATTTTTCTGTACACTATATGTTATCTCAGCTATTATATTTCCAACACCCTTAGCTGGGAGCCCTCTTAAGGGAGCGACTAAAGGGACAAGGCTGGAAGCAAACCTGAGCCCTGATCTTAACCTTCTTTCTAACCCTAAGGCCTCAATTTAACCACAAATAAAATAGGATTATCTAACCTAATACCTAAACTTAGCCATCTAACCTAAACGTCATAAAGGCCAAAACTTAACCTAGTACCTAAACTCGCTTACCTAAACTTAACCATCAAACCTAAACCTCTCTAAAATGCGTAAACTCTCACCTAATACCTAAACGTATCAATCTTTAATACAATAACTAATGCCTAAACCAAACAGGGCCTAAACATAACATATACCCAAACACCCCTAAAATGACCTATTTCAAACTTTATACTAAGTCAACCATCCTTAATCCTAAACTAGACTCATTTAGCGCTAAACCAGACTTGTCCCTTGGTTGCTCCACTTTTATTTTTTAAAGGTTTCTCTTTTCCCCATGGGGGTTTTTGAGTTTTAATCCTTGAGGGCTTGAAATGCATGTTTGAACACTTGTTTCATAAATAAACATGTTTTAATTTTTACCCATTTTGTGTGTTTTTCTTTATATGTGGAATTGGGACAACTGAGCTGTTTCAGGGACCGTTTTTGGTTCTGATATTCGGATGGCTGCCATCACCTCAAACCAAATAGTTAAATTAGTTTATTCTTTTGAATCATGTTTGACAACACATTAAAAAATGTGTACAGTTTTCAGATTTGAATAAAGATTTACCAAAAATAGACTGGGGACATTTTCGGTGGAATGTGTACAATCTCAGTACACTATGTATTCAGTGGAATAGGTACATTCTCAGTGGGATAAAAAAAAAAAAGTCTCCTAAAAACCCTATTTTACAAAATATGGAATTCAAGGAAGGATTAAAATCACTGATCGATTGCACAATTTTGTAGCTGATGAGCCAGTCAATGACTTAATGTCCACCATACAACAACCCAACATGTGTTACACCTTACACAAAGGTCACGGTGACTACATGTAAAGATTCACCCAATCTGTGTGAGTGCTGTGACTTTGTCTTGACAGCTCTCCTCTCCATCCTCTCATCTTAGTTTCTCCTCTCTCCTTCCTCTCCCTTCTCTTCCTCCTCTCTCCAATCTCTGCTCTCCTTTCTAGCTCATCTAGGATTGTGTTAATTATTGTCGTGCCTACACATTACGTGTGTTGACATTACATAGGTACTATTTAGATTATTTTAGTCTAATATTTGAACTACTTTAAGTTAAATGTAGGTAGTTCAGAATAGACCCTTTTGACACATGTTTGCTGTAGGCTACTACCTGTGCCCTGGCACATACAAGCAGCTTTCCCATAATCAGTGTTGTAGCGACACCAAGAGGTGGGAGCTGGGAATCACCACAGACTCACTTTATGAATATAAAATAGTTGATTTAAACAAATAAGCTGTATTCCTCACACATTATGCCACACAAACCATTTG
>JACYXH010000361.1:1085000-1098478 GCA_026745465.1 Lota lota | reverse complement strand
TACTACTATTACTACTAATACTACTCCTGTCATTAAGACACCATCTCTAGCGTTTAATACTACTGATACTACTATTACTACTAATACTACTCCTGTCATTAAGACACCATCTCTAGCGTTAATACTACTACTGATACTACTATTACTACTATTACTACTCCTGTCATTAAGACACCATCTCTAGCGTTAATACTACTACTGACACTACTATACTACTAATACTACTCCTGTCATTAAGACACCATCTCTAGCGTTAATATACTACTGACACTACTACTATTACTACTATTACTACTCCTGTCATTAAGACACAATCTCTAGCGTTAATACTACTACTGACACTAACTACTATTACTACTAATACTACTCCTGTCATTAAGACACCATCTCTAGCGTTAATACTACTACTGATACTACTATTACTACTAATACTACTCCTGTCATTAAGACACCATCTCTAGCGTTAATACTACTACTGATACTACTATTACTACTAATACTACTCCTGTCATTAAGACACCATCTCTAGCGTTAATACTACTACTGATACTACTATTACTACTAATACTACTCCTGTCATTAAGACACCATCTCTAGCGTTAATACTACTACTGATACTACTATTACTACTAATACTACTCCTGTCATTAAGACACCATCTCTAGCGTTAATACTACTACTGATACTACTATTACTAATACTACTCCTGTCATTAAGACACCATCTCTAGCGTTAATACTACTACTGATACTACTATTACTACTAATACTACTCCTGTCATTAAGACACCATCTCTAGCGTTAATACTACTACTGATACTACTATACTACTAATACTACTCCTGTCATTAAGACACATCTCTAGCGTTAATACTACTACTGATACTACTATTACTACTAATACTACTCCTGTCATTAAGACACCATCTCTAGCGTTAATACTACTACTGATACTACTATTACTACTAATACTACTCCTGTCATTAAGACACCATCTCTAGCGTTAATACTACTACTGATACTACTATTACTACTAATACTACTCCTGTCATTAAGACACCATCTCTAGCATTAATACTACTACTGATACTACTATTACTACTAATACTACTCCTGTCATTAAGACACCATCTCTAGCATTAATACTACTACTGATACTACTATTACTACTAATACTACTCCTGTCATTAAGACACCATCTCTAGCGTTAATACTACTACTGATACTACTATTACTACTAATACTACTCCTGTCATTAAGACACCATCTCTAGCGTTAATACTACTACTGATACTACTATTACTACTAATACTACTCCTGTCATTAAGACACCATCTCTAGCGTTAATACTACTACTGATACTACTATTACTACTAATACTACTCCTGTCATTAAGACACCATCTCTAGCGTTAATACTACTACTGATACTACTATTACTACTAATACTACTCCTGTCATTAAGACACCATCTCTAGCATTAATACTACTACTGATACTACTATTACTACTAATACTACTCCTGTCATTAAGACACCATCTCTAGCGTTAATACTACTACTGATACTACTATTACTACTAATACTACTCCTGTCATTAAGACACCATCTCTAGCATTAATACTACTACTGATACTACTATTACTACTAATACTACTCCTGTCATTAAGACACCATCTCTAGCATTAATACTACTACTGATACTACTATTACTACTAATACTACTCCTGTCATTAAGACACCATCTCTAGCGTTAATACTACTACTGATACTACTATTACTACTAATACTACTCCTGTCATTAAGACACCATCTCTAGCGTTAATACTACTACTGATACTACTATTACTACTAATACTACTCCTGTCATTAAGACACCATCTCTAGCGTTAATACTACTACTGATACTACTATTACTACTAATACTACTCCTGTCATTAAGACACCATCTCTAGCGTTAATACTACTACTGATACTACTATTACTACTAATACTACTCCTGTCATTAAGACACCATCTCTAGCGTTAATACTACTACTGATACTACTATTACTACTAATACTACTCCTGTCATTAAGACACCATCTCTAGCATTAATACTACTACTGATACTACTATTACTACTAATACTACTCCTGTCATTAAGACACCATCTCTAGCGTTAATACTACTACTGATACTACTATTACTACTAATACTACTCCTGTTATTAAGACACCATCGCTAGCATTAATACTACTACTGATACTACTATTACTACTAATACTACTCCTGTCATTAAGACACCATCGCTAGCATTAATACTAGTACTGATACTACTATTACTACTATTACTACTCCTGTCATTAAGGCACACACACCTTTGACTGGGGGGGGGGGGGAGCAGGGCCCCCCCAGTCTCCAGGCCAGGGGCCTGTCGGTACCACACTGCCCCAGGCACAGAGCAGAGCTCCTCACTGGGGGAGGCGCAGGGAGGAGGCTCCCTCTCCCAGAGTGTGGGTGGGAGTGTAAGTGTGTGTGTGTGTGTGTGTGTGTGTGTGTGTGTGTGTGTGTGTGTGTACATACAATTGCATGGCTCAGGAAAAAGGTCAGGCTGCTGTAAAAGATCAGAGGAGGGATAGGCTGGAGAGAGAGAGAGAAAGAGGTATAGAAATAAATAAAAAAGGAGTGGAGTGTGCTATGGAGGGACAGAATGAGGAGAGGAGGTGGAGGAGGAGAGACAGAATGATGAGAGGCAGAGTGATGGAGGCAGGGAGAGAGGGAGGGAGGGAGGGAGGGAGGAGGATTAGAGAGGGAGGGAGGATTAGAGAGAGAGAGAGGGAGAGCGGGAGAGGGGGAGGGAGAGAGGGAGGGAGAGGGGGAGGGAGAGAGAGGGACAGAGAGAGGGAGAGCGGGAGAGCGAGAGGGAGGGAGAGGGGAGGGAGGGATGGATACTGTATGTAGCGGGACATAGAGGAAGCTTTAAGGAACAAGAGAGATAGAGGGAGATAACAGATGGAGAGGTAGAGAGATGTAGGGAGAGAGCATAATGATAGAGATATATAGAGGGAGAGAGGGATGGACAGAGAGCGAGAGCGAGAGAGAGAGACAGGGTCCTTGCTGGGGGATGAGACTGGTTGGAGAACGGCTCTTATAAATCCATAGTTTAATAATTCACCTTCCAGAGGCCTGGATGAGCCTGTAATAGAAACCTGCTCATTGCTCTTCTGCCTCATGAATACTGCATGATCGGTAATACACAGACCTGATTAAAACATCTTTATTAATACAGTCCTGTATGATATGGTGAGTGGAGGATTTTGTGATTGTGTGTTTGTGTGTGTTTCAGGGACCCAGCTAGCTGAACCAGTGGACATCCGTCCCTCTCTCTATCATCCATCCATCCTCTCTCTATCATCCATCCCTCTCTCTATCATCCATCCATCCTCTCTCTATCATCCATCCCTCCTCTATCTATCATCCATCCCTCTATCATCCACCCTCTCTCTATCATCCATCCCTCTCTCTATCATCCATCCATCCTCTCTCTATCATCCATCCATCCTCTCTATCATCCATCCCTCTCTCTATCATCCATCCCCTCAATAAATTACTGGAAGACACTCACAGAGAAGAAACAACAGGAAAAACAACAGGAAAAGAGAGAGGGAGACAGACAGACAGACAGATGGACAGAGAGACAGAGAGACAGAGAGAGAGAGAGAGACAGAGAGAGAGAGAGAGAGAGAGAGAGAGAGAGAGAGAGAGAGAGAGAGAGAGAGAAATGCACTCTGCTGGGGAGTTACCTACATTCCAGTCAGCCATAAACTTTAGTGTTCATCTTTTATATAGCGGACCACGCAACCCTACAGCTACTACTCATGGTCACACGTGTGACACACACACACACACACACAGACAAACACACACACACACGCGCGCACACACACACACAGACAAACACACACACACAAACACAGACACACACACATTCACAAACCAACAGAATAGTGTTAAAGTATGTGGCTGCCTTGATAATGAGCAAGGCACTAGGACGCTTTGTAAACATGAATGAGTAACAGAGGGACCGAACACCTGACACAGGAGCATGTCTGTTGTCGCCGTGACAACCAGGAACCACTCCTCCATTTCTAGAGACATCCAGAATGTTCTCCAGACAGGAAGTGACTGAATGTGTGTTGGTTTGTGTGTCTGTGTGTGTGTGTGTGTGCGTGAGTGCATGTGTGTGCGCATGTGCGTGTGTATGTGTGTACCTCTACAGGTGTTTATGTGTGTGTGTGTGTGAGTGCATGTGTGTGTGTGTGTGTACCTCCACAGGTGTTTGTTGTCTGTGTGTGTGTGTGTACCTCCACAGGTGTTTGTGTGTGTGTGTGCCTCCACAGGTGTTGTGTGTGTACCTCCACAGGTGTTTGTGTGTGTGTGTACCTCCACAGGTGTTTGTCTGTGTGTGTGTTTGCGTGTGTGTGTGTGTGTACCTCCACAGGTGTTTGTGTGAATGTGTGTGTGTTTGCGTGTGTGTGTGTGTGTGTGTGTGTACCTCCACAGGTGTTTGTGTGTGTGTGTGTGTGTGTGTGTGTGTTTGTGTGTGTGTGTACCTCCACAGGTGTGTGTGTGTGTGTGTGTGTGTGTGTGTGTGTGTGTGTGTGTGTGTGTGTGTGTGTGTGTGTGTGTGTGTGTGTGTGTGTGTGTGTGTGTTCTGTGGAGGTCCGACCGTCTGGCCCACTGTCCCATCTAATCTAGCCAGGAGCAGTGATCGCAGCCTGGCCACATTCCACCCGGAGAGACCCCCCCCCCACCTCAGCTCTCCTCCCCCACATCCTGGCTAGGGCCCCATGCTGCATTCCTCCCTCCCTCTCTCGCTCGCTTTCTCCCCCTCTCCATCTCTCTCTCCCTCTCCTCTTTCTCTGTCTCCCTCTCTCAACGTTTATCTCTCTTACTCTCTCTCGCTCCCTTCCATCTCTCCTCCCTGCCCCCCTCATCTCTCTCCCCCCTCCCTCCCCTCCCCCTCCCTCCCCTCCCTCTCTCATTACAGGCCTTGAGTAAACAAAAGCTCCCACATTCCTCTTTCTAATAAGATCCACCCCCTTTTCACTCTCCCTCCTTTTTCTGCTGCCTCCATCCCTCTCTTATTGGAGTGACGTCATCCCCCCTTCCCTCCCTACCTTGTTCAGAGGGGGGAGAGGGGGAGGACATCTTGTCTGCATATTTTCTCTAGGTCGTTAATCTGCAGTTCATCACTGTGACATCACAAACAGCGGTGACATCGCCGTGACATCTCAGTGAGCTGTGACATCACTGTGACATCACTGTGACATCACTGTGACATCACAAGGCTGTGACATCACAGAGTAGACTAAAAGGTTAACGATCTCCACACATTCATCACCACGTCTTTGTGCATTTCTCCCAGCATGCTTTGCATTTCCCCATCAAAAGAACCCCCAGGGCAGCTAATCCACCAATGAACAGACCACTTGACCGTTTCCATAGCAACGCATCAACAGCAGCCGCCTCTCTGCTGGTAAAATGGCCAAGCGAGAGAGAGAGAGAGAGAGAGAGAGAGAGAGAGAGAGAGAGAGAGAGAGAGAGAGAGAGAGAGAGAGAGAGAGGAGAGACAGAGACAGAGACAGAGAGAGAGAGACAGAGAGACAGAGAGACAGAGAGACAGAGAGATGAGGAGAGAGAGAGGGAGGGAGGGAAACAGGAAGAGACAGAGACAAAGAGAGGGAGGGAGAGAGAGGGAGAGAAATGGGGGAGAGAGAGACAGAGGAGAGACAGAGAGAGAGAAAAGAGAGAGAGAGAGAGAGAGAGAGAGAGAGAGAGAGAAAGAGAGAGAGAGAGAGAGACATAGGGGGCGTTTTGTGTGTCAAAGAAAAAGACTAGCGACTGTGAAAATATGACGAAGGCCGACTCAGCCAGCTGGTGTAAAAGAAATGCGCACACAAGCACACACACACACAATCCTACACACAACCCCCACACTCACACAAAGACTTGTACACACACACACACACGGTACTGGCTGAGCAGCAATGCAGATTAAACAACAATGTGGACATTATTCAACATCCACACACACTACCAGACGCACACTATTCAACATCTAGACTAAAGCAACACACACGCACACACACTAACCAAAATCCACACACACAATTCAAAATCAACACAACAAGAATCACTATTCAACATTCAGGCTACACAACACAACAACACAATTCAACTACACAACAGCACAACTAGAGTGCAAGACTTTCGACCAATCAGCTTCCTCCGAGCGTTGCAGATTCCAACTGACAGTTGAACACACACACACACACACACGAGCAGTTGGTTTGTGGGGTCTAGGGACTGAAAGACACATGAACACAGGGCAGAACACAGTGCTCTCTGCTCACTCTCTGCTCACTCTCTCTGCTCTCTGCTCACTCTCTCTGCTCACTGGTCACTCTCTCTGCTCACTCTCTGCTCCAGCGGTCCACACACTGACCTAACCCTGTCCTCCAGCCAATCCCCAGAGATGAACCCTCGGAATGAGAAGCATTACCACAGAGATACACACACACGCACGCACGCACACACACACACACACACACACACACACACACACACACACACACACACACACACACACACACACACACAATATCCTCTAGCCAGGAAGGTGGTCATGTGTTAATAGAGTGTCCTCACATGGCCCAGAGTGCTCACTAAAACCCAGTTGACCAAATACAGAGTAACACAACAGTTAGGGACTCGTGTTACTCACAAGAATAAAGTTCATCAAAACATTAACTCTAGTCCACAGCTCATGCTAGCCTAACATCAACCCTAGTCCACAACTCATGCTAGCCTAACATCAACCCTAGCCCACAGCTAATGCTAGCCTAACATCATCCCTAGCCCACAGCTAATGCTAGGCTAACATCAACCCTAGCCCATAACTCATGCTAGCCTAACACCAACCCTAGCCCACAGCTAATGCTAGCCTAACATCATCCCTAGCCCACAGCTAATGCTATCCTAACATCAACCCTAGCCCACAACTCATGCTAGCCTAACATCAACCCCAGCCCACAGCTAATGCTATCCTAAAATGAACCCTAGCCCACAGCTAATGCTAGCCTAACATCAACCCTAGCCCACAGCTAATGCTAGGCTAACATCAACCCTAGTCCACAGTTCATGCTAGCCTAACATCAACCCTAGCCCACAGCTAATGCTAGCCTAAAATGAACCCTAGCCCACAGCTAATGCTATCCTAACATCAACCCTAGCCCACAGCTCATGCTAGGCTAACATCAACCCTAGCCCACAGCTAATGCTAGGCTAACATCATCCCTAGCCCACAGCTAATGCTAGGCTAAAATGAACCCTAGTCCACAGCCAACCCTAGTCTTTAGGATGACTCTGGACTAGGGTAATAGGAGGCGGTAGGAGCGTTCTCCATTACCAACGGGAGCCAGAGAACAACCAGGCTAGCCCTGTAGCAGAGCTGTGTTTAACACCACCACGACATCCCATAATAACAGCCCGTCTGCAAACAGATAATAGCTGGTCCGAGCCACAGGGTTCCCGCAGGGAGGCCCGTTGAGCTGCTGCTGTTCTTACTGTTCGACTTTGAGTCATTTAGCCAACGCTTTGAACCAAAGAGCCTTGAGTTCGGCTCCATTAGGGAGCAGGAAGGGGTCAGGGGTCATCTTGTTCTCAGAGGCCTTCAGGTTGGGCTGGGGGCATTGGGGTTGGAACCCAGAAGCTTTGGGACGGGGGGTCTAACGTCCTAATCACTAGACTCCCTGCCAGCATGGAGGGCATTGACCACACTGCAGGTGGCTGGGGCGGGTCTGCCTAGGGTAAGTGTGTGTGTGTGAGTGTGTGTGTGTGTGTATGAGTGTGTGTGTGTGTGTGTGTGTATGTGTGAGAGTGTGTGTGTGTGTGTGTGTGTGTGAATGCAAGTGTGTGTATAAATGTGTGTGTGTGTGTGTGTGTGTGTGAGTGCGTATGAGAGTGTGTGTATGCAAGTGTGTGTGTGTATAAGTGTGTGTGTAAGAATGTGTGTGTGTGTGTATGAGAGTGTGTGTGTATGTATGTGTGTGTGTGTGTGTGTGTGTGTGTGTGTGTGTATGTAAGTGTGTGTATATGTAAGTGTGTGTGTGTGTGTGTGTATGTAAGTGTGTGTGTGTGTGTGTATGCGTGTGTATGTAAGTGTGTGTGTGTGTATGCGTGTGTATGTAAGTGTGTGTGTGTGTGTGTGTGTGTGTGTGTGTGTGTGTCAGCAGCAGTGTGCCCAGCGGGGGGTCGAGTGTTAGCAGCATGTAATTGTAATTGAAGCGCGGCAGTACGCTTGGCTAGGCTAGGCTAGGCCAAGCTATGCTACACGGCGACCCCACTAATCTCATCTTGACAAAGTGGCTTAGCGTCCATAGGGTCATGTGGTCCCGCTAGGCCGCTTACCACACACACACACACACACACACACACTCATACTCATACGCACACACACTCACTCATACACACACACACACACAAACTCAAATGCACACACACACACACACATACACACTCATACGCACACACACTCACTCATACTCATACGCACACACACTCACTCATACGCACACACACTCATATGCACACACACACACAAACTCAAATGCACACACACACACACACACACGCATACGCACACACACACACTCATACGCACACACACACACACTCATACGCACACACACTCAGAAACTCAAATACACACACACACACACACACACACACACTCATACGCACACACACACACACACACACACACACACACTGTCCTGTTCAACACAGCACTCATTCAACACACAAGTCCAAAGTCAACGATCCATGATCACATCCACCAGCTGAGCAACATCCTGTTGGAACGCTGTCAGGAGCAACAGGTGATAAAGTCAGGAATGTATTTATGCTGTGACCAAGGTACGGCCCTTCAACTGCTAAATTCATACCTACGATTATGATGTGATTCACTTTCTACGACATGCCCCCACACCTTAAGGAGTACGCGGCTCTATAAATAACATCCCGTACTGACTCACACACATCTGTGAATATTTCCAGCTCATATTAACGACGTGATAATCAACGTAGAGAACACACAGTCATTCTTCAACAACGGTGATCCAGGAAGTGTGGAAATACTGAACTCTAAACTCACCTGTCAGTCGCACCTGTACACACACACACACTCACTCACTCACACTCACACACCCATACAAACACACCCACGCTCACACAAACTCATACTCACACTCACACACACACACACTCACTCACACTCACACATACAAACACACACACACACACCCACACTCACACAAAGTCATACTCACACTCACACACACACACACACTCACACACCCACACATACAAACACACACACACACACACACACACACACACCCACGCTCACACACTCTCGTTACTGGACATCATTTCCTTCGGTGACGGGAAGCAACCTTGGCTTTGCTCGGCTGCATCACCACGGTCTTCCTCTGTTTTCCAACATCGGGATGACCCTACTGGTGTATTCCTTACATACCATACCACAACATACCACAACATAACACAACATTACGTTACATAACATTACATAACCAACCGAGAGAAACGCCAAGGAGAGCAGACAGGTCAAGAGGGTGACAAGTTTGTTTGCAGTGACAGCGCCTTTGTGGCCAAAACACACAGAGAGGGGGCGTGGCCTGTCTGACTCAAGAGAGCGAGAGGGGGCGTGGCCTGTATGACTCAAGAGAGAGCGAGAGGGGGCGTGGCCTGTCTGACTCAAGAGAGCGAGAGGGGGCGTGGCCTGTGTGACTCAAGAGAGAGCGAGAGGGGGCGTGGCCTGTGTGACTCAAGAGAGAGAGAGGGGGCGTGGCCTGTGTGACTCAAGAGAGAGAGAGAGGGGGCGTGGCCTGTGTGACTCAAGAGAGCGGGAGAGGGGCGTGGCCTGTGTGACTCAAGAGAGCGGGAGAGGGGGGGTGTGGCCTGTGTGACAGAAGAATCTTGCGACCCACACTTCTTCGATTTCTGTGCATCTGCTTCCCCAAACATGATCTTAAGCCAACCAACATCTGCCCCGTGATATCCAAGTCCCAGTGTAGTAGTTTAGCTCGAGGCTAAGATCCCCAGTCACCAGTCGTTCACTGCTCCCTTCATCAGCCTGATGATCAGGCTGATGATCAGGCTGATCATCAGGCTGATCATCAGCCTGATCATCAGCCTGATCATCAGCCTGATCATCAGCCTGATCATCAGGCTGATCATCAGCCTGATCATCAGCCTGATCATCAGCCTGATAAAGGGAGTTACAACGGGGTTATCAGGGGTCATGATGATCACATGATGATCCCGGCGTTACCACGGCGTCTTAAGGGGTCATGATGACCGGATGATGATCATGATCCCGGCGTCCCGTCCCCCCCCCCCCCCCCCCCCCCCCCCCCCCCCCCCCGGTGCGTACCTTTGCGCTGCAGGAAGAGCCTCAGCATGGGGCAGGCCACGGAGATGGCCTTGTTGTAGTTGTCGTCGTTGTTGATGGGCAGCAGGTCGCCCTGCACGTCTGCGTAGCCCACCAGCAGCTCCACGTTGGGGATGCGGTGCACGTGCTGCAGCAGCCCGTGGAACTCATCGTAGCGGCCCGGCTTGGAGCGCTCCAGGGAGAAGCGACGGAACTCCGCTCCAAACTGGAGGAGGAGGAGGATACCCCACGCACACACACACAGGGAGACGCGCGCGCACACACAGGGAGACACACGCACACACAGGGAGACACACGCGCATACAGGGAGAGACACGCACGCGCACACACAGGGAGAGACACGCACACACAGGGAGACACACGCGCATACAGGGAGAGACACGCACGCGCACACACAGGGAGACACGCGCTCGCGCACACGGAGACACACACACGCACACACAGGGAGACACACACACGCACACACAGGGAGACACACACACGCAGACAGGGAAACACACACACACGCACACACAGGGAGACACACACGCACACAGGGAGAGACACATTCACACACACAGGAAGAGACGCACACACAAAATCACACACACACAAGCAGGGAGAGACACGCACACACACACAATCACACACATACGCAGGGAGAGACACACACACATACATATGTAGATAGGGAGAGACACGCAGACACACACACACACATGCACACAAACACACACGTATGAATGGAGACATACACACATACACATGAAGACACACACATACATGCACACACACATACATGGAGATACACACACATATACAGGGAGACACACACACACGGAGACACACACACAAGTTGAATGGTATTAAAGTTTAATTATATTAAAAAGGCTCTCTAGTTATTAGAGATAACGTGTTTATAAACCATGCAGTGACATATATTGTTAACTGATATATGGTGTGTAGTTGTGTAGTGTGATGTGTGTTGTGTAGTGTATTGTATTGTGTGTATCATTGCCAAACATTCATGTAGGAGTCAAAACCACAGTCGACTAGCTGACAGTAATACTGATGAATTATAAATGACGTGTGTGTGTGTGTGTGTGTGTGTGTGTGTGTGTGTGTGTGTGTGTGTGTGTGTGTTTCTCTGTCAATAGCGCAGTCTGATCAAGTTGAGTAAAGAATGCTTGGTATGCAAATGTTGGAAATGTTGTGTCTCTCTCACACACAAACACACACACACACACACACACACACACACACACACACACACACACACAACCCAGTAGGGTCTTGGCGTGTATGTGTGTGTGTGTGTGTGTGTGTGTGTGTGTGTGTGTGTGTGTGTGTGTGTGTGTGTGTGTGTGTGTGTGTGTGTGTGTGTGTGTGTGTGTGTCGGCCGTCTAGGGTTAACTCGGAGAGACTTTGCCTCGGCGTGTTGTCAGGAGACGCCTACTGTTATGGTAACGGTTGCCTGGCGCACACTCAGGCGCATTCGCTGATGTATAGAAAACGACTTTCTATTAGCGCGTTACAACCTGACCGAGAGCCAGCCAACCGCTGCGTGTTGACGCTCTGCCTAAAAGCCCACAATTATCCGCTATCCCGCGGCAAGAAGAACGACGATTCTTACGAGACGCCTCTCATCAAAGCAGCCCTACGTGTGGCCCGCGGCTGCGAGACAGGTGTAGCCGCATGATCAGCCTCCTGGCCGGGGAGCGAAGGTGCCAAGTGCCGTATGACACCTGTTGCTCCGCGTGGTACAGCAGCGTCTTATCCCCGTTCCCATGCTAATCTCCCCGGCTTGTTCTGCGAGCAACAACGAGGCGTTGTTCCAAGAGCTCATACAGCTGGGGAACTTTGAACTGGAATGACAGTCGACGTTCATGGGTGTACTTCCACTGTAGGCCTGTCACATCACCATCAGGAAGAGATACATAGATAAACCCATGATGAAACTTCCTGGTACGGTCCGGACGGAATGGTGTGTGCGTGCGTGCGTGTGTGCGTGCGTGCGTGTGTGTGTGTGAGAGAGACATTGTATTTAAATAAATAATCTTCTAAACTCCTAGACAGTGAGATGGAGGGAACCGTTCAGAGGAAGAGGAGGAGGGAACGCACCTTGCTCTTCACCTCCACCGCACCGAGAGACCGGTTGCTCGGTGAGCGATGGTTCTTGTTCATGTTTCACCCGCAGGTTCGATTCCCCGGGGGCCGTCCGCCCGGCTCCCTTCCCTCTCGCCAGTGGACGTTCGTAATTCCCCAAAGTCGTATTCCGCGTGTGTGTGTGTGTGTGGGACACTTGTTTCAGGTGTACCGGTCGTCCCCTCCCCCTCCTGCTCCTGTTCGGCAGCTCGTCAACGAGCCGCAGATCCGTGTCGTCCACCTGGGAGAGACTCGAGTCCTGATCTGATGCTTCACAAAACTTCTGTCCTCACATACTTGCCATTACCAGCCTACCAGCACCTCCAGCGTAGTACAGTGTCTCTCTCTCCCCCCTCCCACCCGCTCTCTCCCGAGTGGCCTCGCACCGCACTCTTCAAAATAAGAGCCCCACACACGCTACCGAAAGAATTGTTCGCTACAAGTAGATCGATGGTGATCATTCGTTTTATTCGACGTGCATATCCCGATTAAAAGATGATACAACGATGAAAATGATTGTACATTCAAACGATGTTATATCAATCGGAGGACACTGGTCAGCAAACAGTTATACACTTTTATTTTATAAAGCCTACGACAATCCTAGATGAATTGTTGAACCTATATATTGTCATTATTTTATGTGTTTACAATATAATTTAATATGTCAACACAGAAATGCATCATAGACTACATAAAATAGGTATCTAATGACAGCTTACTTTTTAACTTCCGTTTTGTCATATAGCGCCCTCTGCTGATGAATCGCCCTACTATTAAATGGACGACGGAATAATATTAATAACAATGAATAATAAAAAATATATGAGAAAGAATA
>JACYXH010000361.1:1050000-1082500 GCA_026745465.1 Lota lota | reverse complement strand
CCTCTCCTCTTTATCTTCTCCGCTCTCTCCTCTTTATCTTCTCCACTCTCTCCTCCTCTCCTATCTCTATCCTCTCCTATCACTCTCCTCTCTCTCTTCTCCTGTTGGAGACGCACTGCAGACAAGATGTCCACTGGTTCGCACCCATTCTCTCCTCCTCCTCCCCCTTCTCCTTACTCCCTCCTCTGTCCTACCCTCCCTCCAATCTCCCTCCTCCCCCTCTCCTCCTCCTTTCTCCGTCCTCTTTACTCCCCTCCCCCATGCATCCCCTCATTCATCTCTCCTCCCTCCTTCCCTCCCCCTCCCCCCTCCCCCATCCCATCACTCTCCTCCCCTGCCTGTCTTCTCTCTTCACTTCACCCCTCCCCCCTCCACTCCTCCCCTCTTCTCCCCCCTCTCTCCTCTTTGTCACTGTTCACATCTGGTGTCAACAACTGGTCTGGACCGAGGGCCTGGTCCAGGAGGGGGAGGGGGGAGGGCTTGACCCCACGCCAATTAATCCAGCGTCCAATCACAGTGCAAGGTTCTTAATTGGATATTTGGTTTTGTTATATGTTCCGACCGTTAAGACTGACGGACAGACTGGCAAATTACAGACAGCAGTGTGATTATCTCTCCTCTAGGGGGAGCCAGTAGTTACTCCACTAGCCCTCTCTCTCCTCCTCCTCCTCCTCCTCCTCCTCCTCCTCCTCCTCCTCCTCCTCCTCCTCCCCTCTTTCTCTAACACCCCGGTCCCGACTCCTCTCCCCCTCCACCCCCAACACCAACCCCCTTCTCCCTTCTCCTTCTCATCCTCCCCTCCTCCTCCCTCTCCACTCTCTGCTCCTCTCTTCAACACTACCCCCCTTCTCTCTCTCCTCCCCCCTCTCTCCCCAACACCTCCCTACTCCAACACTCCCCCCTCCCCTCGCTCTCCCTTCTCATCTCTGTACAACACTACTCGTCTCTCTCTCTCCCTCCTCCTCCCTCTCAATACTGCCTCTCTCCCTCTCACTCCTCCTCCTGCTGTTTTTATCTTTCTATCGCTCCCTGTCTCCCCTCCTCCCGCCCTCTCCTTTGCTAGCGTTCTTCCTTTCCTAACCACTTCCTCTCACTCCCTCCCTCCCTCTGTGTGTGTCTCTCCCTATCTCTATTGGTCTCTCTCTCTCTCTCTCTGTCTCTCGCTCCCTCCCTCCCTCTGTGTGTGTGTCTCTCTCTCTCTCTCTGTCTCTCGCTCGCTCCCTCCCTCTGTGTGTGTGTCTCTCTCTCTCTCTCTCTCTCTCTCTGTCTCTCGCTCTTCCCTTCCTCTGCCCGAGCAGCCCCTCCCCCTCTCCTGTTCCACTCTCTCTCATTCTCTCTCCCTCTCTCTCTTTCCGCCTATAACTGGCTATCTTCCTCTCTCCCCCTCTGCCCCATGCCTCCCCCAGCCCTCCCCCTCCAACCCGCCTCTCTCCCTTCCCCCAGTACCTCTTTTGACTCTCCATTTCTCTCCCGCTCTCTCACTCCACCAGTCTCCCTTTTAGCCCCCCTCACCTCCCTCCCTCCCCCTCCCCTCCCTCCCCCTCTTGCGCACTCTGCAGACAAGGCCTGTCTCTCTCTCCCTCTCCAACACTCTCTCCCCACCCCCCTCTTCCCTCTCCTAGTCTCCCTCCCCTACCTCTCTCTTCCTCTCCCCTTACCACCCCCTCCCCCACCACATCTCTCCCCTTACCACCTCCTCCGTCTCCCACACTCTCCCCCTCCCTCCTCTCTGCCTCTCACACTCCCTCCCTCCTTCTCACCCTCCCTCCCCACCTCCTCTACTCCCCTTCTCTACCACACTCCCCCCTCTGCCTCTCACACTCTCTCCCTCCCCAACCTCCTCCCCCCTCTCTCCCTTACAGCCCTGCCTCCTCCCTCTTACACCTCTCCTCTCCCTCTCACACCCCCTTCCTCCCACCCTCCCTCCCTCCCTCTTCCACAGCTTGCAACAGCATAGCAACACTGCACAGCCAGACAGGGGGGGAGGGTGCTCTCTCTCTCCCTCCCTCTCCCCCTCCCTCTCACACAGGGGCAGTTTCCCTCCATTTTAGATTCCTCTCCTCTACCACGGAGGCGCGGGAGGGGAGGTGTCATGGCCGCCGCGCGCTGCTCCTGATGTCACAGCTCACCTGTGATGTCAGTTTACCCACAGTTCACCTGTGACCTGGGTTACCACGGTGACCCGTTCTGCGAGACCCCAGGTTTGTAAACCCTCGGTCAAAGCAGCTCCTATGTGACCATCACAGGTCCCACCACCCCCATCATCATCATCACCACCACCACCACCCCCATCATCATCATCACCACCACCACCATAGGCCTTGTCTGGAGATCACACGAGATCTACCTCAGACTTGTATTCTGTTTCATGTACATTCATGCAAACCTCCCATCATGCAGCTGGGGTCCACTGTGTGTGTGTGTGTGTGTGTGCGTGCGTGTGTGTGTGCGTGTGCACGCATGTGTGCGTGTGTGTGTGTGTGTGCACGCATGTGCGTGTGTGTGTGCGTGCGCGCGTGTGTGTGTGTGTGTGTGTGTGTGCGTGCGCGTGTGTGCGTGTGTGGTCCTAGATTACAGCAACAGGAAGACTCTGAGTACCACTAGGCTAGTGTTCTGTGTGATGAACGAGAGTCCATTAAATACATGACACGCAGACTGTTCTACCTGGCTGATGAAAGGGATTTCCTCGTGTCGTCTATCACCAGAACTTCCCCTTTAAACGCATCGCCACATCCACATCTCATCCATCTGACCGCCGTCCTTCGTTTTACTTCAGTTAAAATTATGGAAGTGCAATTATTACGGAAACAATACAGTCCGAACTCGCTAGCACAGCCGTGCTAGCGAGAACCTCCAAGGGGGATGAATGATGAGCGGACTCTGGCTGAGAGGACCGACAGAGTCTGAAGACACTGGACTAAATCAGCCGGCTAGCAACCAAAAGGTTTCCCCAGAGTACCCCGCACAACACAAGTCGGCCTACCCGCCTCCCGGTTGGTACAGTCCACCTGGGGGTTGACCAGAGGGGCATCACCCCTCAAACATCTGGGTGGACACGCCCACTTGGGATGTCACAAGTGGATGGATTTGGAAACGGCTTGTAATGACTTGATCAGCTTGACATGGTAAACGGCTGCAGGGGAAATGGGGCTAGGGTTCAAATACCGTTTGAACGTTTTAGAGAAAGCTTGTTTCGGTAAACTGGGAGAAATGAATATGGGCCAACATGCCTCTGAGGTGTACTCATGGCTCTGCTGGACTATGTAGGGACAATACAGAGCGAGATCGATCCTTCGATCAAGAATGCCGCGCTTTTACAAAACCAAAAGGCGGTCGCCACATTTTGTGTGAAAATGTGCCAAACAGCCGTTCCATGCCGCTTCAAAGTCTACCCTGCAGTGACATCACCAGTGGGCGTGTCCACCCAGATAGCGTTGGTACAGTCCACTGGGTGGGCTGATCCAGCATACATCTGGAAGTGGCACCTCCCACTTCAAATGTTTACAGTGAATGAGAAGAGTGCCAAGGGTTGTTTGTGACGCATAAATGAATCGGCATCAGTATAATTCTTGAAATAAACGGGGTCTGTCTAGTGCAGTCCCCTGCATCCTCTCGAGGGTACAGTATACAGGATACTGTAGGTTCCATGTTCCCCTGCCCACCCAAAGGTTCTGGGTTCAATCCCGATGGTCTGTAGGATGCCTACAGTCTGGACATTTTGTAACAGCCCCCTTGGCTACATTTCTTTATCTCTACTCTTGAGCTGCTGTAAGGGTGTTGCTAGTGCGCATTTCCTCAGTGTGGGGTTAATAAAGTTCTCTTATCTGAGCGACACCCAGGTGGTTCCACAGGAGCCCATAAACTCATAGGGCGTTAAGGAAAAGGCCCTCAAAATACACTATTCCTGCCCTGGATGCAAGGACTCACTAACACTGACCACAATAAGCAGAGCACGGAAAATAATGATTTCTCAAAGTTTTATTATAACTTATGTGTGTCACTAGCGTAAAAGAAACTCAAAACAACAGCAAACCGGGAGGAAGAGGAAGAGGCAAGGTTGAGGTCAGCGTGAGAAGCAAAGAATACAGCACTTTATTATTCAGAAAAGCTCAAGTGAAAAAAAATCAAACAATAATGCAACCAATGTACACCATCCTGAAGATCACAAAGTAAAACACTGCATGGCCTCACGGGATCAAGTTATCCGCTTAAAGTTTTATTGGGGGGCGAAGGGGGGGTCATGAAAGTGGGCCGCCATCATGTGAGGGCAAATAAAGGTCACATGGTCAACAGGGGTGAGGAGACCAGTGGGGTTAGCCGACCAGTGGGGTGAGGAGACCAGTGGGGTTAGCCGACCAGTGGGGTTAGCCGACCAGTGGGGTTAGCCGACCAGTGGGGTTAGCCGACCAGTGGGGTTAGCCGACCAGTGGGGTGAGGAGACCAGTGGGGTTAGCAGACCAGTGGGGTTAGCCACCGCGCTAACGAAACGCTTACGGCGTAACCAAACCCACAACCCCTTTTGTTTCAATAAAACCCAAATCAACTGCAAATTAAAAAAATATATATAAAGGTTAACGGCAACAACAAAAAAAACACAAAAAGAAAGCAGAAACATTTCTCGTTATTTAAGTTGCATTTATATAGATATATTATTTAGCCAAAAAACTATGTTTTGTTAAAAAATAAACATACAGAAAAATACCAGCCACCAAAGCAACAATACGGTCTAGGAACCAACGTGGAACAGGAAGCCTAGCATGTACACAGGAAATAGCAAATATGTTAAGGTTCATGTATGGCAAGTGTTGTCCAAACATGTCTAAAAAGACTGTACAAATATACACTATCGTGCCCAGCGTCACGACATGAAAACCACTGCGTCAGGCTGGAAGGTGAACCACAACACTGAAGACCCACCACGAGGTGGGCACATACACATGAAGGAGTACTTTGTGTGTAGCAAAGCATACAGGAGACATAAGAAATAGTTTCTCTCAGTGTTTGGTGACAGGGCCCCGCCCCCCCCCCCCCCCGCACGGCGAGGGGTTCAAACTCAAACATCGTCTTTAGATTTCGTTCTGCTAACTGGGCTAGCTTCCTGTTGGCCGCTAAGTCAGTCAGTGCTAACTGGGCTAACTTCCTGTTGGCCGCTAAGTCAGTCAGTGCTAACTGGGCTAGCTTCCTGTTGGCCGCTAAGTCAGTCAGTGCTAACTGGGCTAGCTTCCTGTTGGTCGCTAAGTCAGAAAGTGCTAACTGGGCTAACTTCCTGTTGGCCGCTAAGTCAGCCAGTCCTAACTGGGCTAGCTTCCTGTTGGCCGCTAATTAAGTCAGTGCTAACTGGGCTAGCTTCCTGTTGGTCGCTAAGTCAGAAAGTGCTAACTGGGCTAACTTCCTGTTGGCCGCTAAGTCAGTCAGTCCTAACTGGGCTAGCTTCCTGTTGGCCGCTAATTAAGTCAGTGCTAACTGGGCTAGCTTCCTGTTGGCCGCTAAGTCAGTCAGTGCTAACTGGGCTAGCTTCCTGTTGCCCGCTAAGTCAGTCAGTGCTAACTGGGCTAGCTTCCTGTTGCCCGCTAAGTCAGTCAGTGCTAACTGGGCTAGCTTCCTGTTGGAAGCCAAGTCAGTCAGTTTGGATGGCTTGTAGGAAGAGCTCTCTCTCTCTCTCGCTCTCCAGAGATCCTGCTCAGTGCAGTCCTTGCTGGCCAGGGGATCTCTCCCAGCTCAGGTGAGGCAGAGTTGTTGGCATTGAGTTCATTCTCAAGCTCTCTCTCTCTCTCTGTGTCTCTCTCTCTGTGTCTCTATGGGTCCTCTATGGGTCAGACCTGCTGCTTCCCCAGCTGAGACCGGGTCCTCCCGGTCCGCGCTGAAGGTACGAACTTGGGGATGATGATGGGCAGGCTGTCCCTGGCTTTAGCCGCGGGGCGCCCCGTCACGGCCTTCGCCGCGAAGCCGTTCTCCACCGGCGAGGCTTCTACTTCCTCCTCCTCCTCGTCGTCGTCATCTTCGTCGTCGTCATCATCATCATCGTCGTCATCTTCGTCGTCGTCGGAGTCTCCGTCTGAAACGGCCTGGGCGCTCGTTCTCGCGTCCCCTTCCTCCTTGGAGGTGGGGGACGTGTCGTTACCCTGGCGACCGCCTCCCTCGGCGGGGCCGTCTGAGTCGGAGGAGTCGATGGCGATGGGTTCGGACAGGTTCAGGGGCTGGATCTGCTGCAGGGTTCTCTGGATGGTCTCCTTCTGTGGGTCCCGGACGCGGCCCCCGGGCTTGGCGGGGGCCGGCGTGGCCTTCGCCCAGGCCGTGGCCCTGGAGGGCCGTGTCTGGGGGCGGGGCGTCGCCACGTCGTCGGGCGCCCTCAGCTCGCCGCGCCGCCGCCGCCGCGCCAGCTCCGACACGCCGATGGAGGTCCGAGAGGTCCGGCTGGGCGCGCTGACCGCCTCGGCGCCGCAGTCCCGGGCCAGCGCCAGGCCGTGGGTCAGCCCGCTCGCCTCCTGCACGTTGAAGCCCAGCAGCACGCCGGCGCTCTGCGTCTCGCAGTCCTGGACGCACTTCCGCCGGCGGTTGACGAAGTGGCTGGAGATGTCCGACTTCCAGAGCCACAGGCCGGCCGCCAGCTTCTCCACCTCGCGCCGCGTGGGGTAGGGCTGCCGGTGGAAGTACTGCGTGAGGAAGGCCTTCCGCGACTCGTACGACTCGTCTTCGTGGCCTTTGGGGTCCAGGGCCAGGGCCACCGGCTCGTCCGGGTTCTCGACAAAGGTCCCGGGCGGGTGGGCCCTCTTGCCGGGCGGCCCGGGCCTCCTCCGCTTGGGCTCGGGGGCGTCGGCGCCCTCCGCGCCCTCCGCGCCCTCGAAGCCGGCCCGCTTCAGCGCGTTGGTCTGGGCCTGGGCCACGCGGGGGGACGGGGAGGGCCGGCTGTCCTGGCCGTTGGGGGTCTTCCCCACGCCGCGGCAGTGCACCAGGTGGAGCGTGATGGTGGAGGCGGTCATGTTGCTGGTGTACACGCCCAGGCAGTGGATGCACTTGTAGGTGAGCTTCTTCTCCACGGGGTGGACCGTCTGGATCACCTGGTGGCGCTCCCTCAGGTGGTGGGCCAGGGCGTCCGAGATGGGGCCCTTGAGGATGGAGAAGCAGAGGGGGCACAGCGTCTTGCCCACGTCCCTCTTGTAGGGCACGGCAGCCTGGCTGACGCTCTTGGGCGTGGAGCCGTCGGCGGCCTCGGGGGGGGCCTTGGGGGGGGTCTGCGGCGTGGACCTCTTGCTGGGCGTCAGGGAGGTGGCGGAGGCCGCCGGGCCCGAGGAGGAGGAGGAGGAGGCGGCGTTGTTCTGGGCGTGGAAGGCCACCGACTCCTCGGGCGCGTCCTTCATGTTGTAGGTGGTCACGATCAGCTGCACGTTTTTGGGGTTGCCCTGCTGCAGGGTCAGGTCAAAGGTCAGGGGCGAGTCAGTGCGGGCGACGAAGGGCTCGTGGGGGTGCGAGGTGCGCATGTGCGCCACCATCTTCTCCACGTCGTTGAAGGTGGCGCGGCAGTGCGGGCAGGACAGGCCGTGGATCAGCATGTGGTTGAGCAGCGTGTCGCTGGGCAGGTAGCGGTTGCAGTACAGACACTTGCTGGTGAAGTTGTGGATCTTCATGATGTAGTTGGCCACGGCGGGCACCTTCTCCGCCTTGTGCTCCTTCTCGAAGTGCAGGCTGTACACGTTCTCGGGGAACAGCTCGTTGCAGATGGTGCAGATCTTCCACTTCTGCGTGTACGAGTTGCCCGGCACCGAGGGCGCGCCCTTCTTGCCCGCCACGGCGGCCACGGTGGTGGCGGCCGCCTGCACGCGCGCCCCCAGCGCGTTGGCCTTCAGCGACGCGCTCGCCAGGCTGCGCATGTTGCCCCCCGAGAGCAGCTGCTTGGCCGCCTGCGACTGCTGCGGCACCGAGACCTGGGCGTTCCCGGGCAGCGTGATCCGGACCTGCTGGCCGCCCGCCGAGAAGGGCTGGGCGGCCCCGGCCCTCAGCCCCGCCGTGCTCTGCTTGAGGCCGGCCAGCAGCCCGCCGTGGGACCCGGGCTTGGACGGGATGACGATGCGCCCGGCGTACTGGGAGCCCGCGGGCCGCGTGGTGGCCATGACCGCGCCCTTGGGCCCCATGCCGATGATGGTCCTGTCGCCGACGGTCTTGGGGAGCGCGGCCACGCCGGGCTTGGGCCGCGGCACCACCACGTTGGTGTGGCCGATCATGGCGGTGACCTGGTAGCCGATGCGCTCGTGGTCCTCGATCACGTGCTGCACCAGCGCCTCGTACGTGCGCGGCACGAACAGACACTTCTTGCAGTGGATCTGGTTGCTGTTGCTGGCGTGGTGGCCGGCGGCGGCGCTGGCCACGCCCCCTGAGGTAGTGCCGTTCTGCGTGGCGGCGGCGGCGGGCTTGTCGCCCGGCTTGGCGAGGTAGGGCTGGGCCACGTGCTGAAAGTGCTCGCGGTAGATGTGCTTGCGCACCACGTTGTACAGAGGGTCCCGGTACGTGCACTTCTTGCAGTAGTACACGGCCTGCTCCACGCCGCCGTCGGCCGTGCGCCGCAGCGCGCCGTCCTTCGTCATCATCATCATCATCCCGCCGGCGCCCGCCCCCGCGGCGCCCGGCCGCGGGGGGTTGGCGGGCATGTGGAACAGCTTGATGTGGAACTCCAGGGTCTTCTTGTTGCCGTTGTAGGTGCAGTAGGGGCAGTTGAGCAGGATGCGGCTCTCGAAGTCCTCGCTGTGGACGTTCCGGAAGTGGCTCTTGTAGGCGGAGAAGTACTTGGAGGAGAAGGGGCAGCCGGAACAGCAGAAGGGCTTGGACCGGTACTCCTGCAGGGACAGAAGAGAGGTTCCCGCGCTGGGGTTTGACTTTTGACCCTCTTGCACTAACGGTCCACTTTCTACAACCAGGTTCTGCAGCCCTGGCACTTTTTTTTAAATGACCAAAGAGGACTAAACAGTCGGCCGCGTGTCGAACAGGTTTTCAGCATGATGTCTTCTAACATTTTATTTTGTACGTTCCTGTAAGCGTGCTTCTGAGATTCTGAGCATGACCACACTACAAACTAGGAATGGAAAACGTGTGTGCGTGCGTGTTTGTGTGTGTATTTACCTGAACTTTGGTGTGGGAGGGCTCCCACATGCACACATCCTCCCAGTTGGTGTGCTTTATGTAGATGTCAGGGGGGGTGTAGTCCTTGTAGTCCTGATGGGACAAACAAACAGGATCATCATCACTATCCTGTCGTTTAGCAGACACTATTACCCAAAGAGACTTCCAGTGAGTTCAGACACATTGAGGAGCAGGTAGGGGTCAGGGGTCATCTTGCTCCAGGATGCCTACAGGTGAACCTGTGTAGAATTGTATTGACGATGACTGTCACAGACCCTTTGACCTTAACCCTTTGACCTCCTCATTCTAATTCAGTGTACACATTTGAAGTGAGTGTTTGCTCTCCAAACAGGAGAAAGCAGGCAAATATGTTGTAAATGTGTTGTAAATATGTTGTAAATATGTTGTAAATGTGTTGTAAATATGTTGTAAATATGTTGTAAATGTGTTGTAAATGTGTTGTAAATATGTTGTAAATGTGTTGTAAATGTGTTGTAAATGTGTTGTAAATGTGTTGTAAATGTGTTGTAAATATGTTGTAAATATGTTGTAAATATGTTGTAAATGTGTTGTAAATGTGTTGTAAATGTGTTGTAAATGTGTTGTAAATGTGTTGTAAATGTGTTGTAAATGTGTTGTAAATGTGTTGTAAATGTGTTGTAAATGTGTTGTAAATGTGTTGTAAATGTGTTGTAAATGTGTTGTAAATGTGTTGTAAATGTGTTGTAAATGTGTTGTAAATGTGTTGTAAATGTGTTGTAAATGTGTTGTAAATGTGTTGTAAATGTGTTGTAAATGTGTTGTAAATGTGTTGTAAATGTGTTGTAAATGTGTTGTAAATATGTTGT
The DNA here is from genome assembly GCA_026745465.1 of Lota lota. Taxonomy (NCBI): domain Eukaryota; kingdom Metazoa; phylum Chordata; class Actinopteri; order Gadiformes; family Lotidae; genus Lota; species Lota lota. The sequence goes on along the minus strand of JACYXH010000361.1, from coordinate 1,072,541 downwards.
AAATATGTTGTAAATGTGTTGTAAATGTGTTGTAAATATGTTGTAAATATGTTGTAAATATGTTGTAAATATGTTGTAAATGTGTTGTAAATGTGTTGTAAATATGTTGTAAATATGTTGTAAATGTGTTGTAAATGTGTTGTAAATATGTTGTAAATGTGTTGTAAATATGTTGTAAATATGTTGTAAATATGTTGTAAATATGTTGTAAATGTGTTGTAAATGTGTTGTAAATGTGTTGTAAATATGTTGTAAATGTGTTGTAAATATGTTGTAAATGTGTTGTAAATGTGTTGTAAATATAGGCGCACAATGGATGGACGACCGGCTGAAGAGAAGAGAAGGGTAACGTATGTTGCAACACATTTCAAAGATGGATGATTTATCGTTCCCAGTAACCATCGTCGATAAAAAACCTAACTGCTGCACAACATTAAACCCTGTTTATTAGCGATTGAGTCACTGTTTTTTAATTTGCCCTGTCTTCTGCAAGACCTGGCCAAGAGCAGCGTGTACACAGGGATAAAATAAAAATAAAGCACCTGTATTTAGGAAGAACAAGCCAAACTGGATGAAATGAGAAGGAAAACCAGTGTCGACGGTCCTGGAGGTGAACTGAGCTGACGAACGCCCGCGCGGCACCCGCCTGAACTGTCAGGCAGCGCGATGGAAACCTGGGCGCCCGTCTAGGGCCTAGCCACGTGCCACTACTGGCCTCGCCTAGCCTAGCCTAGCCACGTGCCACTACTGGCCTAGCCTCGCCTAGCCTAGCCTCGCCTAGCCACGTGCCACTACTGGCCTAGCCTCGCCTAGCCTAGCCACGTGCCACTACTGGCCTAGCCTCGCCTAGCCTAGCCACGTGCCACTACTGGCCTAGCCTAGCCTAGCCACGGCTGGCCTAGCCTAGCCTAGCCACGTGCCACGGCTGGCCTAGCCTAGCCTAGCCACGTGCCACTACTGGCCTAGCCTAGCCTAGCCTAGCCTTACCCAAGGCTTGGGCTCTTTTACACGCCGGCGAAACGTCGTCACACAGCTGCGTGTCTCGCGTGGCGGGACACGGAAACGAAGATGTGTTTTGTCGTTTTTTAAAAAGGTTTCCGTTGACATCGCCTGCTCGCGCGTTTCTTCCACACCTTCCTGCGGCTGGAACGGCTCATTTCACTCACAATCCCTACAAGCCGCTCGCCCCCCGGGCAACGGAACCGTCGCCATGGCAACACACCTAGCCCAACAGCAATGGAACCAGTTCCACGATAGCCGCACGGCGCCGACGGCGGCAACAGAACACGCTCTGCGGCAACAGGACCGGGTCGGCAGCAACGGAACCGTCGCCATAGCAACAGAACCGACTCCAGAGCGACACATTTGGAACCGTAGCAACACAGCCGGTCGCTCCGACACACTGACTGCATTTAAGTGACTTAATGCTCGAATTGATTGATTGCTTGTTTGAGTGGTTTGACCTCAGACACAACAGGCGGTCCCGACCAGAGGCTGACCACTGTTTAGTGAGTACTAGAATGGCTGCGTCACGCCGCCACCTACAGGCCAGTAGAGGAACTACATGCTAGTCTCTACCGTGAACCACCTACAGGCCAGTAGAGGAACTACATGCTAGTCTCTACCGTGAACCACCTACAGGCCAGTAGAGGAACTACATGCTAGTCTCTACCGTGAACCACCTACAGGCCAGTAGAGGAACTACATGCTAGTCTCTACCGTGAACCACCTACAGGCCAGTAGAGGAACTACATGCTAGTCTCTCCCACCTGAGCTTCACCATCAGACAGTCAGGCTGCCACCAGGGATGCAGCTGTGTTTCGTGGGTGGTGTTACCTCCAGGGGGTCTTACCTCCAGGTGGTCTCTACAGAACTCCAGGCCGATGTCTCCCAGGACCCTCTTGACATTCTTGCGAGCTTTGCGCAGGCTGCCCAGGTTGTTGACAGGCAGCTGGAACATCCTGACGCACACCTGGACACAAAGACAGAGAGGGGGGGGGGGGGGGGGGGGGGGGTCAGACGAGGGCGAAGCTGGCCGCGTCCCTCACACAGCAGCACTCGCCTTTGGTACATAGAAAGTTTACATGCTACGACATGCTAAAAACACAGCCTTCACACTCTGAAACCTCCTGATACACATGCATGTACTCTGACAATGTCGCTTAGGACTTCAGGTGGTTTGGAACCAGGGTCGTGCTCGCTACAAGGTGTACTGGTGACATTTTTTACCTCAATACAATGGACGGCTATTTTTTTACAGCGGTCATCTGAGCTGTGGCCACTCCAAGCCCTTTTACAACTAGTGCCTCACCATCACCCATTCATACACCCATTCATACAACAGCGGCGGTGTCAGCTATGCAAGGCAACAGCCAGCTGGTCGGGGGCAGCTAGGGTCAGGTGTTCCCACAACACTTAACTAGGAGGAACAGGGGCTCGAACCAGCAACCTGCTCTACCTGCTGAGCTATTGCCACCCTCGCACGTTGAGCTCCAAGCCTCCCCTCTAGTGCTTCTGTGTGTATGTGGTACACTGCACAGCACAGGGCCAGAAGATACACAAGACATGGTTTTCACATGGCAGAACTGTCCGCTGTCCAATAAGGTGTACACCACTTTCTGCTAGTTCTGACTGCGGCGATCGAAGGCCAAGTACTGCTTGACTTTAGGTCATAAACCCGCCATCTTGGCTCAACAGATCCGCAGAGGCAAGATGGTTGGGGAAGGACATTTGAGAACATACACTGCTCACAAACACGGTCTAACACCTACCTGCTCCTTAATGACCTGTCTCTGTACTGTCTAACCCCTACCTGCTCCTTAATGACCTGTCTCTGTACGGTCTAACACCTACCTGCTCCTTAAAGACCTGTCTCTGTACTGTCTATCCCCTACCTGCTCCTTAATGACCTGTCTCTGTACTGTCTAACCCCTACCTGCTCCATAATGACCTGTCTCTGTACTGTCCAACCCCTACCTGCTCCATAATGACCCGCCTCTGTATTCACTGTCCAACCCCTACCTGTCCTTAAAGGATCTTGCGAGAGTGGAGCTATTGCAGGAAGAGAACGGTGGAAACATGAGTGACAGTTGGATAGAGGAGTGCCGGCCTGACTGTGGTGTTGGACTACAGTCAGCGTACCTTAGCGTTATCTAAAAGATTTGGGTGAAGGAAGGTTGAGACTGTAATGACGATGGGGAAATTTCCTGAGCGAGACTTCAGAGCGAGACTTCAGAGCGAGACTTCAGAGCGAGACTTCTCCCTGCGCGAGACTTGGGTGGACACAATAACAAACAGACCGAATCAAGCGAAAGGTCAAAGACAAAAGTTTCATTTCTGTACGGATCTGTTCCATAATGTTATCAGACATATATAATAAACCCGTCAGTGGCAAAAACAACATATATATTGATGGGGCGCCATTGCCCCTAACAGCTACAGCGGCTGATGGCTGAAGCTCAATTCTTGCCCAAATGTCAAGAATTGTCCAAAGAAAGGCATTAGTCGTTTAGACCAAAAATCTTCAGGTTGAAAAACCGGAAGTTATCCTTTAACGACCTGTCTGTTTTCACTGTCTAACCCCTACCTGTTCCTTAATGACCTGGCTGTAATGTCTAACCCCTACCTGCTCCTTAATGACTTCTTAGTCATTTCCAACCCCTATCTTTATGACCCATCTCTGTCTAACCCTACCAGCTCCTTAATGACTTCTCAGTCATTTCTAACCCCTACCTGCGCCTTTATGACCCATCTCTGTAGTCACTGTCTAACCCCTACCTGCACCTTAACAACCTGTCTCTGTATGAGACCATTTGGATTAAAAACTGGTTTAATTGGCTAAAATCAATTCCAACTGCGTGCCATTTGGCACCTGACCACAGCAGCTCAGAAGCCAGAGACGAGACAGCTGTTGTCTGCCATATGTGGCAACAAGTGCGTCCCCAACATCTGTTAGTGGCAGCTACATCTGGACTAGGGAGGAAGAGCTGTTTGTTGTTGTCAGCGGAGATGGAAGGGGTCAACGAACAGGAAACCCCTAGAAAGGGACGGGGGTCCGGCTTCATAATGTCACATTACACATGGGTGACATTATGTCACATTATGTCACACACTACGGTGTGTCACTACTACTGACACATCGCAATACACACCGATGGCTGAGGGATTGAGCTACGGTTGTAAGGTTGAGTGTCCAGTGTCCACCCGGTATGATGATGGATATATGATAGATAGGTCAGCGTACCCAGTGCCGTCACCCTCCAGTACTGTTATGAAGCTCAAGCTTTTTGTGTCTTAACGCTAGTTCACCAGCCAGAAAAGAACACAATTTGGCCCAATTTGATTGGCAAATTGTTCCTGGTAACCATTGGCCCAATTTGCCTGGATTGGTTGACTGACCCAATTAATGATTTCAAATAGAAACTCATGGCAGGTCAAAGGTCAAAAATGAACATTGACCCCCAAACACGGCAGTAACAACAAACAGTCCCCAACTATTTATGTTCCCAGGCCAGACTTCCCCTCTGGAAACCATGAGAAGCCGGCCCAGATTAAGCAGTACTCTGAGGCAGACTATGAGCTGGTCCACAAGACAGCAGTCTTCTGATGACAGCCTGTCTGTCTTCCTATCTGTCTGTCTGTTGGGCACACAGACAAACAGGAAGGAGTGGGTGGGTGGATGAGTAAAGAGAGCACGAGCGAGAGAGAAACCCTCCCTCCCTCCCTTCCTCCCTCCCTCCCTCCCTGCGGCCTGTTGCCCCCATGGTCTGTAGATGGCGCTAGCGAGTGCAGCAGCCTCCATTATGTAAGCTCCTCTGGCCTTGCAGAGCACTCACAGAATGGCGCCTCCTATTGAGGCAGTAGAGGCCTCGACAATACGTACGCAGAGCTGGGGGGAGGGAAGGAGACGGGTTGGGAGAGAGAAGGGAGGGAGTGGAAGGGCAGAGAGAGAGCGAGAGCGAGAGAGAGAGCGAGAGCGAGAGAGAGAGCGAGAGCGAGAGAGAGAGCGAGAAGGGGGAGGAGAGCATGAGAGAGACGGTTGAGAGTGAGACTGGTTGAGAGAGGGAGGGGGAGAGGGAGGGGAGGAGAGCGAGAGAGAAGGAGAGAGACTGGTTGAGAGCAGGGAGGGAGGGAGGGGGTGTGAGAGGAAGGGAGGGTGAGAGTGGAGGAGGGGAGGGGGGGTTGAAAGGAAAGCAGAGGACGAGAGGAGTGAGAGAAGGCGAGGGAAGTGGAGGGGGTGGAGTGTAGGGGGGGAGGAGGGAGAGACAGATGCATGGAGGAGAAGAGAGGGCGGGTGAGAGAGGGAGAGAGAGCAGAGGGGGAGGGGAGGCAATCAGAGGGAGGGGGAGAGGAGGGAAAGGGTGAGGGGGTGGGGTGAGGAAGAAAGGAGAGGGAGGGGGAGGGAGTGAGTGAGCAGGCAAGAGGGAGCGAGGAAGGGAGAGAGCAAGAGGGAGGGAGAGAGAGAGAGAGAGAGCGAGCAAGCATGAGGGGAAGGGAGGGAGAGAGGGAAGGAGAGTGTGAGAGCATGGGAGGGAGGGAGTGTGAGGGAGCAAGAGGGGGAGGGAGTGAGGGAGGGAGCTAGGGAAGGAGAGTGTGAGTAGGAATAAAGGGAGGGAGAGTAGGAAAGAATAAGCAGAGAGAAGCTTGTTCTTTTACCTTTACAGCGACCGGGCCACCGTTTGTACACGTCTCACCTCCACAAGAATACCATTACCTGAGCACTGCACCCTGGCATGTTGACAACGCACTGTGTTAAGGTGAAAGACCAATGCTGCTGGTATCAATAATGCCCGTTTTTGTCCCCATTGTATACACCGTTTCTGCGGACGGGCTACCTCTGTTCAGCCTGGGGCAATCCAATTAATCAGCCATACACAGAGGGGTTAGGCTAGGTGTGTCAATTGACGACACACCTGCCAATAGGTTGAACAAAACAGGGGTGAGGGGTGCGTCGTGTGTGTGTGTGTGTGTGTGTGTGTGTGTGTGTGTGTGTGTGTGTGTGTGTGTGTGTGTGTGTGTGTGTGTGTGTGTGTGTGTGTGTGTGTGTGTGTGTGTGTGTGTGTGTGTTGGGGGGGGGGGGTCCGGTACTGGCCCTTAACAGCTGACATCACGGTTCACCTCGAATGTATTTGCATACAGCATCAGGTGTGCGCGGCTTGATCGCTACAGTGTCACCTGTGCACGAGCATGGAGTTTAAATCCACATTGGGCCAAATCGTGACCACGCTTCGTTTGTTTATTTAAGGCGAACCAACGCAGACCAAGAAGTCCATCTCACCCGGCCCGGTGTCGACCGTGAAAACGAATGAACGATGTGCGCTACCATAGTTTACAATCACGTATACACGCAAAACTATGGAAAACAATCCGTGACAGCTCCAATAGTCAGCCTTTGGATATAACATGTTATAAAGACCATAGGTTAAGTCGTCAATGGTCAGGCAACGAGGCCGGCGTGGCCATCGGAATACGACCAGCGTGGTTCTGGAAGTGAGCTGATCAACATCTGTCAATATGCGGATCGATAGGTGTGATCAGGAGCCGCTGCTACTGACAAAGAGGAGAAGAGCGCCGCGCTACGTTAGCGTGCTAAGCTAACTCTTACCACCAGAGTCGTGGGGACAGACAGCTATTGTGTGTTTGGCTCCTAGTTCTGTCCCTAAAGCGAACAGCAGATGTCCGAGTAACGTTACAGTCCGCCCGGGGGTTACAACCTGACCACACCGAGACCCGGCGGAACTTATCTGGACTAACAAGTCCCTTAACTTGTACTAGCTGGAGATAACAGCTAACTCAACTAGCGACCCAAACCGGTAGAAACCGCTAGCCCCGTAGCTAACACTACCACTTAAGACTGCTATAAACATGAATAATAAGAATATTGATGATCATAAATCATAATAAGAATACTCCACCTGCTTGGAGATCCAACACGACTTAGGTCCGGGTGTTGTTCCGTCCTTACTCCAGAACAGCGGAGAGTGTAAATATTCAACCCCGACTTTCCCTTCCTATCCCCGGCTATGTAAAGACGGACCCACCGCCAAACTGCACTCTTCTCCTCTCACTCTTCTCTCGGGTTAGTCTCCTTCTTCTGGACGCATCAAACCATACTTAAATCGTCTAATGTCGACTATCCTGTGTCGGCTGGATGTGGGCAGAGGTTTCCAGTGATTAAAAAAACAACTAAAGTACCTCCGCTTTGGATGTGTGGAGCTGCGTTATGATAGTGTGACTGCTGGTGATGCGTCCCCCATTCTCTCCCTCCTCCTGACAGACAATACAGAAGCGACCAGCCTGGAAACTACCAGCTCCAAGCTCCAAAATGGCGCTAATAAAGTGCGGAAGTGACGTGTACTAATTAACATAACAATCTAATCGTCAGATCCTTATGATTGTTTCCATTGTGAACCTTAATTGGCATTCTCCAAAATTAAACAATGAAGCTAATTCGTTAAATGAGCAAATGATTTCATCCAGAGAAACACAGTTGGGACATATTCTCTGCTAGAGCCAAGCGGGTAAACAAGCATTCGTTGTAGTAACAGCAGTTTACCAATGGTAGGCGTCGTTCTGTTCTAACTGAGCGCATGCGTCGCACAACGACATCTGGCACCCTCCCATCGGATGGATACACTGCCTCCGCACTCACACGGGGCCTCAGCACTTCACACGTCGGAGTGGTATATGGGCCGAGCCGCCTGTAGGTGGCGCTGCAGCGGTCTTGTGTGACGTGCTGATAAGCCGACCGGGACTACCTTCTCAACTGCTGCTTGGGGCATGGGAGGCCTTAAGAACATGAGCTTACATTGCCGTTGCAGGTTTATTAGTGTGTGTGTGTGTGTGTGTGTTTGTTTATGTGTGTGTGTTTATGTGTGTGTGTGTGTCTCACACACAGGTGAATAGAGTGTGAGGGCACTAGTTAAATGAGTTCTTAGTGGTGTTTGTGTGAGAAGAGGGTGGAGGGTGTGTGTGTTTGTGTGAGAAGAGGGTGTGTGTGTGTGTGTGTGTGTGTGTGTGTGTGAACAGATGCTCGCACTGACCTAAGTCTAAACAATTACCTTTATTCATTTGAGAAGCCGCAGCTGTTCGTCCACTAACTAGGGCCGCTCATCGCGAGAGCGATTAGCATTTTATCAATTAGCAGACACTTATCTAAAAAGGTGACTCACAGCCGAGTCAGATGCAAGTCCTTAAGGAGCAGGTAGGGGTTAGGGGTCATCTTAAGATAGGCGTACTACTTAGTTAGATCACTGGGAGTCAAAGCTTTGGGTTTGCAGTGGGACACCCTCACCACCAGACTGTGGCTCCCCAGCTAGGAGAATTCCTACTCCTGGATTATTAGGTACAGTATTAGCATCATGTGATGATGTTAGCTAAGAGCGAAGGCCACCTATATAGGCTGTTAGACCAACTCAACCTCCCCCCCCTCCCCCATCATCATCATCATCATCATCATAATGGACCCCTTCAACCTGAAATGGAAAGCAGGAGGATGACGAGACGGTGACTGTAAGTCCATCTGCTAGGAAACAAGACAGACGCAGAAACGAACACCGAAGCACAAGAAGCTGCAGGAAACATCGCGTTTATTAACGGGCCGTACATCTCTCTACAACATTATGCGTCTGTAACTAACAAGACTCCGACCGCCTCTGGTGATCAGACACCGTCTCCGAGCCCAGCTCAGATTCGTCGCTGCGTTGGGGAAAAGAGGCGCAGAGCTGCGTTCCAGTCAAATCCACATCCGGCACGTTCACAGGCGGTCCCTGTGACAACCGTACATTTCTCGCGTACCCGTCCTCGTTGCCGTGGTTACCACCGCAGCAAGGACAGCGGCCGGGGGGGGGGGTCTCACTATCGGGCAGGAAGCAAGACCGCCCCCGACCACGACCAATCAGCGCACCTCTACGTACGAGTTATGTTCTACACACAAATGGGTTCCCCGCATTTCTACGAACACAGACGCACAGCGCCAGAGAGGACAGCGTGCGCACGTGTGTGTGTGTGTGTGTGTGTGTGTGTGTGTGTGTGTGTGTGTGTGTGTGTGTGTGTGTGTGTGTGTGTGTGTGTGTGTGTGTGTGTGTGTGTGTGTGTGTGTGTGTGTGTGTGTGTGTGTGTGCGCGCGTGCGCGTGTGTGTGTGCGTGCGTGCGTGTGTGGGTGGACGGTGGCGGTCAGGTGGTAGCGAAGAGGGTGAGCAGGCCTTTCAGAAACGAGACGATCTCGTTCCCCCCCAGCTTGGACTCGCCGTACACTCGGTCCACGAAGGAGATGGGCACCTGGGGATCAGCGACACAGAGCAGCGATCAGGAGGCCGTGTGTGTGTGGGGCCAGCCAGTCATCAGTAATCGATCTAATCCATCTAATCACAACTCTTGTCTGTGAGGTGATCTTAGAGGACGCACCTTTTTAAATAAGGACTACAAGGACCTTCCTATAAGGACCTACGATTATTTAAGATGATTATTATTATGATTATTATGACAATTATTTAACGTTGTTGGCTTCTTGTGGCTTTTACTACTTGTTGTTCGGATGGATTATGGATACCTATTATTACAGCTAATGACTCATTCTTGGTATGATAGTAAGCACATGATCTAATGTCGGACCTCTCCAATGGAGTAGTTGAGCTGTCGGGCGCGGACGATCATCTCCATCTGGAAGACGTAACCCTTGGATACGCAGCGCTCGATCAAAGCCTCCAGAACCTTCCTCTTGTACAGCCTGGGACACACACACACACACACACACGACAGGAATGAACACACACACACGTCAGGAATAAACACACGCACACACACACGTCAGGACTAAGCACACACACACGTCAGAACTACGCACACACACACACACATACATACACATCAGGACTAAACACATACACATCAGGACTAAACACACACACGTCAGGACTAAACACAACCAGACACACACATCAGGATTAAAGCCTGTGTGTAACAGCTGTGGTAGCAACGCCGTGGGTCTATGCTGGTGATAGGACTCACGCCGTAGCTACGAAGGCTACCGAGTGTAGTTAGCATAATGTAAGTGTAGTTTGCTCTTCTAAACAGCGTGGAGCGCCCCCTAGTGGCCACACAACACATAGGAAGGCAGTTGATTCACTGGACCTGAACTCGGCCACCACCCACCTGAAGCTGCCGGTCAGGTCTGACGCTCCGGGTCTCAGCAGAACCTGGGTCACAAAGTTGGCCCCTCGGCTGAGAGAGAGAGAGAGCGCACACATCACACTAGATTATAACGTCACGTATTCATACTTGAAGAGTGACTACAGAGGGACTCAAATTTCTAATCAATGTTAGGGATTTAAAATACAACGCCTTTGGTTGATGCAACTTTGATTTAATTATTGTATATTTCTTCTTGTAGGGCTTTTCTGTGCGTGTTCATGTCTGTTGAACTCTCAATAAGGTTTGTATAATAAGAGGGGTAGGAAAAACAAAGTCCATATTTGGTCACCTGATGAGCTTCCTGCGGAGGTCCCAGCCGTATACGCCCCCATCGCCTTGGTAGCGAGTCCCCGAAACCAGGTCGTAGTTCCCCTCCTTCTGCTTCCTGTTAACACACACAGTCACATTAGCTTTAGCTCAGGTTAGCTCAGGTCCCACACACACACAAAGTCAGTCAGTCACATTAGCTTTAGCTCAGGTTAGCTCACGATGACATAACATATTATGCATGCATACAGTACATACAGTGAAGGTAGAGGGACTTACTCTATGAACTCTGGGATGAATTTAGGCTGAAAGCAAAGAGGAAAATCAGACATCAAATACCACATCAAATCATGGCATACACAGCAAAGATTCACCTGTTTAGAGGAAACATTTATATTATTCTACGTGCAGTACAATAATATTGTACTGGTCTAGCACCCAGAAATAATACAAATTCAATATCCAAACTATCGTCGGTAGCGTTGGGATAGAGGCAGTGAGAGAAACAGGAAATAATACAAATTCTATATCCAAACTATCGTCGGTAGTGTTGGGGATAGAGGCAGTGAGAGAGGCAGTGAGAGAGGCAGTGAGAGAGGCAGTGAGAGAGGCAGTGAGAGAGGCAGGAGCCTCTTCTCAACACTCTGGCACCGTGTGTTAAACCAACAGCTCTACTCACGTGGTGAGAGAGGTCAGCGTCCATGATGAAGATGAAGCTCCCCGTGGCGTGTTTCATGCCGTGAATGTAAGCAGTGCCTTTAAAAGGATCGCACACACACACACAGACAGCACAGGGTGAGGTGGTCGTCCGGATGCAAAGATGACCGTGACGTCAGTGAGGACATGGTTCACTGCTTTAAGTTTGGGACCGCTCTCGGCCTAACCTGTATATGTTGCTTTGGATAAGAGCGTCTGCTAATTGACTAAATTGTAATTGTTTCAAAGTGAGGACCTCACTCTTGATGGCTCCACTGGGCTTTCACTCTGGTCAAATATGAAGAGTTAGAAAATGTGTGCAATAATGTAAGGGATAACTACTTTTTATCCACTGACATGTACAAGCAGTACTCACCCAAGCCTAGTTTCTTAGCCCTGGGCCTCAGAAGCTGAAAACAAAGCGTAAACGACACTTTATCACAGCCGACAGTATTTGTAACGTACACAATATTGGTTTCATGAACTCGACTCACAATCTTGTCCTTGCCATAGATCTTCTGCAACTGTTCTGCGATCTCCAATGTTCCATCTGGGCTTCCGTCGTCAATGATTATAATCTCGTAATCATAACCACTGTACAAATAACACGACCAAGTTAACGTTGTCCTGACACTGGGCACAAAGCAATTGTTATTCGTTCAGGTCTTCGGATTAAGGCTCGACACACGTACTTTAGCAACTATTTAACTGCTGAGTTACCCTTCCAGCCACGGAGCTGAGCTGCATAAGGACAGCTCATCAATAGCTTACTGATTCATTTGACCCCAACATGGCCACTGTTCGGCGAAAATAAAAGACAAACCTTTCTCCGAAATATTTCACCAAAAGCCACACAATGAGAGGTAAATTCTCGCGTTCATTGTACGTCGGTAACAGTACAGAGTACTTCTCCCCGTCTCTCCGGCTTCTTGTTGATGTTCTGCTGGCCATGGCGCTACCGTAGGGACGCTGCCGGAGACGTCATGCGTCGCTACATCACTTCCTGTTTACGCTTTTTCAAAGTAAAAGCCGAGCGTCACGATCAGAGGGCATAAAAAAAAAGGATGTCATTTAAGAACAAGCATTAAAGCCATACCTATTTCAAACCTATTTTATATAGTATGTGTTTTACACAGTCTATGGTAGAAACCAAATATAATGCACAGTTGCTATAATAAGGCCATTTACCAACTTGCAGGGTTGACCTTGAGAAAATAGGCTTATCACTAGGAGCAGGAATACAAAATGTGTTCAGAAGTAGTTATGGTGTTACAAAAATACACATAATATACAAAAATTGCATAGACAACGATATGTTATTGCTTTGACATTGGAAGACTATACCATAGGGTAAACCGTCTGGTAAACCAGGATAGCCTTGGTCATTACAATGGATGTATGATAATAACCTTTATGTGTTTTAGTACAGCGCAATCCAAAGTATACACTAATGGAGACAATCCTTCGATCGCCAATAAACCAGAAATAGAAATAATCAAATCAAAATAACAACTATATAATAAGTGATTTTATTGAAGCCGTCGAGAAACGTAAACATGGGATTACCAAGATAATACATTCAAATATGAGAAATAACCACGGATAACAAAATAATCATGGAATGTTTACACAATATACAAATTCATAATACACATATACTACAGGCATCATCACAGTTTCATTTATGTCAAAGAACGCAGACTTTATATGAAAGAACAAGGAACACATAGGCTAGTTTGAATGAAATATGAAAGAGTACATCTTATATGAAGGAAAATGTACTTAATGTGAACGTATACAAACTTATACACTAAATAAAAGAACACACACTTTATGTAAAGGAATACCTCTTTATACGAAGAACAAATACTTTGTACATTCCATAAAATAGCATGTACTTAACATAGAAGTACATGTATTTATATAAAATAACACTTTTTATATAAAAATATATTTACTTTATATAAAAATTGATTTTTTATATAAAAGAGCATGTACTTTAGATATAATAATTAGCATTTTCCTTGTTGAGGCAGTGAGGTTAGTGAAAGGGGCGTAGTTATGGAGTTAAACCCCTTGACTTTGGTACATGTTACAGTGCATGTGTATTTATATATATATATATATATATATATATATATATATATATATATATATATATATATATATATATAACAACATCATCAGAGATAAATACAAAATATTGAACATTTCAGTGCGAAGATGGCTTACACTCGTACAAGTGAAACTCATTCACAATGTGAAAAACTCAGAATGTCAGAATGTTTGCCACTATACAAAATAACACTAGTAATATTATTACAAAATAATACAACTGCTGTTCTCCGTTTTATGCGTGAGATCTGCGATCACAGGTCCATCGTCTTCTTCTGTGGTGCTTTTATCGGCAGCTCCACCTCTGGTCCCTTACCCCTAGCGGAACCTTCGATGCATCCACCAGAGGGAACCTTGATGGAGCTGCACCTTCCTGTTGTGGTCGCGGCGTTAGCAAGTAGCTCCTAGCTGCTCAGGGCTGGTATCCATAGTAAGGGTCTTGAGGAGAGAAGAACGCACGTAAACAAAAATACTTTCAACGTTAATTTGTCAGACATAAACATAGTTACTAATCTCAGTGTCATTCTACAATATTTATATGAATGAATATCATTACGAATATATTAATCTAATGTCATTATATGTATAATATAATTATTATGAATAATTATGTACAAGGGATCATGGTACGTCAAATGTATCAACCTATAATATTTATATATATCAAAGAATACGGTAAAGTGTTCCTACCGGCTTGCTGTACGTTGCCATGGCAACCGTTGGCGCTGTCACACACCCCAGGGGGCCCCACCTCTCCCGGCTGCCCAGAGGCCCCTAGGATACCTGGGGGACCCAGCTTACCATCCTCCCCCCTGGGCCCTGGGGCTCCCAGCATAGACTCACCTGCTGGACCTGCACACACACACACACACACACACACACACACACACACACACACACACACACACACACACACACACACATGCATGACCGCACACACACATGCATACACACACACACACACACACACGTACAGACACAGAAACACATACACACACAAACAGACACACACACACACATACAGACACAAACACACACACACATGCATACACACACACACATGCACAACCGTACCCACACACACACACACACACGTACAGACACAGAAACACATACACACACAAACAGACACACACACACACATACAGACACAAACACACACACACATGCATACACACACACACATGCACAACCGTACCCACACACACACACACACACATACAGACACAGAAACACATACACACACACACAGACACACACACACACATACAGACACAAACACACACACACATGCATACACACACACACACATGCATGCATGACCGCACCCACACACACACACTTGTGTAAAGACCTTTTCCGTAACTCGATGATAAACGGCAAAACATGTCGTTTATAATATCTGCATCGCACAAAATAAATTCATTCAGAATGTGTCGTTTAGCAGAAGTCTTTTGTTTTTCTTGCTCTCCGCTGTGGACATTGGGGATCAGACCGGTGGCGAACCCCCTGGTTACCTGCATGCCCTCCGATCCCTGGGGGGCCCTGGTCGTTGGCCCCCGGGGCTCCCTTCTCCCCACCGACACCCCGCCTCCCTGGAGAAGAGATCACACACCGTACTGGTCAGCACCCCCTGGCGTGAGACACAGCAGCAGAGCTGTCGTGTTCTCCGCGCTTCAACCCAAAGAAATGCCAAAAGAAGTACCCACGCCTGCCACCGGTGGTAGGCGTGGGTACTGCAGGTGGGACGTGTGTATATGTGTGTGTGTGTGTGTGTATGTGTGTGTGTGTGTGTATATGTGTATATGTGTGTATGTGTGTGTGTATATGTGAGTATATGTGTGTGTGTATGTATATGTGTGTGTGTGTGTGTGCGTGTATATGTGTGTATGTGTGTATATATGTGTATATATGTGTGGGTGTGTGTGTGTATGTGTGTGTATGTGTGTGCATGTGTATGTGTGTGCATGTGTGTGTGTATGTGTGTGTGTGTATATGTGTGTGTTTATATGTGTGTGTGTGTGTGTGTGTGTACCTGGGATTTTATTCTTGAAAAATATACATTTACACGACTAGAAAAAAAAGATATCGATAACCTTAAATAAATATATTATTAAAACAATTCAGTAAATATAGTATCATGGCTTGTTATTGTTAAAGAAATAGTGTGGCTTTGTGCATTCCATCGTACGTATTCCGTTGTAATGTTTTCCTTGAGGCTTTGTGTTGATCTGTGTTTGCTCCCAGTGTGTTTGCTGAACAAACACACTGGGAGCATGACCAGCGCTGCTGACGGTACCATTCCCACTGTCCCCCCCCCCCCCCCCCCCCCCCCCCCCCCCCCCCATGGCCTTCTCGCAGTAACACTTGTGTATTAAGGGGGTGTGGTCACTCTTTGCTCAGCCACTGCATGTGTATTTATCTACGCGTTACCGTTTGCATGCGAGGTGTTCCCGCGAAAGGTCTTGATGACAAGTTGGCGGTTCGCCTGAGATCAAAGGTTTGGAACCACTGCTCTAGACTAGGGTGTCGTCAAGGTAGACTGGGGACACTGGGCTTTCTAACCCAGAACCTTTCAACTGGGAGACAAACACCCGAAGCCCTAGACCTGCCCCGCTGGGATTGTGCGAAGAATACTGATACTGGAATCAGGCGGTCGTAAATCGATCGTGTCCTTGTGTGTGACTGCGCTGGATCAGTAGACTCGGTCAGGGTAATCGATGGGTGTTAATCAATAACAGCAGTTTTACCCTGTTCTCCAGGATAGCCCGTCTTCCCTGGAAGTCCCCTGGGGCCGACGCGGCCCTGGTTGCCTCTGGGTCCCGGGGGCCCGACCCCGCCCGGTATCCCTGGCTCTCCGGGGGGGCCCTGCGGCTCTGCTATAGGGGCCGGCTTACGACTCACCTCGTTCAGGAACAGGTCCAGCTTCATCACCTCCTCTGGAGAACACACAGAGTTACACACACAGTTACACACAGTTACACATAGAGTTACACAGAGTTACACACAGAGTTACACACAGTTACACAGAGTTACATAGAGTTACACACAGAGTTACACACAGAGTTACACAGAGTTACACAGAGTTACATAGAGTTACACACAGAGTTACACAGAGTTACACACAGTTACACAGAGTTACACATAGTTACACAGAGTTACATACAGAGTTACACACAGAGTTACACATAGTTACACAGAGTTACACAGAGGTACATACAGAGTTACACAGAGGTACATACAGAGTTAGACACAGAGTTACACAGAGTTACATACAGAGTTACACATAGAGTTACACACAGTTACACACAGTTACATAGAGTTACATATAGCTATATACAGAGTTACACATAGAGTTACACACAGTTTCATAGAGTTACATATAGCTATATACAGAGTTACACATAGAGTTACACACAGTTACACACACTTATATACAGAGTTACAAACAGAGTTACATAGAGTTACACAGAGTTACATACATAGTTACATACAGAGTTACACACAGAGTTACATACAGAGTTACACACAGAGTTACATACAGAGTTACACACAGAGTTACATACAGAGTTACACACAGAGTTACACATAGAGTTACACACAGTTACATACAGAGTTACATAGAGCTATATACAGAGTTACATACAGAGTTACATAGAGCTATATACAGAGTTACACACAGAGTTACATAGAGCTATATACAGAGTTACACACAGAGTTACATAGAGCTATATACAGAGTTACACACAGAGTTACATATAGTGAGATACACGGGCCGGCAGGCAGACAGACAGACAGACAGGCAGGCAGACAGAGGGAAATAGTCACAGGGAGACAGACAGACAGAGAGAGAGACAGACAGACAGAGAGAGACAGACAGACAGACAGACAGACAGACAGAGGGAAATAGTCACAGACAGACAGACAGACAGACAGACAGACAGACAGACAGATCTTACTATGCACTAGCTGTTCACAGGCTTGTGTAACCAGCTGGTAGATCATGGCCATAGACTGTGGTTCCCCCTGTACTCACAGACACAATCCTTGTATTACATTCTGTCGTTTACTTGTATTACATTCTGTCGTTTACTTGTATTACATTATATTAAATACTTATATTACATTCTGTCAAATACTTCTATTACATTATTTTATATTTTATATGTATGTATATAAATACTATTATATTATATACTTATATATTAAATACTAATATGTGATACACTTCTTTATAAATACTATTATATTATATACTTATATATAAATTATATTATATACTTATATATGAATACAATTATATTATATATTTCTATAAAATACAATTATTTTATATACTTATATACAAAACAATTGTATTATAAACTTCTTTATTTATCATTTTATATTACATAAATATATTATATAAAATAGTATTATAATATATACTTCTATATAAATACCATTATACTGAATTATTCCTTCTTTACTATATTCACAACAACAACGACAGGTTGTTGATGGGAATATATATATATATCAACATATTACTTGATGTAAATGTGGGAACATCTAGTAGGACGTGTATAACCTCGCTCACCTTCTCTCCTCTCTCGCCCTTGTTTCCTGGAAGGCCCTGTGAGTTCCAGGAACAGAGCGCGTGTCACCACACCACCTTTAACCCACAGGACACACAGAATGGCTGCCGCACAGTTTGTCCCTCTGGTCTTACCGTAGGCCCTACCAGCCCAAAGGGGCCCCTCTCCCCCGACTGGCCTGGGTGTCCGGGCATCCCCTGGGAACCCTGGATGCACGCAGAGGTCAGGAGAGTTAGTGGATCCCAGAGTTACTAAATCACAGTATAGGACAGTCGGTGGATCAGTGCAATGAGTCGACAAGGAGCAACAGATCAGGGTGGTTAGTCGAGTTAGATTTAGAGTTAATAGACCAGGATAGGCAATAGATTAGGAGAGTTAACAGATCACAGAGGTAATAGATCAAGAGAGAGTGAGACGGGTGAATAGGGACAGACAGGCTGGAGAGACGACGACACAGGGATGGACTCGTTGGTCCTGCTTCTCACCCTGGGTCCAGTGAGACCTGGACCGCCGATGTTCCCTTCAAGACCTCTGATGCCCTGCAGAACGGACACATGGACAGACATGAGACAGACACATGGACACATAGGAGACAGACACATGGACAGACATGAGACAGACACATGGACAGACAAGAGACAGACACATGGACACATAGGAGACAGACACATGGACAGACATGAGACAGACACATGGACACATAGGAGACAGACACATGGACACATAGGAGACAGACACATGGACAGACATGAGACAGACACATGGACAGACAAGAGACAGACACATGGACACATAGGAGACAGACACATGGACAGACATGAGACAGACACATGGACAGACAAGAGACAGACACATGGACACATAGGAGACAGACACATGGACAGACATGAGACAGACACATGGACACATAGGAGACAGACACATGGACAGACATGAGACAGACACATGGACACATAGGAGACAGACACATGGACAGACAAGAGACAGACACATGGACACATAGGAGACAGACACATGGACAGACAAGAGACAGACACATGGATAGACAAGAGACAGACACATGGACACATAGGAGACAGACACATGGACAGACAAGAGACAGACACATGGACAGACAAGAGACAGACACATGGACACATAGGAGACAGACACATGGACACATAGGAGACAGACACATGGACACATACGAGACAGACACATGGACAGACAAGAGACAGACACATGGACACATACGAGACAGACACATGGACAGACATGAGACAGACACATGGACACATAGGAGACAGACACATGGACAGACATGAGACAGACACATGGACACATACGAGACAGACACATGGACAGACAAGAGACAGACACATGGACAGACAAGAGACAGACACATGGACAGACATGAGACAGACACATGGACAGACAAGAGACAGACACATGGACACATAGGAGACAGACACATGGACAGACAAGAGACAGACACATGGACACATAGGAGACAGACACATGGACAGACAAGAGACAGACACATGGACAGACATGAGACAGACACATGGACAGACAAGAGACAGACATGAGACAGACACATGGACACATAGGAGACAGACACATGGACACATAGGAGACAGACACATGGACAGACAAGAGACAGACACATGGACAGACATGAGACAGACACATGGACAGACAAGAGACAGACACATGGACACATAGGAGACAGACACATGGACAGACATGAGACAGACACATGGACACATAGGAGACAGACACATGGACACATAGGAGACAGACACATGGACAGACAAGAGACAGACACATGGACAGACATGAGACAGACACATGGACAGACAAGAGACAGACACATGGACACATAGGAGACAGACACATGGACAGACATGAGACAGACACATGGACACATACGAGACAGACACATGGACAGACAAGAGACAGACACATGGACAGACATGAGACAGACACATGGACACATACGAGACAGACACATGGACAGACAAGAGACAGACACATGGACAGACATGAGACAGACACATGGACACATAGGATACAGACACATGGACACATAGGAGACAGACACATGGACAGACAAGAGACAGACACATGGACAGACATGAGACAGACACATGGACAAATAGGAGACAGACACATGGACAGACACATGGACACATGGACAGACATGAGACAGACACATGGACAGACAAGAGACAGACACATGAACACATAGGAGACAGACACATGGACAGACACATGGACACATGGACAGACATGAGACAGACACATGGACAGACAAGAGACAGACACATGAACAGATGCGACAAGAGATCAGGTGTTACTGAGGTCTACTGGAAGAATAAAACTGATAGGGAACTGTGGAGGAGAGACAGAGAACAGCTCACCCTGGGTCCTGGGGGCCCGATCTCTCCTTTAGCACCCACAGGGCCAGGGGCCCCCTGGGGAGAGAGAGAGAGAGAGAGAGAGAGAGAGACAGAGAGAGAGAGAGACAGAGAGAGAGAGACACAGAGACAGAGAGATAGAGAGAGAGAGGAAAAGAGAGAGACAGAGAAAGAGAGAGACAGAGATAGAGAGAGCAAAAGAGAGAGAGAGAGAGACAGAGAGAAAGAGAGTGCGAGAGAGAGAGAGAGAAACAGAGAGAGGAAAAGAGAGAGAAACTTTATGATAATTCTTCATCAGAATATTATTACATGAGTAGTCATATTAAATACACTATTTCTTCTTCTTCTGTTAATTCCGTGTGGTGCTGACCTGACTTCCTGGTTTTCCTAAGTCTCCTTTTTCACCGCGAGCTCCCGGAGGACCCTGGACACAACAGGAAGTAGGGGGACCGGACGTGAGACAACAGGAAGTGAGAGAGCAGGGAGTGAAGGAGCAGGAAGAGAGAGGACCGCTCTTTAAGACTCCTGCAGCATCAAACATCCCAAACTTCAGTACCATTAAATGTACATTTTAGCAGGAGGAGGAGGAGGAAAATATGAAGAGGAGGAGATGAGTAGAAGGGTCTCACCGTCTTCCCCTGGGCAGGTGCTCCAGGGGGGCCTCTGTTTCCCAGAGGCCCCAGCCCCCCCTCAAATCCAGGCAGCCCTGGGGGGCCCACTTCCCCCTGTGGACACCAGACAGACAGACAGACAGACACACACACACACACACACACACACACACACACACACACACACACACACAGACAGACAGACAGACAGACAGACAGACAGACAGACAGACAGACAGACAGACAGACAGACAGACAGACAGACAGACAGACAGACAGACAGACAGACAGACAGACAGACAGACAGACAGACAGACAGACAGACAGACAGACAGACAGACAGACAGACAGACAGACAGACAGACAGACAGACAGACAGACAGACAGACAGACAGACAGACAGACAGACAGACAGACAGACAGACAGACAGACAGACAGACAGACAGACAGACAGACAGACAGACAGACAGACAGACAGACAGACAGACAGACAGACAGACAGACAGACAGACAGACACACACACACACACATCAGACACTCATCACACTCATCACACTCTGCTGCCCAGCGCTTCAACATAATGTTCTTCAGCTTAACGTTCTACTACGTTATTTTCCTCGACAAGATTCCTTCAGAGGTTCATTGAAGGGGATTTTGCCCACCGCACGTTTTAAGAGCACCGATTTGGAGATTTTATCTCCTTGATTAG
The DNA here is from genome assembly GCA_026745465.1 of Lota lota. Lineage (NCBI taxonomy): Eukaryota > Metazoa > Chordata > Actinopteri > Gadiformes > Lotidae > Lota > Lota lota. The sequence continues at coordinate 1,050,974 of JACYXH010000361.1, read as the reverse complement.
AACACACCCCAGCGTGAAGGTTCCCCTTATTACTGAAAGCCTGTGTGACCTTCTGACGATGTCTGACCTTTGAACCTTGATCCCCCTTCTCTCCTTTCTCCCCACGGACGCCAGGCCTGCCCTGAAACCATCGAGCAAACAAACAAGAGAACCATCAGCTTAGGAACGGCGGTCCACCTCGTCGGTAATGAAGCAGCGGCTCTGGTCTGGGAGGGCCCTACCGTAGGCCCCCCGGGCCCCGGTGAGCCAGGAACATCCGAGGAACACGTGCACGCGTACGCCGGAGGAGGACAGCTCTCCTCGTCCCTCTGGAGGGGAGGAGGGAGAGGGAGGAGGAGGGAGAGGGAGGAGGAGGGAGAGGGGGGAGAGGGAGGAGGAGGAGAGGGAGAGGGAGGAGAGGGAGGAGAGGAGGGAGAGGGAGGAGGAGGGAGAGGAGGGAGAGGGAGGAGGAGGGAGAGGGAGGAGGAGGGAGGAGGAGGAGAGGGAGGAGGAGGAGGAGAGGGAGAGGGAGGAGAAGAGGGAGAGGGAGGATAGGGAGGAGGAGGATAGGGAGGAGGAGGAGAGGGAGGAGGAGGAGAGGGAGGATAGGGAGGAGGAGGAGAGGAAGGAGAGGAGGGGACGCAGACACAAATCATGTGACCACAGGGACTGCTACAGAGAAACCAAACAGGACATGCGGTCACCTGGAGGTGATCAGTTCAACGTTTCTTTTACAAGCTGGTATGAAGATGATTGAGCCTACCCTCTAGTGACATCACATGTGGGAGTGTCCACCCAGATGATGGACAGATCAGCCTACCAGTGAACTGCACCAACTGGTAGCGAGATCTATCCATGTAATGTAATGTAATGTGATGTAATGTGATGTAATGTGATGTAATGTAATGTGATGTGATGTGATGTAATGTAATGTAATGTGTAATGTAATGTGATGTGATGTGATGTAATGTAATGTAATGAGTAATGTAATGTAA
>JACYXH010000361.1:1035000-1040000 GCA_026745465.1 Lota lota | reverse complement strand
AGAGCTACAGGTGTTACAGGTGAGTAAGAGCTACAGGTGTTACAGGTGAGTAAGAGCTACAGGTGTTACAGGTGAGTAGGAGCTACAGGTGTTACAGGTGAGTAAGAGCTACAGGTGTTACAGGTGAGTAAGAGCTACAGGTGTTACAGGTGAGTAAGAGCTACAGGTGTTTCAGGTGAGTAAGAGCTACAGGTGAGTAAGAGCTACAGGTGTTCCAGGTGAGTAAGAGCTACAGGTGTTCCAGGCATTACCGGTGGTGACGGTTCCACGGAGAGGAAGGCCCACGTGGTCTTTGAACACGGGGAAGATGGAGATGTGGTAGAGGGTCTGGGAGGACAGACCTCCAAGGAGCACCGTTGTCATGGAACCGTTCACCACCACCTAGACACACACACACACACACACACACAGTTAACCTGTGACCGATGCCTTCCTGTTGCACACATCATTTCTGATGATTACAGTCTCTTTGTTTTTCAACAAAGTTTATGGTTAAAGTTGAACAACCAAACGTTAACCATAACCAATGTCAGCGGCGCTAACTATGACCGCAGTCGGAACCCGACACATTGGGTCAGCTGACCTCCTGCGGGGACTGGCCCTCGGCGCTGTGGTACACCACCCGGTACTGCTGCACGGCCCGGGACGGGGCGGCGGGGGCGGTCCAGTGGAGCCGGACCTCGCGGGACCCCAGCCCTGAGAACCTCAGGTCTGTGGGGCTGGGGTGGGACTGGACCGGGTCCGGCGTCGGGGGGCCACGCTCCGGTCCTGGACGCGAAACCAGGAGCCAATCACAAAACACTTCCTGATGCCTCACATTCTTCCTTGAGCGTTCATTCAGGATTCTAGAAATCTGAAGAACCAGCTCAGTATCTGCAGATCTGTGATTAGTGATTAACCACAATAGACAAATCAGGAGTAGGAGATTCTTCAAATTATTCATGATTCAAACAAACAACCACATTTGATCTGGCGTCAGAGTCGATCCCACTAAATACTCGGACTGTTGCGTTTCCACAGCAACGTGACGCTGACCATCAGTGCGGCGTTTGTCTCCCCCTAGTGGCCGTGCCGGGTCAGTGCACCTGTAACCAGGGTGACCGGGTGTGGACCCGTGGGGTCTTACGCGTGGCTGCGTGGCGGTCCGCGATGCGCCCGCAGAGGATGTGGACCAGGCGCGGCACCAGCCTGCTGAGCAGGTGGAAGTGGTGGACGGAGTAGACGTTCAGCTCCACCGGGGGCGACGCCACCTGCCGCAGCTCCGCCTCGTCTGCGTTCTTCACACCTGGGGGGGGACGCACTCGTCAGGCCAGCGCATGCCCAACACCACGGGAGCGGACCAGCGGGGGGAGGGGGGAGGGAGGGGGGAGGGAGGGGGAGGGAGGGAGGGGGGACTGGGGAGGGGGGAGGGAGGGAGGAGACAGGGGAGGGAGGGGGAGGGAGGGGGGACTGGGGAGGGTGGAGGGAGGGAGGGAGGGAGGGGGGAGGGAAGGAGACTGGTGAGGGAGGGAAGGGGGGGTCGGGAGGAAGGGGGGAGACAGGGGAGGGGGGAGGGCTCCAGGGTATCTGGTAATCAACAGGACAACATACCAACAACCCATTTGGGCTCTCGAGATCCCCCGCGTTTATCTTTTATATTTTCCATAAAGCCGCAGCAGTCATGCCGTTTACGCCATCCCTACGCAGCGCCTCAAAAGGGTGTGAACGGCTCTGAGGACCCGTTCTGTTCACCTGCGTTCCAGCTGAACGGAACGGCTCTGATGACCCGTTCTGTTCACCTGCGATCCAGGTGAACAGAACGGCTCTGATGACCCGTTCTGTTCACCTGCGTTCCAGCTGAACAGAACGGCTCTGATGACCCGTTCTGTTCACCTGCGTTCCAGCTGAACGGAACGGCTCTGATGACCCGTTCTGTTCACCTGCGTTCCAGGTGAACAGAACGGCTCTGATGACCCGTTCTGTTCACCTGCGTTCCAGCTGAACAGAACGGCTCTGATGACCCGTTCTGTTCACCTGCGTTCCAGGAGCCCTAGCTTCGGCCCACTGCTCGATGCCTTTTGTTCCCGTTAGAGCTTCTCTGTTCGGTCTGTTCTGCACAGAGTTACAGCTCCTCGCGAATGTGTACAGGATGTGACATCACAGGACGTGACGTCGTCTCTGACCTATGCCGATGATCTCCACGCCAGCGCTCTTCAGCCGGTTGCCGGCGGCGACGGCGTCGTCCTGTGATTTGCCATCGGTGAGCAGGATTAGGAAGAGGGGCGTGTCCTGCCTGACCCCTGACTCCGCCCCCAGGGTCTCATCCATCACGTGAAGCAGCGCCTGGCCTGGGGTCAGGGGTCAAAAGGGACAAGCAAGGTCAAGTACACACACATACATAACACACACACACACACGTGTATACACACGCACGCACACACACACATGAATGCAAAGACACATACACTCACACCCATCCACGTGCAAAGACACACATGCATGCACACACATACATGCGCACACACACATGCGCACACACACACACATTTACCTGTGAAGGTGTTTCCTCCCTTGTATCTGAAGCTCCGGATGGCCTCTATCAGGTCCTCTTTATTGGTGAAGTTGTTGAGCCTCCACTCGGTCCGAGGGTCCGAGCTGTACTGGGTCAGAGCTGACACACACATACACACCCATGCACACACACACACACACACACACACACACACACACACATTGTCATCATATAAACAGAGTCACTCAGGGGTGTGTTACGTGATACAGTTGAAAGAATAAAACAATCACAAATCAAAGAGACCACTTGGGATAGAAGATATTTATATAATTATATTTCCAGTAGGTAAATGTAAAAATCCCTTTCATGTGGTCATTATTCCTTCATATGATCCGCCAGGATGGTAGCCCCGCCCCCTGCCCCGCCCCCTTCTCACCGAAGCGGACGTGATTGGGTCCGATGCGGAAGCGGCTGGCCACGCCCTCCAGGAACTCTCGCACGCGCTTGAAGTCGGTTCTGCCGATGCTCCAGGAGCCGTCCACCACCAGCACCACCTCCGCTGGGGCCTCCGCCTCACAGTCCACCGGGCCCCGGGAGGGCCCGCCTACACACACACACACACACACATTATACCACACACACACGCACACACACACACATTTTACCCACACACACACACACATTTTACCAGCACACAAACACACACACATTATACCAACACACACACGCACACACACAAACACACACACACATTTTACCCACACACACACGCACACACACAAACACGCACACGCGCACACACACAAACACACACACACACACTTTACCAGCACACACACACACACATTATACCAACACACAAACACACACACATTATACCAACACACACACACACATTATACCAACACACACACGCACACACACACACACACACACATTTTACCCACACACACACGCACACACACATTTTACCCACACACACACGCACACACACACATTTTACCAGCACACACACATACATTATACCAACACACAAACACACACACATTATACCAACACACACACACACACACACACATTATACCAACACACACACGCACATACACACACACATTATACCCCCCCCCCCCCCCCCCACACACACACACACATTTACATGCAGGAGGACAGGGAATGCAGGAGGTCCTGTTATTATCCATCCCGGCCTTCAGTAAACCACCTGAAACCCCCCATTAGTGCTAACGGGAAGCAGCTAACAGCTAGCTCCCCCGCTGCAGGGCTTCAGAGATAAGCTCTGCTGAGGGGGAGGGATACTTAGGCTGGAATGCATGGAGGAAGTGCGAAGACTCCCTGAAACACTGTTTAGATCTAGATCTGGCTTCCTTTCACCTGATCTAGATCAGCTAGATCAGATGGTGGGACATGTTTTCAGGTAAAACAGGATATCAGCGTGGTAATTGTAGGTTTTAGAGGAAGTTGAGGTGTAGTTCTGTGGGCCACCCCTACCTGCAACAGGTACAGATGTTACCTATGACAGTCATGGGAGAAGTTACCTGTAACAGGTAAGGGTATGTATTACCTGTGGTAGGTAGGCTGGGTTACCTGAACAGGTAAGGGTGCATGTTACCTGTGGTAGGTAGGCTGTGTTACCTGTGGTAGGTAGGCTGTGTTACCTGTGGTAGGTAGGCTGTGTTACCTGTAGTAGGTAGGATGGGTTACCTGTAGTAGGTAGGATGGGTTACCTGTAGTAGGTAGGCTGGGTTACCTGAACAGGTAAGGATATGTGTTACCTGTGGTAGGTAGGCTGGGTTACCTGTAGTAGGTAGGGTGGGTTACCTGAACAGGTAAGGGTACGTGTTACCTGTGGTAGGTAGGCTGGGTTACCTGTAGTAGGTAGGGTGGGTTACCTGAACAGGTAAGGGTATGTGTTACCTGTGGTAGGTAGGCTGGGATACCTGTGGCACGTAGACTGGGTTACCTGAACAGGTAAGGGTATGTGTTACCTGTGGAAGGTTGGGAAGGGGTGGTCTTTCTCGGGTTGTTCTGAGCCTCTCTATTTGGCTCCTTCTCTCTCCCCTTCTGCCTCTCCTTATCCTTCTTCTTCTTCTTCTTCTTCTTCTCCTTGGGGGTCCTATCTGGGGGAGGGTCTTCGTAGTCTGAGGAGGGGTCTGTGAGATGGGAGGGGGGGGGGGGAGCAGCAGAGTGTTGCCAAGCCAACGGGTGTTAATGTTACCGGCGGAGAGCGCTAATTAGTGCTATCACTAACAGGTGCTAGTGCTAACAGAGGCTATTGCTAACAGTGGCTAGTGCTAACAGGTGCTAGTGCTAACAGAGGCTATTGCTAACAGGTGCTAGTGCTAACAGAGGCTATTGCTAACAGTGGCTAGTGCTAACAGGTCCTAGTGCTAACAGAGGCTATTGCTAACAGGTGCTAGTGCTAACAGAGGCTATTGCTAACAGTGGCTAGTGCTAACAGGTGCTGCCGCAAGCAGGGGCTAGTGCTAATTAC
>JACYXH010000361.1:972500-1030000 GCA_026745465.1 Lota lota | reverse complement strand
CTAATATAGTAATCTGTTGTGGATCTGTTATCTAACTGTTATGAATCGATGGTATGAACCCACAGTTTCTTAACCATACACAATGCTAAAAACGTCTGCTAACCTCTGAATCCCTTTGATCATCTTTATTGTACAAAACCTCTGGACAAAAAACCTCTGTAAAACCCAATAAATACATTCTACAGTATCACCAGCCTCCAAATGCATCTGGAGTTTGTATGTCGGCGCCACTGCATTCATCATGAAAGTGGGGAGAGAAACTCTGGTTTCATTGTAGTTCTGACCCTCTTTCCCACGGAACCCTTTTATGAGGCGGAGTACAGGTGGCTACAGGGGAGACGCAGGCCAGGTAAGTACAGGTGAGTACACCTGTAGGGAGGGCTGCTCTGCTCATTATAGGGATGGTTAATAACACACGCAGAGCAGTCACACACACACACATATACATACACGCAAGCACACGTCCACATGCACGGACGCACACACACACATATACATACACGCACGCACACATGCACGGACGCACACACACACATATACATACACGCACGCACATGCCCACACGCACGGACGCACACACACACATACCAACGCACGCACACACCCACACGCACATGTATACCTACACACACACACACACACGCACCAACACACACACACACACACACACACGCATGGACACATATACCAACACACGCAGCACACATATACCAACACACACACACACGCATATATATACCCCCCCACACACATACATACCATCACACACACCCACACATACCAACACACACATACCAACACACACGCACACATATACCAACACACACAGAGCAGTCACTCACTCACTCACTCACACACACACACACACACACACACACACACACACACACACACACACACCACTTAAAGAGGTCATAAACGAGACTAAAGACCAGCGTTTTTTTTTACCAGCGCTACAGTTGCTGTTGAACTTTATGTTGAACTTTATGTTGGCACACACATCAGGCATAAAGTAAGCTATTCTATAAATAACTAAGGGCCTAAGTAGGCCTACTGCCTAAAGCTACACAAGCAGAAGTGCTTTTCCAACGGATAAAACGGATACAACTCCTGCATTAAGTCTAGGACTTAGATGTTACGATGTTCGTTTGTTTGTCATATGTGTATAAAAGGACAACAATATAAGTAACGAATGACTCGATTCCTGAGAACGCCTGAAATCTGTTCTAAGAAGGTTGAAAATGGTCTTCAGAAGAGTAACAACAAGGAAGGAAGGAAGCACGATTCATAAAAGAAATCCAGTCAAAAGGGTGTATTGTCTCGTCGCTGAAGTGCCAGGCACTCCAGCCAATGAGGAACCATAACTCATGTTGCTGCAGGGCGTCCTGGCTGGAGAGGAACGCTGCTCAGGTGAACTCGTCGGATGGCCCACCGGGCGGAGTGAGTCACGTTCAAGCCGTTCAGTGCACTTCACAATGGCCCCATGGTCGGGGGCCTCCGAAAACACCAGGACGTACTGACAGCGGTCCGGCGACAGTCTGGTGCCGATAGGTCTACCAACGCAGTACCGATGTGTATATTCTGCTCTCGGTTGTATTTAAGAGCGAGTTTGGAGATAACTCGCTGCGGTTGGCCGTTCGAGTTCCGACCAACAAGCCGCTACTTGTCCCGATTGTTGCCAAGTCTGAGCGCACAGTCCTCGCACAGTCTTAAAGTCATATCTCACATGCCGATGTCCCTCCGTCTGCTTTTGACACAGGTAACGTCGAAGCGACCCCGCCGTGAGCCGGTGCACAACTGAGCGGACCCCTTCCCGGCGGCCCGGGCGCAAGACACGCTTCTGAACACTTCTGTCCAGAAGTCTGTTTGACTGTAAGACCGTCTTTACACAAGAGAGTCGAGTTCAGCAATATTGTAGAAATAGCAGATATGGTCATATCCGTGTTAATAACGACAATTTTAGGACGTGTTGTCTGTGGCCGTATTTGATCCGAATGCGCAGACGCATGATGTGCATTAAATTACTTTAAATGTCCCGCTTCAGCAGAGCCTCAGATACACAGCCTACCTGCTGCCACTGTGATCTCACCTGCAAAACACGACACAGGTCACCCAGGTGTTGGTGATGACATCCGACAAAAATGCGTAGCATCTGGATACGCGCAATTTTACGCATTCCTTTGACGCATTATTAAACACATCCCATAACTCCAACTACTTTTGACCGTTTGCATATTTCCTCGTGTTCGTTCTGTTTAAACGTGATGACCTCGGGTTACGTTCCCCAACAACAGGGTCCGTTCAGACTACAAACGCACCTCTCGTACCTGAGTGTGGGAACTGGAGAGGACAAAGAGAAAAGCGAAGCAGAACTATACGCCAATCCACATCCTCACACCTGGCCAGGTAGGAACGTACCTGCGTGTGGTTCTGCAGCGAGCAGCGGTGTTCCTTCAGTCCGGCGGAGGTGAGGTGTCCACGGGCATGGGTTTCTCTAGGACTGCTGGTGCTCCTCCTCGGAAACCCTCCTCGTCTCGTAGTGGGAGTGAAACCCGATCTGCCCCACGAGCCCTCCTGCTCCCCAGGCTGGGTGTGGCGCCGCTTGGGCAAACAAGAAGAAACCTCTCCAAGGAAAGTTCCACCCCGGACGTTTGCCTCCTCGGCGGAATATCAATGACGCATCGTACGACCTCTGGCTATTTTCGTGGATCCTTCCGTTCTATCAGCCCGCGCCGGAGGAGATGTTCACTGATTCATCTGAAACGCACGCAGGACGCATGAACCCGGGTCACGCCAAAGGATCGGGCGATCAGAACCGTGCAGCAGCTCTCTTGGCTGTGCGTCTGGAAGCGGGTTGGCGAGTTTGGGACCACTTTAAAGAAGAGGGAGATTTGATGTAAAGAGAGAGGAGGCAGTGTTTGGACGGCGTTGAAATAAACACAGGACGAAAAGATGCAGAAACAGGAATTTCTGTGGACATCCGCACTTCGTTTATTAATTTGCACCAAGCATCCCGAAACACAGCTGTCACAACATATGGCTTTTTTTTTTTTCGCTAAGCAAGCAACAATCTTTCTCTTCAGGTTAGAAACTCATGCGGCCGACCGTGTGCACGCGGGGCAGACAAGGCACGTGGAGGTTGGGTCACTCTTTGCGTCACAGCATGACTTAACACATCTCGCACACGTCACTACGTGCCGATTACGCGTCATAGCGTCTTTTAGAACATGTCAAAACACAGCAGAACATGGCACAGCACACCATTGACGGTTCAAACAGTTATTTTCACTTTGCTCATTTGGAGACCACTTTGAAAACGCCGCAGCTGAACTTTCAATTAATCTTCATAAAAAAAAAAAAACGTATCTGTGATATGTGGAAATAAGTAGCAGATCTAATCACAAGTAGGGAGCGTGCAGCTCCGTTTGGTTTCATAAATAAGTCTTCCCCACCAATAGCTGTTCGGCTGCTAACTATTAGCCTTCAACCGCGTCCTTCCTGTTCCTAGGACGGGCTTCGTCCCGCTTGGACCGCCGTGGCCGACATTGTTCGGTGACTGTCGCACAAACTGTCGCACAAACTGTCGCACAAACTCCTCTCCGCTCTCATTTCGTTTTTGCGTCGTCGAATAAACGCGTGGTGGATATTGCGTTGGACCGTCGTCCGTACTGTTGGACTTCGGTACGCATGACCGTCACACGGTCCCGTGGGTTAACAGATGAAGCGAGAGGCCGCATGTTCTCGTGGGTCGTCCTGACAACGCTTTTACTGCGTGAACCCGCAGCGTCGTCCCGGTGCACGGGTTCCCTCGGGCCCCCAGAGCCCTCGGGCCCCCAGAGCCCTCGTGCCCCCAGAGCCCTCGGGCCCTCAGAGCCCTCGGGCCCCCAGAGCCCTCGGGCCCCCAGAGCCCTCGTGCCCCCAGAGCCCTCGGGCCCCCAGAGCCCTCGTGCCCCCAGAGCCCTCAGAGCCCTCGGGCCCCCAGAGCCCTCAGAGCCCTCAGAGCCCTCGTGCCCCCAGAGCCCTCGTGCCCCCAGAGCCCTCAGAGCCCTCGGGCCCCCAGAGCCCTCGGGCCCCCAGAGCCCTCGGGCCCCCAGAGCCCTCGTGCCCCCAGAGCCCTCAGAGCCCTCGTGCCCCCAGAGCCCTCGGGCCCCCAGAGCCCTCAGAGCCCTCGTGCCCCCAGAGCCCTCGGGCCCCCAGAGCCCTCAGAGCCCTCGGGCCCCCAGAGCCCTCAGAGCCCTCGGGCCCTCAGAGCCCTCGGGCCCCCAGAGCCCTCGTGCCACCAGAGCCCAAAGGAACGGACTAGAATTAGGAGTGAAACGTAAACTATATCTGTTCGGCTCTATTTGAGGCCCTTTTGCTCTATTTGTTGTTTTATGGTTTCGCCTCACTGTGACTCTACTACCCGCTTTACCCTAAACAGACAAGGCAGCTTGGATATAAAATAAAATAAAATAAAACAATTACAACTTTTGGAGCGGTTTTGTCATAGCAGTTATTATCAGTTTCTGTGACGTCACGGAGGAGGTAGTTCTTCCCTTTGAGACGACCCAACAGTCACTGTTTTTACAACGTCAAGTGATATCCTGTCTTTGTGACATCATAACGGTCATTATCTGCCTTTGTGATGTCATAAGTTATTATCTGTCTATGTGACGTCATAACGGTCATTATCTGTCTTTGTGACGTCATAAGTTATTTCCTGTCTTTGTGGCGTCATAAGTTATTTCCTGTCTTTGTGACATAACAGTCATTATCTGCCCATTGTGACGTCAGTGCAGAGTAATCTCCTGTCCCTCGTCTTCGTCGGCGTCTTCGTCCTCGTCTTCGTCGGCGCGCAGCAGGGGCAGCTCCAGCTCGGTGCTCGTTAGGGTCCTTAACGAGGGGCCCTTGTCTGTGCGGGGACACAACACAGCAGACACTGAAAGCCGTGTCGTGGTTCCACACCTTTTTTCGGAGGCGCTAATTTGGCCGGCAAAATTGCGATGCAATTTCAATTTTTCCAATTTTTCCAATTTTTCACTTTTTCACTTTTTCACTTTCAATGGTCACCGTTTTTTTACAGTAAAAAACTAGAAGACGTGGGGCGGGACTAGAAGCCGTGGGGCGGGACTAGAAGACGCGGGGCGGGACTAGAAGAAGCGGGGCGGGACTAGAAGCCGCAGGGCGGGACTAGAAGACGTGGGGCGGGACTAGAAGACACGGGGCGGGACTAGAAGACGCGGGGCGGGACTAGAAGACGTGGGGCGGGACTAGAAGACGTGGGGCGGGACTAGAAGACGTGGGGCGGGACTAGAAGAAGCGGGGCAGGACTAGAAGACGCGGGGCGGGACTTACTCCTGGAGTAGTAGGTCTTCAGGCCCACGTGCAGCGAGATGCCGCACAGACACACGCCGAAGCCCAGCCAGTTCAGCGTACTCATCCGGTCCCCCATGAAGCCCGCCGCCAGGAGCAGGGTGCACACCTCCTGCAGGAGCACAGGGGAACAAGAGGAGGTGAGGCGAACAGAGAGAGAGGTGAGGAGGAGCTAGGGGAACAGGAGCAGGGTGCACACCTCCTGCAGGAGCACAGGGGAACAGGAGGAGGTGAGGCGAACAGAGAGAGAGGTGAGGAGGAGCTAGGGGAACAGGAGCAGGGTGCACACCTCCTGCAGGAGCACAGGGGAACAGGAGGAGGTGAGGCGAACAGAGAGAGAGGTGAGGAGGAGCTAGGGGAACAACGCCTCACCTCCACCTGCTCTCCACCTCCTGCAGGAGGTGAAGTGTTGTGGAGGAGAACGGGGGTGTGTGTTGGGGAGGTGAGGAGGAGCAGGGGAACGGGAGGAGGTGAGGCGAACAGAGAGAGAGGTGAGGAGGAGCTAGGGGAACAGGTGGAGAGGAGGAGGCGCAACCGGGTTGATGTGAGGAGGAGCAGGAGAAAAGGAGGTGAGGAGGAGCAAGTGAGGGGAGGCGTGAGGATGAATACAGGAGGAGGAAGAGCAGGAGCAGTATTTATCACGGCAGGGTTTGAATAAAACCCAGGAGCCATGGTAATTAATGGAGGTAAAGTGCAGTATGGATATTGTCCACTAGAGGGGGCTTAAGGCCCTGTGCAATATGGAAAGCAAAATGTGTGTAATAACTATCCACCAGGTGTTCAGAGTTCAATATCACACTTACATGACATTATTACATACTATATATTGACATGCCACCCTCTTATCCAACGCGACAGTTCAGTCAGATACATGAGCAGGTAGGGGCTAGCTTGGCATCTCGCTAAAGAACTGGACTCTGAATTGGGGATCGAACCCAGAACCTGCTGACTGGGAGTCGACCCCAGTCAGCAGGTTATGGCGCCTATCTAATGGGGAGGGTGTGTGTGTGTGTGTGTGTGTGTGTGTGTGTGTGTGTGTGTGTGTGTGTGTGTGTGTGTGTGTGTGTGTGTGTGTGTGTGTGTGTGTGTGTGTGTGTGTGTGTGTGTGTGCACCTTGAAGATGCCCGCTATAGAGAGGGTGAGGCTGGAGGTGCGGGACAGCAGGAGGAACTCCGAGAAGCCCAGTCCGAACGCCAGCGCCCCCCCCAGGCTCAGCGTCAGCAGGGAGTACAGCAGGGGGGGCAGCTGCTCCACCCGGAACAGCTTCTCTGAGACGCTCACACCCAGACCTGGAGGAGGGGGGGGGGGGGGGGGGGGGGGGGGGATGTTGGCACGCTAGTAACTGAAATGGAGTTGAGATGTGGAGAGAGAAAGAGGAGGATTGTGTTGGGGGGGGGGGGGGATACCTTCGTTGAAGAGGAAGAGAGGGAAGAGGCAGAGGAACATGAGAGGCTGGAGGTGGTACATGGTGTCTATTGGGTTCTGGAGACCTGGGGGGGGGGGGGGAAGAAGAGAGAGAGAGAGAGAGAGAGAGAGAGAGAGAGAGAGAGAGAGAGAGAGAGAGAGAGGAGAGAGAGAGAGAGAGAGAGAGAGAGAGAGAGAGAGAGAGAGAGAGAGAGAGAGAGAGAGAGAGAGAGAGACACAGACAGAACAAATGCGTCATATCAATGTAAAAACACAAAAGGTACGTATTGCATGTTAAATATTGAATGTTATGGCCTCTAGGCCCAGACCGAGGTGGGCTGGGGGCTGTGGTGTGGTGGTCTAACATGTCAGCCTGTGGGTCTCTGACTTCTGCCCAGGGTGGTGTCTGAGGTCAGGGTGGTGTCTGAGGTCAGGGTCAGGGTGGTGTCTGAGGTCAGGGTGGTGTCTGAGGTCAGGGTCAGGGTGGTGTCTGAGGTCAGGGTGGTGTCTGAGGTCAGGGTCAGGGTGGTGTCTGAGGTCAGGGTGGGGTCTGAGGTCAGGGTCAGGGTGGGGTCTGAGGCCAGGGTCAGGGTGGTGTCTGAGGTCAGGGTGGGGTCTGAGGTCAGGGTGGTGTCTGAGGTCAGGGTCAGGGTGGTGTCTGAGGTCAGGGTCAGGGTGGGGTCTGAGGTCAGGGTCAGGGTGGTGTCTGAGGTCAGGGTCAGGGTGGTGTCTGAGGTCAGGGTCAGGGTGGTGTCTGAGGCCAGGGTCAGGGTGGTGTCCGAGGTCAGGGTCAGGGTGGTGTCTGAGGTCAGGGTCAGGGTGGTGTCTGAGGCCAGGGTCAGGGTGGTGTCCGAGGTCAGGGTCAGGGTGGTGTCTGAGGTCAGGGTCAGGGTGGTGTCTGAGGCCAGGGTGAGGGTGGTGTCCGAGGTCAGGGTCAGGGTGGTGTCTGAGGTCAGGGTGAGGGTGGTGTCCGAGGTCAGGGTCAGGGTGGTGTCTGAGGTCAGGGTCAGGGTGGTGTCTGAGGTCAGGGTGAGGGTGGTGTCTGAGGCCAGGGTGAGGGTGGTGTCTGAGGTCAGGGTCAGGGTGGTGTCTGAGGTCAGGGTGAGGGTGGTGTGTGTGTGTGGGTGCTCACCCAGCTCCGCCTTCTGCATGAGGATCTGCGTTAGCGTCCAGCGGATGCCTCCTATGAAAGCAGCCAGCAGCACCATGAGGAAGCCCTCCATGTTGAACTGAGTCGACTCAAACGTGAACATGAAGAGACCGCTGGAGATCAGCACCACCACCACCACCAGGTACGGGTTCTGGGGGGGAGGGAGGGAGGGAGGGAGGGGGAGAGAGAGGGAGGGGGAGAGGGAGGGAGGGGGAGAGGGAGGGCGGGGGAGAGGGAGGGAGGGGGAGAGAGAGAGAGGGAGAGAGAGGGAGGGAGGGGGAGAGGGAGAGAGAGGGGGAGAGGGAGAGAGGGAGGGAGGGAGGGGGAGAGGGGGGGAGCGGGAGAGAGGGGGGGAGCGGGAGAGGGGGGGAGCGGGAGAGGGAGGGAGGGAGGGGGAGAGGGAGGGAGGGAGGGGGAGAGGGGGAGGGAGAGAGAAACAGAGACAGACAGAGAGACGGAGAGAGAGAATGTAAATGTTTATTTCCGATGCCTATACAGCTTTGTTTGAATTGTAATCGATCAGGCGATCGGCGATAAAGATAAATATCAGTGATTGACTCGTTCACCCACTGGCTCCTCCAGCTTGAAGACCAGGGAGAAGAAGAGGATGAAGAGGACGGCGGAGGACTTGGTCATGGTGTACCTGCAGGGAACAGCGCGTCCGGTTAGACACCGCTAGGCTCTGCAGACGCTCCTCTCGCATGTCCACATCCACTCACACTGGCCGCAGCATCTTCAAACCACAGCATCCATAGCCTAGCGTGGAGAGCTAAGAACCTGCTCCGAGGGGACAGTGCTCCTCCAGGCGTTACGGCTTCACCACAACGCTTGTGACGACACCGCCGCTAAACAACATGGTCATATTAAAACACCGTCTTACAGGCTGATGGTGATGAAGAGGAAGCTCCAGTTGGACAGGCCGATGTCCAGGACGGTAGCCAGGGCTGGAGGAGAGGAGAGGGAGGAGAGGAGAGGAGAGGAGAGGAGAGGAGAGGAGAGGAGAGGAGAGGAGAGGAGAGGAGAGGAGAGGAGAGGAGAGGAGAGGAGAGGAGAGGAGAGGAGGGGAGGGGAGAGGAGAGGAGAGGAGGAGTTATGCATTACACCAGCAGAACCATGTAGATGTCGTCTTACTATGGAGATAAAGCTTTACTCAGTTCTATTTATTATTTACTATTTATTAGCAGACACTTTTATCCAAAGTTACAGTGAAAACAGTTTCTCATTAGTTAAAGCTCTCTCTCTGTTATCTTGAGCTTATTTTAAACCTGTTAAAATAGTCTCCTACACACTAGGACTTTGTATGGACATTGGTCTGCTTAATCTATCCCTGGATGCTAAGTACACAAATATGATAACATGCCTGTTATCTCTCATGCACCCATTTCCCCATTTTGTTGCTCTCTAGTTACGGCTTCCATTTTGTTTTCTGAGTACAAAGGTGGAAAGTGAACACAAGGAACAGATCCACAATCTACGTAAAGCTCTGACATATACTTCTGTGTTGAATAGCAGCCGTAGGTACACCCTGTGTGTGAGTGTGTGTGTGTGTGAGTGAGTGAGTGAGTGAGTGAGTGAGTGAGTGAGTGAGCGAGCGAGCGAGAGAGAGTGAGCGAGCGAGAGAGAGTGAGCGAGCGAGAGAGAGTGAGCGAGTGAGCGAGCGAGAGTGAGCGAGTGTGAGTGAGAGTGAGTGTGTGTATGTATGTGAGTGAGTGAGAGAGTGAGTGAGAGAGAGTGAGCGAGTGTGAGTGAGTGAGCGAGCGAGCGTACCTGTAGGAGCTACTTTGACCAGGTAGACCCTCCAGCCCAGCACCACGCGAGGCTTCCCGGTCCAGCCCGTGATGAGCTGCCGGGTCAGGGTAGACAGCAGGAAGATGAGGGTGAGGTGGACCAGGGTCATGAAGAGAGGGTAGTGGAAGCCCTGCACCACCACAGGATCTTCATTTAAACAACACTCATAACTTATATAGTAATACATCATAATAATAAAAAGACATTTTACAACACACACTCACACCACAGGATCTTCACTGAACCAACACTCATAACTTATATAGTAATACATCATAATACATTAAAAACATTTACAACACACACACACACACCACAGGATATTCATTTAAACAACACTAATAACCAATGTAATAATACATAATATAACATTTAGAACGCACACACCCAATATAACCAACACTAATAACTATAATAACATAAAACATAATGATAAGATCAAACACTTGCAAAAGGAAGGAAAACATAGCCATGAAACAACAACATACACTGCTACTTTCTAGCTCTAGTTTCTTTTTCTATCATTATCTTTCCATTCTTTTCCATCCTGAGCATCTGCTCCCCTCACGGCAGACAAAGCAGCCCTACGCCGAGGCTGAGAGGCACCGCGTCCTGAAGCTCGACGCCCAGCACCCATCACCCATCACGGTGCCAACCCAGCCCAGCGCCGGGCCCCGAGAGAGCCACAGGCTCTGCCGGGAGTGCCGTCGGGCGGCCCCGAGAGAGAGGCCCCGTCGGACAGGGGGGAGCCGCTCGCTGAGCTCACCTTCGTCAGCCATTTGTTGTAGAAGGTGATGCCTATGGAGAAGGCGTAGTAGAAGAGCACCAGGCCCACGTTCCGGACCGTCTTACAGAGGAACTGGACGGGACACGCCATGTAGGAGGAGGCTGGGGGTCCCTACTGGACCAGAGTCATCTCCTGCTGGACCAGAGTCATCTCCTACTGGACCAGATCCAGCTCCTACTGGACCAGATCCAGCTCCTACTGGACCAGATCCAGCTCCTACTGGACCAGATCCAGCTCCTACTGGACCAGATCCAGCTCCTACTGGACCAGATCCAGCTCCTACTGGACCAGATCCAGCTCCTACTGGACCAGATCCAGCTCCTACTGGACCAGATCCAGCTCCTACTGGACCAGATCCAGCTCCTACTGGATACTCACAACCTGCTGAGAACAAACAAGGATTTAACGGCAGCGGTGTTTACTTACTACGTTATACAACCAAGTTAGTACTCAAGGACATGGATAGTTTACCCAGAACTGCCGGGACTGGTTTTTAATTTAATATCAACCAACCCATGTGAACATAGTGTGTTCAAGTTCAGCCTTCTTGCTTAAAGTGAAAGTAGACAACAAAGAGACTGACATGACACTGGCGTCTGGTATCGTTGTGGAGGCATTTTAAATTATGAGTTCTCTGGTTATTTTCTTATTTTATTACTAAACCTTTATCCAACCAGGTAAGAGTGTCACTGAGATTCAAATCTATTTTTTCAAGAGAGACCTGGTTCAGAGGGCATCATAAAACAAAACCGATACACCTAGGTTTCATACAAACACATGCACAATTAGCACACAATTAAAACACACGTTTGGGGATTTCATGGATAGCGACTTATCTCGCCGTCTAGTGTTTAGTGACGCGGAGTTTGAACTCACCGGGTGGATTTGAACGTCAGGTCCACTAACTGCTACCTGCTGCAGTGTTTTAGTGGACGGCCTTAGTCCGTCCGTCCGTCCAGTACAGCGAGGTGGTGGTCGACGTTGGCTTGGTGCGTAAATAAGAACCACACACAGCTGCTGCGCCTTCGTGTTGGACTTCCACTGTGACACGTTCCTAAACACCCCCCCCCCCCCCCCCCCCCCCCCCCCCCCCGCCCCGCCTCGTCACATGACCACTCTCTGAGTTTAAAACACGAAGAAGAACGAAGCCGCTTGGCGGACCTCCCACCGCAACGTCACCACACTAAAAAACTAACACACCGACATTAAAATAAAAATACTAAAATAGTTATTGAATTATAAATGAAATAATGCATTATAACGATTTCTCGAAAATTATCTGTTTTTTCATTAAGTAAAAACGGATGATCTCAACAGAGCCACCAGAGGGCGCTGCCGTCGACAGTTTCCGGGAGAAGAAGAACACAAGCGGAAGTTGGCGGTGTTTGTTGTGGTCGGGTCGCGGCTCCACAGTATCGTTTAAAAAGGTAACGTCGTTTCGCAGTTACTACTTTTAGTTCACGGTTTCCGTTGATGTGCAGCTTCTGCTTAGACATGTAGTCACCCGCCAATGTCCTCATTTACGTTGGATGCTCTCCTCCGTGGGTCCAGCAGGGTCAGGATGGCCGACGAGGAGGACGAAGCGGGGTACGACGAGGAGCTGGAGGACGGCAGCAGCGGGCTGGAGGCGGGGGGCCATGGCAAGAGGAAGAGGCTGTTCTCCAAGGAGCTCCGGTGTATGATGTACGGGTTCGGGGACGACCAGAACCCCTACACGGAGTCCGTGGATATCCTGGAGGACCTGGTCATCGAGTTCGTCACTGAGATGACCCACAAGGCCATGTCCATCGGCCGCCAGGGCCGTGTCCAGGTGGAGGACATCGTGTTTCTGATCCGGAAGGACCCCCGGAAGTTCGCCCGAGTGAAGGACCTGCTGACGATGAACGAGGAGCTGAAGCGGGCCCGCAAAGCCTTCGACGAGGCCAATTATGGTTCATAAACTCTGCAACTGGACATCAGGGCTTAGCCTACTGTTGTGTTCCGTTTCTTAATAGGCCTTTTTTTTTTTGGTCTGATGTACTATTTTATGTTATTTTACTCATTATGTTCTGCCAGGCTATTCATGGTTCCCTTAGTTGAACAGTTTTGTAACAATTAGTCATTACAATAAATAAAAAACACATCACCAGTTTGCATAGGCTGTCACGGTGCTGTGGTTGTAGAAATGATCAGCTAACGCGTTTGTTTACCAACCTGATAACGGTTATGGTGTTGGGAACAGTTTGAAATCCGAGGGGAATGTGCTTCAGCCGGTTTATCCAAAGACGAATGGGAACAGAATGGTTGAAAAGACAACCATGAGTGATATCACTGACAGGGCCCTTTCTGCAAAGCTACAGCTCTGGGTCAAACAAGCTTAATCTAGTTTCATTAACTCTTTCAAAGACTTAATGTGTTCAGGTAAAGCAACAGCCATACGTAGCTCCACCACAGCCATCTAATGTTCAGAAACAGGTATCAAACCTTTGGACGGTAGTCTTTGGGGTCAGGACACTTGGGTGACCTCTTGGACTGCCAGAGTGTGCCGGTTCAGGGGTCTCTTTCAGTCCCCATGGTTTCAGGGAGCAGACACATAGTGTGTACACTATTGTGATCAGTTCACTTGGCTCATTGCATGAAAGGTTCAAATGCAGGAAAGTAAACACATTCAAATGAACCACGGTGTGTGGAGTCTTATGAGTACATTTATGTTGTCTATTTACTATGTCTGGTGTCAGTTACCTGAGGTAATGGTGTCAGCTCCATTCCAGGCTCAACAGGAAAGAGAATTATCTGTTGAGAAAGTTCCATAGCAAGACAAAGAACAGTTTGTTTAATACATTGCAGTGAATAGATGTGTGAACTGATAAATGATAACGTCTAACAGATCCCTATACCTCTGTCTCATCCTGATTCTCCATGTTGGAAGTAGTGGTCCTCTCTTGCACATGAGGCTCCATGAAAGAGGATTCCCGTGTACTTCCACCTCCTCTTCCTGCAACTCCACTTGTTCTGGTCCTCTCCTCTCTCCTTTCCTTTATATACTTGTCCCTGAAGCATTTCCATTTCTTCTTGCATTCTTCCACTTCACTCACACACTTGTTTGTATCTCTCTCTCTCTCTCTCTCTCTCTCTCTCTCTCTCTCTCTCTCTCTCTCTCTCTCTCTCTCTCTCTCTCTCTCTCTCTCTCTCTCTCTCTCTCTCTCTCTCTCTCTCTCTCTCTCTCTCTCTCTCTCTCTCTCTCTCTCTCTCTCTCTCTCTCTCTCGGCATGACAATAAAGAACGGATTCATCATTAGGATATTTAAATCCCTGCGTGCATTTTCGGCTGCGGCCACTAGAGGGTTCAGTGAGCCCTACTTCCTGTTTCTTCAGTTGAAATCCTCCAAGCTCAGCAGGTGTTTCAAATAGCTGGGATCTGTTTACTGCTGGGTCGTTTCTAGAATTCTCTCCATATTCCGTCACTCATTCAGCATATAAATTGGGACATGGAAATGCACCTGCCGGTATCCTGATTATTAATGTTGGTGTAATTTTTATTTAGTGAACCCCCAACCTTAAAGTTGAAACTGATCCTATGCTGAACACACGAGAACATTCAGTTGGAGCCACTGAGGTGTTTATTACCATTACGCTTTCTTAACCAATACAACAGAAAAATAGTCCCTCACATGTGCACAATAAACACAGGGACTAAAACAATTGAAGCAGCAGATATTACAAATCATAAACAGGTGTGCACATATCTTTAATAACTGAACATGTTCTGCTGCTGTGTTGTTCCCAACAGAACATGAGGAATCAATATTCAGTTTAAAATCACAACATGATCAATAGCTTTTCCCATAGACCGCTTGCATTATGAATATACTATTAAATCTGCTTTAAATCAGGTTCCATGTTAGGCTTATCAAAATAAAAAATGATATCAGAGCCCTTTAGTATGAAACTGTTGATGTCGGAAAATATACAAAATATTGTAGTTTAGTATAGTCGATCTACCATCAATCAATATTTAAAATACATTTTACATTAGAAATGAAATCTTTGTAAAACCTGCTCAGTTAACCATATGGAAGATCTTAAAAGTATCTTCCTGTCATGGTTCATCAGGCTAAACATTTCAGAAGCCCAATAAAATGTAGCATTTGGAGTATAGTGGAGTACATGAATTTAAATCAACAAAACACAGTGTGTGCATTCATATATGTGTGTGTGTGTGTGTGTATTCATATATGCGTGTGTATTCGTGATTGTGTATGTGTGTGTGTGTATTTATATATTCACATGTGCGTGTGTGTGTATTCATATATGCGTGTGTGTTTATATATGCATGTGTGTGTGTGTGCATGTATATGTGTGTTTATATATGCGTGTGTGTGTGTGTGTGGCTACAACCGACACAGAGACACTGAGGCCCCACCGAGCCCAAACCCAAACCCAAGGAGGAGGTCCTCCTGGGTGAAGGTGGACTGGAAGGTGTGGATGTGTGTCAGTGTGTCTGAGGACCCTCCTACATCTGGGGACACTCTGTAGAAGGACAGAGTGCCAGCAGGCCGGTCCAGATACATTCCTACTCTGTTAGAGCCAGCGGGGGGGAGACGCATGTCTGTTCTACTACCGTTGTACCAGGCAGAGTAACCACCAGCATGACAATAAAGACTCCAGGACTTGTTGTTCCTTCCAAGCCCGCTGTCATCAACCCCTCCTCTCCTTGTGATTCCTCTGTATGTCAATCCTATATAAACACCTCCTTCCCACTCTACTTCCCAGTAACAGCGGCCAGTCAGACCCTCTCTACACAACACCTGGGGCCAAGTGTCAAATCTCTCTGGGTGATCAGGATACGACTGGTCCTCTCTAACCAGCGCCACCTTTCTGTTGTCCCCAGACAGAGAGAGTAGTCTGTGGGCTGTGTTTGGGTCCAGTGTGAGTTCACAGGCATCTGACGGGAGAACAAGACATGATTAGGCTGCTGACCCTTTCTTCATCGTTATCATCATCATCACTAGTACTGTTATCTTGCATACTTCTTATTCCTGTCCTTTTTCACGTGCCATCTATTCTACAAACATTAACATAGAAAGACAAAATAATATCATATGATAGGTACTATAGTGGACTAGTGTGCCTTGACTTTTAGATAATTAAAGTTAAAGTTAATCCCATGTGTGTGTGAAAACATTGAAACATAGAAAATCTACTCCCGCAATATTTACACTACACACACATACTATCCATCACAATGTTCAGCATGATGAGCTGATTGCTCCTATGGAATATCGTAGCAATAGTCTTCATACTTTTGAAGATATTAGCCTTTGAAAGGTTCCAATACACATCCATTGTAATCCACCTGTGTAGACAACAGACTGAACCAGCTGAGCTCACAGACAGGCTGGAAATTAACTGTTGGTACCATAGAACTGGTTCATACATAGTATACATACATAGACATGTACACATACGTACACATACATACCTACACAAACATACTAGACATACATAAACATAGAAACACAGCTACACATACGTACACACAAGTCCACATCTGAATGAACAGACGTCACCTCCTGCTGTGTGGATGGACTTTCCATCTCAATAGTTAGTGTGTGTTGTGACGAATCTAACTAAACAGACACTTACACTTCTTTAGAGCTGGTTTCAGCCTCCACACTCCACCGTGCTCCACACTGGGGGGGGGGGGGGGGGGGGGGGGGGGGGGGGGGGGAGAGTGAGAGCAGCATGTTGAAACATTCACCTTCATCATCTGCTGTCTCATCACTTTCTACACAACATGAGTTCCAGCTGCGTTTTCAAACCACTTCATCTAGCAGCTGGTTGAATCCTTGTAGGAGACATTGTCCCTGAGTGGTGAGCTGTCCTCTCCATACCTGAGAGTGTCCAGTCTCCAGCGTGGATCCTCCAGTCCAGCAGAGAGCAGCGTAACTCCTGAGTCTCCTGGGTGATTGTAGCTCAGGTCCAGCTCTCTCAGATGGGAGGGGTTGGAGCTCAGAGCTGAGGCCAAAAAAGCACAGCCTTCCTGTGTGACCAGGCAGCCAGACAAGCTACACACACACACACACACACACACACACACACACACACACACACACACACACACACACACACACACACACACACACACACACACACACACACACACACACACACACACACACACACACACACACAGGGGTGTGAATTATTAAATTTCTGGATGTGAATCTGTCAAATGTCTTCTGATATGGAACTTGTGGTGTAACTGTGTAACTGCACATTGAGTAAAAATGACCTGAGAGTTTCCAGTGTACAGTGTGGACTCCCCAGTCCAGCAGAGAGCAGCTTCACTCCTGAATCCTGCACATCATTGGTACTCAGGTCCAGCTCTCTCAGACTAGAGGAGTTGGAGCTGAGAACTGAGGCCAGAGCTTCACAGCATCTCTCTGACAGATGACAGCCATTCAGCCTTCACACAAAATAAACACAAATGTTAGGAACTGGGATTAATGTTTTATTTGTTTAACTAAATGTCAATACAGTAGATCATCAAAATATGACTTACTTAAAGGTCAGATAACTAAAGACTCAACAAAACTCCTGAAAATTGCCCTAAAAAGACCCAGTTCTAAGAAGAAGCTGTTATTAAACTTTACTAAACAACTCTAAAGTTCACCTAACTGTCTGACTACATAATTACGAGTAGAATAGGAATGTAATAAAACATACACAGTATACCATCGTTAACAAACGGAATATACCGTACACCTTTTACTGTCATGGCAACATAAATCAACTTGGATTGAGGTCTAGTGTTTAATCAAATGAGTGGTGATGGCGCTGTGATGCACGCAAACTGCCAAGGTTTAGTTCAGTGCTGGAGGTTAAAGAGCGGCTGTATTGTGGGCCGGTGTGAGCGCTCTACTTGGAAACACGACCCACTTAAGTTCCACTGAAGACACGCTGCTTTGATCACAAAATGAAAAAAGTGTTTTGCACTTTGTGCAAAGTTTCAATGAAATTGCACCGCAGCTCTAGAGCTATTCAAGAGCATGTGAAGAAATGCACTATTCTGGATGACTCCAGTAAAGAAAAGAAATCCTAATTGGAGTATATTAGCCAATGAGAAGCCGGTTATTATTGATTTAGGAGGAGGAGGAGGAAGAGTTGGTTAGTGAGGAAAGAGATGTCTGGCGCTGGTGGTAAAAACAGAAAAATACCCCCTATGCAATCAAAACATTTGACAACTTATTTAAAGTGAGTGAATCTGTTCAAATGACTGAACACAGATTGATGGTACGTGACCAAGGACATTTTCACGTCTAATGAAGGGGTGCGATCAAATTTGTTAGGGTGCCACCAAATGAAAAAGTTAGTGGCACCAGTGCCACCAGTAGAAAATGTGTCTTGAGCCATGAGAGGACATATTTTACTTATTTATTTAGACCTGTTAACTTTCTGGATGTAAATCTGTTCAATGTCCTCTGATATGGAACTTGTGGTGTAACTGCACATTGAGTCAAACTGACCTGAGAGTTTCCAGTGTACAGTGTGGACTCCCCAGTCCAGCAGAGAGCAGCTTCACTCCTGAATCCTGCACATCATTGGTACTCAGGTCCAGCTCTCTCAGACTAGAGGAGTTGGAGCTGAGAACTGAGGCCAGAGTTTTACAGCATCTCTCTGACAGATGACAGCCATTCAGCCTTCACACAAAATAAACACAACATGTTAGGAACTGTGATTAAAACTCCTTACCTCTTTTACTTTTAACATAATGAAGGAATTGTGTTGAAATCTTTAATTAGAAATGCTTTATTAAATGCTATATATACTAGTCAATAAAATAGATCCTTATGTTTATTCAATACTGGGTGTAAAATGTATAACATTGAAAATCGTTTTGTATATTAAACCCCAAATAGTGTACATATAACCAAATCTACTTAAGGTTAAAAAAAATTAAATAGTGGGTTAACTTTTATTAATAATGAACATATTATTATTAATGTATCCTACATTTAAACAATAATTATTTTTATACTTCTAGCTGTATATTTGAATACAGCTGTATTTAACTATTATAAACTATTATTAATTCTTGGCTTTCCTTGATTTTTTTCCCATAATAAATAGAGCTTTTATGAGTTGGCCTCTTCACCCTGGTAACACAATATAACAATATTTTTCTGTAGCCTATTCATATTTGTGAATAAATGTTTAGCAATTTGAATTCTGAACATAGTTAACTTTTAAAATACATTGTGTGACAATTGCAAGTTGCAAATAATTTTTAAAAGATTTTTCCAGAGACCCTCCAAAATGTTGCTGTTGAGGCTTTCTTAGGTGTCCAACTAGGGGTCTCAGACCCTCCCAAGACCCCCTGTATTTCACCCTGCTCTTAACTATCACCGTCCCGTATACGGGGGACGGTGGGGGGGCACTAGTATTATATTTTGTGTTCATGTTTCAAGCATATGGATGTACTAGAATATCCACCTAAACAACAAGGTGTAACATTTCCAATGATACCAAAGTCATGAATGTGGTCATCACAGGTACTGAGTTATAAGATGAGTTATATAACTGTCCTCTGATATGGAACTTGTGGTGTAACTGCACATTGAGTCAAACTGACCTGAGAGTTTCCAGTGTACAGTGTGGACTCCCCAGTCCAGCAGAGAGCAGCTTCACTCCTGAATCCTTCAGATCATTGGTACTCAGGTCCAGCTCTCTCAGACTAGAGGAGTTGGAGCTGAGAACTGAGGCCAGAGCTTTACAGCATCTCCCTGACAGATGACAGCCGTTCAGCCTTCACACAAAATAAACTGTGATTAAAATAACTTACCTCTTTTACTTTTAACATAATGAAGGAATTGTGTTGAAATCTTTTATTTTAATTGTTTTATTAATTTAACTAGTCAATACATTGGATCCTTAAATGTTCATTCAATATTGGGTGTAAAATGTTGAAAATTTAAAATATGTTTTGTAGTGTTTGAAAATGGTTTTGTATATTAACATTCGTTTTTATTGTAGTATTATGTATATTGTGTGAATTGTACATGTTATATGTACAACTACAGAGATGTTTTGTATATTATCATAACTTTTATATTCTAGTTTTATGTATATTGTGTTGTGTATTGTAATCCATGCTATAAGTCAACGTACAGAGATGTTTTGTGTATTATTATAACTTTTATATTCTAGTATTATGTATATTGTGTTGTGTATTGTAATACATGTTATTAGTGAACCTACAGAGATGTTTTGTGTATTATTATAACTTTTATATTCTAGTATTATGTATATTGTGTTGTGTATTGTAATACATGTTATAAGTGAACCTACAGAGATGTTTTGGAGGCTTTGACCACTGGCAGCAGCCTCAGAAGACCCTCCTCTGAAGCAGAGTATTTCTTCAGGTCAAACACGTCCAGCTCCTCTTCTGATGACAGTAAGATGAAGACCAGAGCTGACCACTGAGCAGGAGAGAGAGATTCTGTGGAGAGACTTCCTGATGTCAGGTACTGTTGGATCTCCTCCACTAGAGAACGGTCATTCAGCTCATTCAGACAGTGGAACAGATTGATGCTTCTCTCTGGAGAGAGATCTCCATTTATCTTTTTCTTGATGTAACAGACTGTTTTCTGATTGGTCCGTGAGCTACTTCCTGTCAGTCCCAGCAGACCTTGTTTAATCTGAGTGGTCAGTGATCTACTTCCTGTCTGTTCCAGCAGACCTCGTAAGAGAATCTGATTGGTCTCCAGAGAGAGTCCCAGGAGGAAGCGGAGGAACAAGTCCAGGTGTCCGTTCTCATTCTGTAAGGCCTTGTCCACAGCACTCTGGTAGAGGACGAGTTGATCTTTCCTGGAGGTTGGTGGTTCTTCTGAGAGCAGATTGACACCAGTGTCGATGAAGGACAGAAGGACATAAAGGGCAGCCAGAAACTCTTGGATGCTCAGATGGACAAAGCAGAACACCTTGTCCTGGTACAGCCCACACTCCTCTTTAAAGATCTGGGTGAACACTCCTGAGTACACTGAGGCTGCTCTGATATCGATCCCACACTCTGCCAGGTCTGCCTCGTAGAAGATCAGGTTGCCTTTCTCCAGCTGGTTAAAAGCCAATTTTCCCAGAGAAACAATGATCTCCCTGCTCTCCGAACTCCAGTGTTGATCTGTTACAGCTCTCCCATGATACTTCCTGTCCCCCTGTATGGACTGAACCCTCAGGAAGTGGATGTACATCTCAGTCACGGTCTTGGGCATCTTTTTTCCTCTCTGGGATGTTTTGAATAAGTCCTCCAGAACTGTAGCACTGATCCAACAGAAGACTGGGATGTGACACATGATGTGGAGGCTTCGTGACGTCTTGACGTGGGAGATGATTGTTCTGGCCGGCGTCTCCTCTCTGAATCTCTTCCTGAAGTACTCCTCCTTCTGTGGGTCGGTGAACCCTCTCACCTCTGTCACCATGCCCACACACTCAGCAGGGATCTGATTGGCTGCCGCAGGGCGTGTGGTTATCCAGATGCGGGCGGAGGGAAGCAGGTCGCCCCTGATGAGGTTTGTCAGCAGCACGTCCACCGAGGTGGACTCTGTGACATCAGTCCAGATCGGGTTGTTCTGGAAGTCCAGAGGAAGTCGACACTCATCCAGACCATCCAAGATGAAGACAACTTGGAACCGGTCGTATCTGCAGATTCCTGCTTCTTTGGTCTCAATAAAGAAGTGATGAAGAAGTTCCACCAAGCTAAACTCTTTCCCTTTCAGTAAATTCAGCTCTCTGAAAGTGAAGAGAAATGTGAAGTGTATGTCGTGGTTGGCTTTGCCTTCAGCCCAGTCCAGAGTGAACTTGTGTGTTAAGACGGTTTTACCAATGCCGGCCACTCCAGTTGTCATTATTGTCCTGATTGGTTGACCTTGTCCAGGTAAGGGTTTAAAGATGTCTTCACATTTGATTGGCGTTTCCTCCTTGGCTGGTTTCCTGGAAGCTGTTTCAATCAGTCTGACCTCATGTTCCTTGTTGACCTCTCCACTGCCTCTCTCTGTGATGAAGAGCTCTGTGTAGAAGTCATTCAGACCTGTTGGCTGTCCTGCTTTGGTGATTCCTTCAAACTCACACATGAACTTCTCCTTCAGATGAGACTTGATGTTATGTTGGCACTCGACAGCAGCAGATCCTACATGACAAAGCAACAGAAGACATCAGTCAGTGGATGGTGACACAATTGGACACGTTTCAATATTTCCTGTAAAATGATCTACTTCATGACATTTAGTAGCTTCATTACTTGTGGTTGTAGAAGCTGGTCATGACAAGGACTGCATGTTACAGATTCAAATTGTTCAGTATTATTTCGTTATTTCCACAGCAATAGGATTGGTCTAATGATAGTAATAATGATAGTGAATCAGTGGAAAGAGACTTGCTTTGCTGACATTACAAGATAGTGTTGCATATCTTCCACTGAGTTATTCTGCTGTTGATCTGCAGTATATCGTTTAACCTTCTTTAACCTGATAGACCCACGATAACCCTACATATCTGGATCAAACCATTTAACCTCATACCCCCACAATAACCCTACATATCTGGATCAAACCATTTAACCTGATACCCCCACAATAACCCTACATATCTGGATCAAACCATTTAACCTAATACAACCACAATAACCCTACATATCTGGATCAAACCATTTAACCTGATACCCCCACAATAACCCTACATATCTGGATCAAACCATTTAACCTGATACCCCCACAATAACCCTACATATCTGGATCAAACCATTTAACCTGATACCCCCACAATAACCCTACATATCTGGATCAAACCATTTAACCTGATACCCCCACAATAACCCTACATATCTGGATCAAACCATTTAACCTGATACCCCCACAATAACCCTACATATCTGGATCAAACCATTTAACCTGATACCCCCACAATAACCCTACATATCTGGATCAAACCATTTAACCTGAGAGTCTATTTCTACCTTTTCAAAATAACAGTATATTCAGTTTGCAAATTAAGAGTCTCTTACTGCCCAACAGTGTGTCAGCCAGTTCCTCCTGGTTCATCTCCATCAGGCAGAGCTTTGTGATGTCTACCACTCCCTCTATGGCGCGCCTCCTCTGCTCCTCGTTCTTACCATCCACCTCCTCCTCCTCCCTCTGACTCTCTGAGCATTGTGGGTAATGTAGGAAGAGAACCCTCCAGAGCTTCTTCAGCTCCTTGTCTAGAAAAGCGTGTGCGTTCTCCTCAGCCCTCTGGAACAGAACAAACATCAGTGAGAACTTTACTCTGAACTAAGTGAGGACATCAGAAGCATCTGTCCTAGATTCCCGCTGGTCTAAAGAGGGAAGCCTGGAGACTATTAGCACCACAAGAGATGCTTTCTAATGTTCCTGTAGAGCTAAAGTCAAATGTCTTGTTGGACATTTACACACCTTGATCAGCTCTGTTTGATGCTGCTGTACAGACGGAGCACTGGTAACCTTTGACCTCTCCTGGTGTTGTCTGTGGAGAACACACACAGGATCTATTTTTCCTGACGTGTAAACATCAGTATCGATGCTGTTCACACTGAAAAACATTGAATCTGAGTCATCTTTGAGCAACAATATTTGACAACATTTGCTTGCAGTGCGTCGAGGCCAATAACAGCCTTTACCCACCGATAAAATAAATAATTAATCTCCTGCCTTCACCCCCCCCCCCCCCCCCCCCCCCCCCCCCCGCCCGCCCCCCCTCCTCTGACCGGTCACTCTCTAAATCCTCACCTCTTCTCAATAGGCTGATTTTCATCTTTAAAGTTAACAGGTTCTTCCATAGACCAGTCACTCTTCACGGAGACACAGCTGGGTCCAGGGGAGTCTGCTCTCTCCTGCTGCTCTGGGCTTCAACGCAACACACACACACACACACACACACACACACACAGCTTTTACTCAGACTAATGATGGAGTCATGCTATATCACTGCTGAGCTCTGAGATGGACAACAGTCACAGACAGTGAGAGATCCTCTTCTTACCTCGTAGCTTTGCTCTGGCGGCCATGTTCCCCAGACAGAGTGGTTTTGGAGGTAGGACCCCCCTCCTCTTGCTCCTCATCCATGGTAGACTGGAGACCTGGACACAAACACAACTGCGTATTCTTTCTAGCGTTTGTTTCTTCTCTGCTTTTATATGAGCTGCGTATTGCCGGTCACAGGGGGCTGGTGTCTCGAGGAAAAGGGTGGTCTTTCCCAGACGCAGATTCATAGACCCTCTCATCCTCAAGGATGGGAAAGATGTGGAGATGCTGCCCAGACCTTTCTAATAACTATTTAATAACTATTCATCATTCCACACAGAAGGTCTCTAAGGGCTTCACATGTGTCTGATCCAGATCAAGGTCACCGTGCGGATATCATACCTACTGTTCCCTGTGCTGGTTAAACTGCTCAGAAGGCATGTCCATATATGGACTTCCTCATGTCGTATGACATCACAACCAGATCTGTGATGCAGGCCCACAGAGAACAAGAGCCAGTACAAGATGATGTTTAAACACCTTCACTAACCAAGATGGCCGTCTTCCTGTCTAATAATAATACTATTAATCATAATACCGTACTACAAATATAACAACTGTTCGTTCTATCCTAAGTACCTTTAAAGTCACCTAAGGACACTTGTGATTTAGGACAAATCCTAAATCAGAAGAAAAAGTAACAGAAGTATTTTAACCTCAACCGGATGCTTGACTCCAAGCTGAAAGGTTCTGGGTTCGATCCCCAACGTTCACAGTCTAACCTGTAGCATCCTATAGAGCAAGAATATTCGAAGTTATTCAATTGTAATTTTTTTACAAATAGCAACGCAACCATATATTTACTAACGTGTTTAACCTTGTGTTTTTACAAAAAACTAACCATCAACCTGTTGATAAGATTCAGTCATGCATATTTATGATATATCACGGAGATAAGTACAGTACCGTAGTCTCCTTCCTGTTGTGATAAAGTCCACCAAACCGACCGGCTCAGTAACAAGGAAATGATGTTGTGAATCAACCAGTTGGTCCAGTTCCCCTCCCAGTTTCTACTCCTCTCAGACTAACCTCTCATAGGCTGCTGATCCATGACCTCACTCAGTGACGAAGAATAATCACTTTATTAAAATATGAACGATGGCCAGAGAGCTCTGGTGTGTAGAAGCTCAGAGAAAAACAAAGACACTTGACAGTTCAACCAGCATGTAGAGACACTCACTGACTCCTTCTTTACAGCAGAACCAACAGGAACATAGATACCATGTTATCAATAAAGGGACCGATACACATAATGAATAGAAACACATGAAGAATATGCATACACTGTTTCTACTGAACACCTCCACGTAGAATCCTCCTCCATCCTTTAAAGACAGATTAGCATCTTGCTTATATTAACACTTTATTTGCTTCAGTGTGGACGTCTAAATCAGTAGAATCTATACAAGTGTTAGTGAGTTTGTGAGCTCTGAGTACTGATGAGTACTCAAAGTACAGAGTACTGAGTACACTGTACTCAGAGTAAGGGTTAGCATGTTTGTACTGGCATGTGATGCTATAATAGGCAGGGTTATTTTCTTCATTTCTCGTAAACGAGTGGATTCTTCTTGTGTTCTTTACTTCCTCATATTGTTACATGCTTAACAGGCATTCAGAAAGGGCCAAGGCAAGGTGCACACACACGCACGCACACATTTTGTTCCATCTGGATGAGCTATTCTCACGATTGTGGCAGAGTCACCTGCTACCGTTGGATTTTGTGCAGGAAAAGTTTTTTAAATAGAAAACACACTATGTTCCCATGAACGCGATGTCACTGTGTCATTAGCCATTGGCCTTCATGTGGGTTAGGGCGAGAGTGTTTGGATGTGTTTGTGTTTTGAACTCCTTGTCACGTTGCTGCGATTTCATGTCTTCAGGCAGAGTTGGAAGTCTTGTTATTCAAATCGGAAAACAGTGCAACATATCATTCAGTGGATGACTTGAAGCAGGAGGGGACAGTGGATAGGGAGAGGATGAATATGTCCGTGAGCACACCAGCCAACTGCGCTCTTGACCAGCCCACCTGGGACTCCATCTGGGCCGGCGCTTTGCGGAAGCGGATGCGCCTGAAAGACTTGCGCACGTCGGCCTCGGCGACGGCCGGAGCGCCGAGTCGAAGCGTAAAAACGATGTCGCTCGTCTGGGTTTTTTTTTTTTTTTACATCGTTTTGAATATGTTGTTGAATTCTTTGAATGATATTTGAATGTTTGTTCAAAGTAAACTAATCTAATCTGAAACACCATGTCTGCCTCATCTTGAACACATCTTACAGTCATGCATTAGGCCTGTGTAGGACCAGTAATACTTGCAAACTGCCCCTTGAAGAATAATGTAAATTGTCTAATGGTGGCACACTCTGACCTACACTATCCGTTGCAAGAGACAGTTTACATAAGAAACGACTGGCCCTTAGACTACTGACAAGGTGAGAGAATAGTTGTCCAATTTTCCTGTGTGGATGGACTAAGGAATAAGGAATAGTTCACTCAAAATGCATAATTATGTAGTTGTCTCACCCTATAGTCTGTGGGCCGGTGTTGATTGCATAATCTGCACCTCTTCTGTGGCTAATGTTAATTTCATAATGATCCTTACTCCCTGAAATCAAGCAGCAGAAGTTAAGTGACAACGTGCAAATACTACTGGCCCATTTTTGAGTGAACAAAATATGCAAGAGTGGTCTTCCATGTCACTGTTTATAACACAGGGCGTTTATCCTTCGCTAGACGGGCAGCTTAAAAAAATCTCCAGGCACCACTACACCACTGGGTATTACTAATTCATGAAATAAATGGTTAAAGCCACGACATGAGTGGTTCCTGACTCATTTGAACATACCAGATGGAAATGTGGCTTTATGAAATAACTGGCATTAAAGAGATAAATGTGGCATGAAATAAATAAGGCATCATGAAATAGTCATTTTGAAAAATATATTTTCAAAATAAACATTTATTTCAATATATTGTCTTATTTATATATGTATTGCCTAATTTCTTTATGTCATAGCCATATTTATCTATTTAGTATTGACTAAAATGGCATTACATATAATTCATCACATAAATATGGCTGAACAACCGATCAGTTCGCTTTATAAATAGTTTTTAAGTAGTAGCAGTGTTAGTTATGGTTTGAATGTGTTGTAGTAGCTCGGAATGGCCTGTAGGGGCAGTCGGTACACACGGTTACTAATTAATACACTTGAATTTTAGTAGCAATATGGATGTGGTATATTATCAATGCAGATTATGTCAATATTGTTGAATAATATGCATGACGTATATTCAAAGTATTACAGGAGTTTAGCTTGACATCAGCCAAGTTAAATGACAAACAAACTGCACCAAACATGCTTCAAGTCACAATGTGGGATTTTAATTGATAATTGGTAGAACTTGCATAATAAATATTTTTGTAAAGCATAGCACACAAAAAAAATTTCACAATAAATTGTTTTCAAAATGTCCAAACCATTCAGAAAGCAAGTGAAGAGGCATGTGTAAAAACCAGTCCTTCCTAACCAGCTCTTTCCCTGACTCTAAACCCTGACGCTCAACCCTAACGCTGAACCCTCTGCAGGGCAAGAAAACACTCCTTCAGAGTAAAGGTTCGAACCATGGAGAAGGAACACAGAGGAACAGGAAGGAGTAGAGCGAAGTGAAGTTGTGAGGTTAGTTAGTGGACAGACATGAGGGAAAGGCATGTAGAAGCACATGCCGTGTGAAGAAGGTTATTCACACTGGAGTTCATTAAGCCATCAGCCTCAGACTGCTGACTTGAAGCTTGGCAGTTCTTCTTGAGGACGATGCTTTGATGAACTTTGTGAGGAGACGTGACCAGCAGGACGTCAGGATACAGGTGGGATTCAGCTCAGGTGTGTCTGCCCCAGACCAAACAGGATCACCAGCGTCTTACAACAATGAACGACATGGATTATTTTCGTTATTCAAAATGATGCAACATTATTTGAACCAAAGAGACTACATTAGCTAGGCTAGGCTTTAGGGTAGCTTGCTCAAGGAAGCATCAATGCATTTTGAAGACTTGGGGGTTGAACCCGGCACCATTCGGCTGAGAGTTGAACACCCAATCCCGTACCCTATCGTCCCCTATACGAGTCCACTATGTTCAGTAAATGCTAACTTACAAGGTTGTTGGTAGAGTCCTGGTCGTCCTCCAGAGTCACAACTCCTCCATCAGCTCTCCTCAGCCACTGATTCCTGGTCTGGTAACAAACACAGTAGTTTGGCTCTAATGACATGTAACAAAGTAGCAGCTGTAGTTTGTCTGGCCTGGTAACCAACAGCAGTAGTATGCCTTAACTTGATGTAACGCAGCGTTAGTTTGTCCTGTACAAGACCACTATGTTCAGTAAATGCTAACTTACAAGGTTGTTGGTAGAGTCCTGGTCGTCCTCCAGAGTCACAGCTCCTCCATCAGCTCTCCTCAGCCACTGAGTCCTGGTCTGTAACAAACACAGCGGAAGTTTGACTCCAACGTCTGGTAACAAATAGCTGCAGTTTGCCATGACGCCTAGTAACAGCAGTAGTTTGCCCTTTAAGTCCACTAGGTTAAGTTAATGCAAACTTACAAGGAATACCTGTTGGTAGAGTCCTGGTCGTCCTCCAGAGTCACAGCTCCTCCATCAGCTCTCCTCAGCCACGGAGTCCTGGTCTGTAACAAACACAGCAGATGTCGGGCTCCAACGTTTGATAACAGGTAGTTTGCCATATTGTCCAGTAACAGCAGTAGTTTTCCCTTTAAGTCTACTAGGTCAGCTTAATGCAAACTTACAAGGAATACTTTTAAGATTCATGGTCTTCCTCCAGATTCACAGCTTCTCCACCAGCTCGCCTCCGCTCCAGATTCATGTTCTGGTAACAAAACACAGCCGTAGTTTGGCCCTTAATGCATGGCAAAGTAACACAGTGGTAGTTAGTCTGCTCTGGTAATGAAAACCGTGGTAGTTCATCTGGCAAAAAACGCAGCAATAGTTTGCCATAACGCCTAGTAACAGCAGTAGTTTGCCCTTTGCAAGTCCACTATGTTCAGTAAATGCAAACTTACAAGGAATACTAGTTGGTAGAGTCCTGTCCTCCAGAGTCACAGCTCCTCCATCAGCTCTCCTCAGCCACGGAGTCCTGGTCTGTAACAAACAGGAAGTCGGGCTCCAACGTGTGGTAAAAACAGATGTCGTTTGTCTGGTATAGTAACACACCGTGGTAGTGTGTGGTAGCAGTACTCTACTGGACGTGGCAGTGAGTGATACTCACTTTAGAGTCGGGCTCCATCCTTCACCAGGCAGGGCCTCCAGCACGGCTCCTCCATCAGCTCCTTCAGCCATGGACTCCTGGCCTGGTTACAAACACAGCTGGGTCTCAACGGCTGGTAACACCTGGGGATGCGACACCTGCACACCTTCTGCATTTGTAAAATGGTAGCCAATATTTAAACTTCCTTAAAGTCAAGTCTACAAATTGACGTTTTGAGCAATGTATCAACTATGGTCGTAGCAGCACTAGTAACAAAAATGGCTCATATGACCCCTACATAACCCCAGTATGAATTACCTCATCACAGCTTTGGCACAGAATTCAAATCTGAAGATGAGAAAAACCCTTCTGCAATAACTAGTCACCAGACCTAAAAAGAAGCCGAGGGTTTTTGGTGTTTCAGATTAACTTGGTGATGGTTACCCTCTGGTCCATCCTGGTGCTGCAAGCCTCCCGTCTCTGGTCCCCAGCCTCTGGTCCATCCTGGTGCTGCAAGCCTCCCGTCTCTGGTCCATCCTGGTGCTGCAAGCCTCCCGTCTCTGGTCCATCCTGGTGCTGCAAGCCTCCGTCTCTGGTCCATCCTGGTGCTGCAAGCCTCCCGTCTCTGGTCCCCAGCCTCTGGTCCATCCTGGTGCTGCATGCCTCTGGTCCATTCTGGTGCTGCAAGCCTCCCGTCTCTGGTCCCCAGCCTCTGGTCCATCCTGGTGCTGCATCCAGAGGCTCCTGTAAAAATCAGACAACCTCTTATAAAACACGGTCACAAATGTAATTTGCCCATTAGTTAAACACTCCCACACTCACATTTATATTTTGTAGTTATTTTTCTTTCCCTCTATTCTTTTGGGATTCTCTGAACAGTGACTGCTTCTCAATGAACAAAAAAATGAACACGTTCACATGCAACTGACTGAAATCGCCATTGTACAGATTGAAGACTAAGAAGTGGAGTTTGCCTCACTGAACATCTAAGAAACACCAATTTATAAAGACATCACGTTCTGATCACATGATAGCACTACAAGGACCAGAGATGGGAAGTGATGTGGTTTAATGGACAGAAATAAATTAGAACTTTGTTCCTAATCAACTTGTGTTGTTAGCCACACCAGGGCTTTTTATATTAGCATTTGCCCAACAGTAAATTTATTTGACTCTTACGTTTTTTTAATCAATCAATTGAACTCAAGCCTAGAAAAGACTGCAGGGATAAGACAAGTGGCATCTTGTTTTGGGAATGAAGACCGAGCAGTCACGAGTTGAAAGCCAAAAAAATTGAATATAAAAAATAAAAAGCAGAAACCAAAGAAGTTATTCAGCCCATGCATTGAACCTGACCTGAAAAGACTTCATACTCATGCACCAGAGCACTGACCTGTTATGGAGGCCCTCTTTGACAGCAGGTGGAGGTCTGGCGCTGGGTGAGGAGGCAGACACCTTGAGACAAACTACATGTTACCATTTTAACCTTGTACAGTTCTAGAGTTTCTCCTACTGCAACATGTGGGCCGTACGGCCATGCTTTTAGCTGTTGGTTTGACTTCTGTGGCGATTAATCACAGACCAGATATTTAGAATGTACAAAAGCTGTGAAAGTACCAAAGAACACTATGCAGTGTCAATATTAAATTGAAGAGTAAAATGATACTTAGCCATATTCAGGTGCTGGGTTGTATGGAAGAAAGGCCAAATGGTTTTCCGCCTTCAAATGATCTGCAGCCTTCTCTGATGCTCAGTCAGAAATGCGCACGCAAGTAAAACGCAGTTTGGTACGCGGCGAGAATCCGTCAACGTGGTTAAAAGTACAGCGCAATGATCGAGAATTATCGGTAAAATTGTGGGGAAACGCAAAACATAACGGACGGCGTATGTGTCAGTATGTATTTTGAACGGTCAACCTAAAGTTGCTTACGATATAGATTAAAAAAAAATCCAGATGGTTACCGACTGAAATTGTTTTCCGTTGGTGACGAGGTTACGCAAGTGCCAAACCAGAACGTACTGCCAGATGCCCTAACAGGTGACTCAACGTCCAACTAACTGCCAAATGTGTCCTTGTGGTTGTCAATACTACAATGCCAACCATCTTCAGACTAAATTAAGGGACCATATTAGACTCAATTAACCCTATCTCCAGCATTTGAAGATAAGCAAACCCCGCATGCACTGCAGCATTAGAGGTTCACACACTGCATAAGTCCCCCTACCTACCAACTACTACCCTCTGCAGGAATAACAAAACCTCCCGGCGGGAAGCACACAACCGTCCGACTGGAATACGAACATTCCAGCCGGAACCAACCAATAAGAAACATAACCAGCGCCTCACCTTGAGCTGAGGCGAAGCTCCTGTAGTCCAGCGATGATCTTCACATTTTAAAAACACAGCCAACAGACTTACCTTGAGGCGATCTGTTTGTTGCTGTTGGTTATTACTTACTACTATTCAGTGTACCTCTACATTGCTATGCACCCAGTGTGTACATGTAACCAAGTTAAAACGCTCAAAACCATAAGAACCCAGAACTACCATGTAGGTCCCACAACAACTTTAAACCTCAAATCCTTGCCTAAAAACTATGGAATCCTTCAATGCAA
The DNA here is from genome assembly GCA_026745465.1 of Lota lota. NCBI lineage: Eukaryota > Metazoa > Chordata > Actinopteri > Gadiformes > Lotidae > Lota > Lota lota. The sequence continues at coordinate 998,575 of JACYXH010000361.1, read as the reverse complement.
AAACAGTGACTACATTGTACAATACACAGAAGAATCATCTAGATAATTCTGGGTACAAACCATACAGACCAAATCTAAATGTCTAGCTCACAGAGAGCCAACCATAACCCTGCAACGTTACCCGGAACTAACCGCATCACCACCAGTAGCAAATCACTTCAACAAATACATCTAGGTCAAGTGAAAGCAGTGTCCGTTTGAGAGAAAGGACTGCACATCCTAAAATAAACCCCCATTCATAAACTAACAATCTTCATGATTTAAAGATCTACAGACTTAACATGCCATTGTGTTCTAATCCCCTTTGCCTGCTCCCTCGTTACACTCAAAAACTCTGGCTCTACATCGCCAAGTGTTGTCCTACTGATGGAGGTGTGGTCAGAGTGAGCAGAGATGCACGCTAGGATACTGTGCTGTCTAAAGTCTACAGTTCTGTAGAAGCGCCCCCTCAGGAGAAACCCAAGTGTTTGAGAATCCATCATAACATCAGCTACATGAACTGGAATCTCCTTCAAGATGGCGACAGGGATTCCCAAAGGGAAAAGGCCAAGAGGAAGATGTGTGTGTTCTTCCTCTCAGCCACTAGAACATAACTAAGGTCTTCATCGGAGAACCATGGAACACATTGCAACGTTCCTCTCTATACATCCAGAAGCCCCAGTGAGGGTTTCCTTTCCTCCTCAGCTGAAGAACAGCACAACTGCAGCTTGAAGAGGACCCCTAGTTGGGATAGTTCCCAGATTGTTTCAGATGTAAGGGAACCCACCTTCCAGGTTCAGCTAGCCCTGTGCAAAACAATACAGGTCAGCCAGAGAAGACTTGCATCTGAGAGCAAGAGTACACGAGACACGATCCACAGGGCTCGCCGTCCATCCATCCACCCAGGTAGGAGGAGCTGCCTCACTACAGGTCTGAAGTTCATCTTGAAGATCCATTTAGGTCATTTCCCAACTTCAGACTCTCCTTGAGATTAGGTGTCCATCCTCCATTGGTCCTAATTGGTGTAGTCGTAGTTTGAAGTCACTGATCTGAACCCGCCGTTTGCATCCTTTCTTTCCACTTGATTCCAATGTAACACTCTCGTGTTCCTGCCCAGTGTGTTGGGATATCGTTCCTGAGCATCGGTCCAGGCTGTATACTGGAGTCTTTAAGAGTACGTGGTGCCCGTCCATCCATTTTGATTATGTTGACAATTCCAATACCCCATGCCACTCACACATACCCTCTGTACTGTTTACCTGTCAAAGCAAGCAAGCCAGACACTCACACGTAGAACCCTATGCCAGGTCGAACCCTGGCCACTCACACACACGTAGAACCCTATGCCAGGTCGAACCCTGGCCATTCACACACATGTAGAACCCTATGCCAGGTCGAACCCTGGCCACACACACGTAGAACCCTATGCCAGGTCGAACCCTGGCCACACACACGTAGAACCCTATGCCAGGTCGAACCCTGGCCACACACACATAGAACCCTATGCCAGGTCGAACCCTAGCCATTCACACAGACACGTAGAACCCTATGCCAGGTCGAACCCTGGCCACACACACGTAGAACCCTATGCCAGGTCGAACCCTGGCCACACACACACACGTAGAACCCTATGCCAGGTCGAACCCTGGCCACACACACGTAGAACCCTATGCCAGGTCGAACCCTAGCCACACACACACGTGTACCACTTCCATGTCATGTCAAACCCACATGCCACTGAGCCATACAATGCCAAACACTCACATAGGTAAAATCCTCATGCCAAACTACATTCCACCAGCCATGCCCAACTCTCCTGCCATGACACCCAGAACAGAGCAGAATCTTCAACGTCGCCAGAGATTGAAATGAGGTACAACATTCTTCAACGGTGTCCAACTTTGGTAATGGATTATGCAGAGTGTCTCCAAAGGGTGTACCCGGTTGATTTAACGTCTCTGAAGTGATGTCTTTGTAGTCCGGTGGTTTCCTGAATGCGTAGCCTTCACAGATGCAAACTGCTTTAGTAAGCCTTGGGACAGGACTCTGGGAGAGAGGGGAGAAGAAGGTCATCTGTTCAGAAGACCACCCAGTGGTGGGGCGGTAGCTCTTGAAGAGCAGGATCCTCCATCATCAGCAGGCGGCCGAGCCCTCGGCTGGACAAGATGGAAGATTTCTGTGGATAGTGTTTTGTACGCTCAACCCTCAAGATGGAAGTCTTTCTCAGGCTAACCTGCACAGTAATGGGCATGGCCAGTTGGACCTGGAAGATGGCTCCCCTCAAATCAGAAACCATCTTGGAATGGCCCCAACTAGGACCCTTTTTGAACTGGAGTTGTGCTCTCCTCCAGCTGAGGAGGTAAAGAAACTGTCGCTGAGGCGTCACGATGCATGGAGGTGAATGTTGAAATGTGTTCTAGGGTTCTCTGGTGTAAGACCAAAGTTGTGTTCTAGTCGTTGAGATGAGGAGCCCTCACATCTGGCCCCTGGCGTTTCTCCTTCGGGAATCCCTGTCACCATCTAAAAAGGACCTTCTAGTCCATGTAACTGATCTCAACGGACTCTCAAACACTTGGGTTTCTCCTGAGGGGGCGCTTCTACAGAACTTTAGACTCCAGACAGCACAGTATCCTAGCATGCATCTCTGCTCACTCTGACCACACCCTCATCAGTAAAGCAACACCCATGTGATGTAGCTGCAGAGCTCAGGAGAATAACGGGAAAGAAGACTGAAGAAATCAGAACCCAACCCTGGGCTATGTTTTGTTGTACCCACAGAAATCTCTATTATTACACCTTACAACACTCACTTAGATCCTGTACTTGCAACCGCTTTAACAAACCATTAATACCAACTCAAACCAAACACTTAATTAGCCCATGCACCAATGACAAATCCTTACTACTCAACTCAACCTTCACCTAACGGGTTAACTCAACCCACCAGGAAGCCAAAATGCATTAACGTGCCCGAGAATAATGTGGAAACAAATGACTTACAGTTCGCAGTTTCTTCTTCATGGTGAAATTGGGATACTCACAGAACTGCAGTTTCACCTCCATGATAGACCTTTGAAGGAGTGCAAGAAGCAGATTAGAACACACACAGATTAGAACACACAGATTAAAACGCACACACACACGCACAGATTAAAACACACACGCACAGATTAAAACACACACGCACAGATTAAAACACACGCACACACATTAGAACACACACACACACACACACACATTAGAACACACACATTAGAACACACAGATTAGAACACACAGATTAGAACACACAGATTAGAACACACAGATTAGAACACACACACACACAGATTAGAACACACACACAGATTAGAACACACACACACAGATTAGAACACACACACAGATTAGAACACACACAGATTAGAACACACACACAGATTCAAACACACAGATTAGAACACACACAGATTAGAACACACACAGATTAGAACACACACACAGATTAGAACACACACACAGATTAGAACACACACACAGATTAGAACACACACACAGATTAGAACACACAGAGATTAGAACACACACAGTGTCACACTAATCACCCAATGTCCCTCTTTATTATTCATTTTATTCATTATTGTCCCCAGCCTTGCACTGTCCCACAGCTCAACAGCTACCAACTCCGTTAAATCGCATAAATTAAAAACATTACAAATCCAAGGCTTTTGGGATCATTCAACTTTTATATAATATTTAAGATAATTAACATCTAATCCAGCTTTTTTAATGCAAGTTATACTTTCTATTTGACTGCCATTAGGCCAGAGTGAGTTACTTCTACTTTAACAAGTTTGAATATATGGGCTCTAAAATGTTATACTTTCACATAGAATGAACATTTTAATTGTAATTACATTTAAGTTAAACCACCACAAACCCCGATTTCCATCACACATTCTCAGCCATTTATATTCCACATACAGGTCAATGCAAGTGTGCTGCCTCAAGACACTCAGGCATTGTGGAGCTGTGACGTCTGCTAGTGCATCCTTGCATTGACGTTTTAAAGTTTGAATTCAGTGTCACGCCCCTCCCGTGTTAAATGTGCAGCAACGCTTCATTTCCACCAGAAAGGCCTAAGAGATGGTTTCTGGCCGACGGGGTTTCACGGCGGGTCAGACTGGGGGTGTTGGCCTACAAACTGCTTTATTTAAATGTGGGCACCTTTGTACTTTAATATGCTTATATTGCTTAAGCAAATAAAGATACGGTCACGTTTTTAACTTTATGACGATAAGCTAAAAACAACCAACATAAACATGGAACATTTTAATTAGTAGGCACATTTCTACTCACATCAGGTCCAGATGAGATGCTCCGTTTTACTTCGAAAAGTCTTCGTGACCTGTGAAACAGAGGAAGAGTTGACGAATTAGTCACAACACACTTCACCAGAACACTACACACACGTTGTGGTTTCATGAACACAGTAATCGTACCGCGTCTGGGAGCCATCACACTGCCAAACGGTGGCGGACACCAACGTGCTGTCCGCTTCCTCTGAACCAAACCGAACCAGACGTAACCAATTAATAAAAGCACGCCGCGCGCGAGCTGCGGCAGGTGAGCTAATTTGTCAAACTCAACGCAGGATGGGCGCCCTCTGGTTGCCTTGGTAACCGCGAGGGAGCCACTTTCAGCTCTGTGTTTGATCTTAAATGACGTCACTAAATGAAATGCAACGAATAAGTGTGATTTCAGTGATTTCGATTGAGCCTTCGTGGTGGAGAGGCTGACGGTGTTCAGACCTCTGTGCTTTCCGTGGTGAACTAAATAAAGAAAGTCTTGTCTGTGGTCCCGGTCCTCCAGTGTGTGTTTAACTAGCTGTTTATGTATTATTAAACCTTCATTTAACCAGGCAGTCTCATTGAGATTAAAATCTCAATGTATTGTACAATCTAAATATTGCATTTTCCATTGAGAATAAAATAAATGTCAGCCATCTTGCAAATAATAGGCTGAAAAACCCTCGACAACCCTAGGAGTCGAGCACCCCTAGGACGCACAAACGCACCACACACAGTCCTCCACACCAAAGAATATTTCAAACCCACGGACACACCTCCCATCCTACACATACACTGCAAACCCAAACACTCCATGTTCTCCACATTCAGAACGCGCTGAATCCATTCCTGGTGTTATGTCCAGATTCATATCTGGAATGTGAACTAAACCCCATGTTTAGTTCCATGGTAGTTTAGTTTGTTTCCCATCATCTTACTTTTTAAAAGGCTTTCAAGGTGATCGAGGGCAGTGTGATAGAACACGAACATGACAACAACATGGAGATCATGGTGTTCTCACAACGCTAGCTTACCTACTCTGAATCAAATGTAAGCCATCCTCCACACACTCGTTATCTAGAGCTAGTTATATCTAGTTAAACCTACACCTAGTGATATCTGGTTAAACCTACACCTAGTTATATATACAGCTAGTTATATCTGGTTAAACCTAGATGTCTAGTTAAACCTACACCTAGTTATAGCTACACCTAGTATTAGTCATTAGAAAGAGGACAATGTATAGTTAAAATTCTTTATTTGATTCTTCGTCCAAACATCCATCAATCTCACACACACACACACACACACACACACACACACACACACACACACACACACACACACACACACACACACACACACACACACACACACACACACACACACACACACACACACACACACACACACACAATATTGAATGTATCAGTCTTGCTTCTGGCTCGAGTTGAAAATCTTGGCCAACAAGGACACATTTGATTGGCTCTTCTCCTGAATGAGGCGGGCCTTATCCTGGTTCCTCTTCGTTGATTGGCTCTTGTTCTGAATGAGGCGGGCCTTCTCCTGGTTCCTCTTCTTCTGCTGGATCTCCTCCTCCGTCTGCCGTTGGGTGAAGTCCCACGACTTCTCCTCCAGCTGGGGGGGGGGGGGGGGGAGCGAGAGCGAGAGCGAGAGCGAGAGCGAGAGAGAGAGAGGTCTGTGTTTGTCAGGTAAACAGGTCAAGTGAATATTTTCCTGTTTTTGTTTAATTAAAGTCAGACTTGGATCAGTTTTCAGAGATAGAGAAGTCCACATGGAGTGGAGACACAGACAGATCCACATAGAGTGGACCTACATGTGTCTGAAGGGACATTCGATTTGGGTCTCAATGTGCAGTTAGGGTTAGGGCTAGTTCCATTGTTTCATGATGATTATAACACTCAGGGTTAGGGCTAGTTCCATTGTTTCATGATAGATTATAACACTCAGGGTTAGGGCTAGTTCCACTGTTTCATGATGATTATAACACTCAGGGTTAGGGCTAGTTCCATTGTTTCATGATGATTATAACACTCAGGGTTAGGGCTAGTTCCATTGTTTCATGATAGATTATAACACTCAGGGTTAGGGCTAGTTCCATTGTTTCATGATGATTATAACACTCAGGTAGGGTACCTGGTCTCCCTGCGTCTCTCTCTTCCTCCTCCTCTTCTCCATGCTCTGGCTCTTGTCCACATTGCCGAGGTAGAAGTTGGTTTCCCTCTTGGCCTGCGAGACCTCCGTGCGAAGACGCTGCCTCAGGACCGTCTGCTCGTACACCAGACGCTCGCTCAGGTGGGTCCAGTGGAACCGGTGCAGGTACTGTAACACACATTTACACACTGTAACACACATTAAACACACTAACACATTGTAACACACATTAACTCACTGTTACACACATTAACCACACTAACACATTGTAACACACATTAACACACTGTAACACACATTCAACACACTGTTACACACATTAACCACACTAACACATTGTAACACACATTAACACACTGTAACACATTCAACACACTGTTACACACATTAACCACACGGTTACACATGGTAACGCACACCAACACACTGTGATCTCCTAAAGCCTCCGGAGTATCTCCAGTGTGCGTTGCATGTGGACCACAGTGCACACCTTCATGCTCCAGAGGTCCGAGTGGAAGCGGTGGTGCTTCTTGTTCCCCATGGGCGTGTTGTGGAGGGCAGCTGCCACGCGCTTGGCGATCCGCTTGTCCGGAAACTCCACCCATCCCTCCGTGAAGTTACTCCCCCTGGACCCGGCCTTCCTCCTCTTCTTCTTCACCACGCCGTCTGCAGAGAGGAAGACCTGTTTCACTCACTAAACTACTGCAGGTCCAGAGGTCAGGGGTTAGACTGCCGGGTTTCCAACCCCTGACCTCTGGGCCAAACCCCGCAGTCTAAAGCTGGATTTACAGAACATCTGCGAAGATCAACAGCGCCATGCAGAGTGTGTGTGTGTGTTGCTCCACAGGGTTAGTGTGTGTGTGTGTGTGTGTGTGTGTGTGTGTGTGTGTTGCTCCACAGGGTTAGTGTGTGTGTGTGTGTGTGTGTGTGTGTGTTGCTCCACAGGGTTAGTGTGTGTGTGTGTGTGTGTGTTGCTCCACAGGGTTAGTGTGTGTGTGTGTGTGTGTGTGTGTGTTGCTCCACAGGGTTAGTGTGTGTGTGTGTGTGTGTGTGTTGCTCCACAGGGTTAGTGTGTGTGTGTGTGTGTGTGTGTGTGTGTGTGTGTGTGTGTGTGTGTGTGTGTGTGTGTGTGTGTGTGTGTGTACCTTCTGGTTGCAGGAAGATGCGGCCTATCTCTCCATAGGGGGTCAACATGTTTCTCAGGTGTTTGGGTCGCAGGCGAGGGGGGATGTGGCCCAGGTAGATTATACCTGGGATCGTTTTGACCCCCCTACCTTTCTTAACTTCCTCTACACAACCGGTCCTGCTGCTGCTGCCTTCATCTTCATCATCATCCTCATGTCCAAGGACCCCGTTATCCTTCGTGTCATCTTCATCATCCTCATCATCCTCATGTCCAAGGACCCCGTTATCTTTCGTGTCATCTTCATCATCTTCATCCTCCTCATCATCCTCATGTCCAAGGACCCCGTTATCCATCGTGTCCTCTTCATCATCATCCTCTTCCTCCTTCCCTTTCATGTCTCTCTCCATGGCGACTGGAATCAGAGCAAACAAGTATGAAAAAAAAAGAAGTGTGTTTAACGCATAATGAAGGTAAGAGGTTCAGGGTTATGGTTACGGGCTAGGGGTTAGAGGGTTATGGTTAAGGGCGAGGGGTTAGAGGATTATGGTTAAGGGCTAGGGGTTATGGTTAAGGGCTAGGGGTTAGAGGGTTATGGTTAAGGGTGAGGGGTTCACTAATCAGTAGTAGAACAAAGTTAACTGTGTAAACGTGTATTTTCTGAACAGGGTGAGCCATTGTATTATGTATAATACTATATTATGTATACTATATAGTCTTACCTTAGAGGGAGAAATGTTGCCAACATCTAGTTAGTTGTCATTATTTAGTTTGTTATTATTTAGTTGTCACAAGATAACCTATGCTAATAGAATAGTAGAATAAATGATAGAATAGAATACGGTCATATATTTATGTAATACGGAAGGTTGATTTTACCAGAATATCCTTGTGGAAACTGTGAATGAAGGCTTGATCGCGGGTACACTTCCAGTTCTGTTTGGTCGTGGATGTTTACAGAACGTGTTGAAAACCGTCGCTGTGAGATGACGTCACACGTGCGCGTCTCTTTGAGTCTGCGTTCAAAGTAAAAGCATCGTCTCATTCACACTTTAATGTAACTCAAAACGCGGCGTAACAACCGGATATAAAGTGTACTTTTGATTAGATAATCCAAAGAAAGTTCCCGTCCACAGGACGGAAGATTCGCGTTATAATATTAACTATTTAATAAAATACATAGTTATAATAGTTGTAATATATAAAGTGAGTAATGAAGCCAGTGTCCGCCTCTCCTCTCAGTCCGTCAGTTAAAGTGAAGCTTTTAAACGCTGGTTTCCACACTTCAGAGGAGCTGCTTCAACTTAAACCACTGCAACTAAGTAAAGGTAGGCGTGTGTCATCATTGTATAGCATTATTTCGATTATAAATATCATCTCGATTGAAAGGCACTAAAACTCACCCAAGTTGTTTAATTGCAGTAAATAGGTGTCTCTACTTTGATGGTAGTTTGTGGTCTAGAGGAGGTGTCTCTAGGTTGATGGTAGTTTGTGTTGTACAGGAGGTGTCTCTAGGTTGATGGTAGTTTGTGTTGTACAGGAGGTGTCTCTAGGTTGATGGTAGTTTGTGTTGTACAGGAGGTGTCTCTAGGTTGATGGTAGTTTGTGGTCTAGAGGAGGTGTCTCTAGGTTGATGGTAGTTTGTTGTCTAGAGGAGGTGTCTCTAGGTTGATGGTAGTTTGTGTTGTACAGGAGGTGTCTCTAGGTTGATGGTAGTTTGTGTTGTACAGGAGGTGTCTCTAGGTTGATGGTAGTTTGTGTTGTACAGGTGTCTCTAGGTTGATGGTAGTTTATGTTCTAGAGGAGGACCATCTAGTCTGATGGTAGTTTGTGTTGTACAGGTGTCTCTAGGTTGATGGTAGTTTATGTTCTAGAGGAGGACCATCTAGTCTGATGGTAGTTTGTGCTCTAGAGGGAGGACCATCTAGTCTGATGGTAGTTTGTGCTCTAGAGGGAGGACCATCTAGTCTGATGGTAGTTTGTGCTCTAGAGGGAGGACCATCTAGTCTGATGGTAGTTTGTGCTCTAGAGGGAGGACCATCTAGTCTGATGGTAGTTTGTGCTCTAGAGGGAGGTCTGTCTCTAGAGGAGGCCCTGGAGGTCCAGCAGATCCTCTCCAGAGGAGTGGACCAGCCTGGCGAAGGAGGAGCACGGATTGGGCTCACTGCCCTTGAGCTCCTGCAGCAAGAGGAGAGGAGCATTGTGACATTCTGCTCCCAGCTGGATGCTGCACTGGGAGGAGGGATCCCGCTGGGGAGAACCAGCGAGGTGTGTGGAACTCCAGGGGTGGGGAAGACACAGCTGTGGTAAGATCACACTTCAACACACCGTACATCCTGTCCTGTAACACACCGTACATCCTGTCCTGTAACACACCGTGTGTGTGTTTGTGTGTTTATGGTTACATGTGTATGTATGTATATATATATAAAAGTGTGTGTGTGTGTGTGTGTGTGTGGTGCCCCCCCAGCCTGCAGCTCTGTATAGACGTCCAGATTCCAGAGTGTTTCGGGGGCCTGGGTGGTCAGGCGGTGTTCGTGGACACGGAGGGGAGCCTGGTGGTCCAGAGAGTAGCGGACATGGCCCACGCAGCCGTCCAGCACTGCTCCCTCCAGGACCATGACTCTGAACAGCAGGAGGCCATGAAGGACTTCACCACGGAAACCATCCTGGACCACCTCTACCTAGTGGGTTGGAGTAAGACCTAGGAAACATGACAACCTATGAGCAACAGAAAACACACCTCACAATGTAAAGCAGTACAACCATGAAGTCCGGTATAAGTGTTAGTGACATCACTATGAGGTCAGGCCTAACTGTTAGTGACATCACTATGAGGTAAGGTCTGTTAGTGACATCACTATGAGGTCAGGCCTAACTGTTAGTGACATCACTATGAGGTAAGGTCTGTTAGTGACATCACTATGAGGTCAGGTCTAACTGTTAGTGACATCACTATGAGGTCAGGTCTAACTGTTACTGACATCACTATGAGGTCAGGTCTAACTGTTAGTGACATCACTATGAGGTCAGGTCTAAGTGTTAGTGACATCACTATGAGGTAAGGTCTGTTAGTGACATCACTATGAGGTCAGGTCTAACTGTTAGTGACATCACTATGAGGTAAGGTCTGTTAGTGACATCACTATGAGGTCAGGTCTAACTGTTAGTGACATCACTATGAGGTCAGGTCTAACTGTTACTGACATCACTATGAGGTCAGGTCTAACTGTTAGTGACATCACTATGAGGTAAGGTCTGTTAGTGACATCACTATGAGGTCAGGTCTAACTGTTACTGACATCACTATGAGGTCAGGTCTAACTGTTACTGACATCACTATGAGGTCAGGTCTAACTGTTAGTGACATCACTATGAGGTCAGGTCTAAGTGTTAGTGACATCACTATGAGGTAAGGTCTGTTAGTGACATCACTATGAGGTCAGGTCTAACTGTTAGTGACATCACTATGAGGTCAGGTCTAACTGTTACTGACATCACTATGAGGTCAGGTCTAACTGTTAGTGACATCACTATGAGGTCAGGTCTAAGTGTTAGTGACATCACTATGAGGTAATGTATGTTAGTGACATCACTATGAGGTAAGGTCTAACTGTTAGTGACATCACTATGAGGTCAGGTCTAACTGTTAGTGACATCACTATGAGGGAATGTCTTAGTGACATCACTATGAGGTAATGTCTGTTAGTGACTTCACTATGAGGTAATGTCTGTTAGTGACATCACTACGAGGTAAGGTCTGTCTCCCTGACAACTGTATTAACCTACCTGTTGAATCTAGATGCGTTGCCATGACTACGTGGAGCTGTTAGCCCAGGTGCAACTCCTGCCAGACTTCCTGGTCAGGAACTCCAAGGTCCGCCTCCTGGTGATTGACAGCTTGGCCTTCCCTTTCCGCCGCCACTTTGAGGACTTAAGTGTGAGGACTCGCTTACTGAACGGCCTCGCTCAGCAGCTCATCCAGATCGCCAGCCAGCACAGAGTGGCAGTGGTCTGGACCAATCAGATGACCAGTCAGGTGAGGAGCGGCCAATGGGAGCTGGTCCCGGCCCTCGGGGAGAGCTGGGGTCACTCCGCCACCCAGAGACTCCTCCTCCACTGGAGCGGGACTCAGCGCCAGGCCTCGGTCTTCAAGTCTCCCAGCAACACGGAGCGCAGCGTGTCCTACAGCGTCACGCAGCACGGCTTCAGAGACGCTCCCCACGCCAGCCCGGGGGCCAGCGGCCCCCCCAGGAGGGAGCCGGCCTCCGGCGGCCTGTCAGGGAGCAAGAGGCCCAGGATGCAAGAGGGCCAATGATCAGTGCGCAGACGTTGAAATACATTCAGTCACTTTATTTGACATGTTGATCGGGGCCCATAGGTCTGATCAACATGTGGTTATTTACTAAGTTACCTGTCAGTTCGATTCAGATTACGTCTCTCCATTCAATGGTCGTGTCATAACATCTTGTAAACAGAATTAAAATGTTCCCAAATAGCAGTCGACTTCCTCTAAACACATTACTCCAGTCCAACACCAGATGGCAGTAGAGCAACCAGTAACCTCGAGTCTCCTCATAATGCATTAACAGCAATACAATAATACATTTGTAATGATACATTATTAATAACATTAATAATAATTAAATGATCATAAATTAATAATAATAGGGTTAGGGTTAGCAAAAACAATCTTGTTTATAAATGTAACACTTAAATTATAGTTTGCTTATTTGATGCAATTAATGTACTCTGGGTTGTATTTTTGTGATTGAACGCACTTATTGTGAGTGGCTTTGGATAGGCGGATACACAAGCCCAGTCCCTGATTGGCCCCGATTACATTGTAATTCTGGAAATCGATTTGGGCAGCTAGAGGTCAAAAAGAAATAGATGGTGAGATCACGTGATCAGGATCGCCACCATTACCGATGCGCCACAGCGAATACCTTGAGCCGGCATCGTGTTGTTGCAATCCCACATCTAGCCACCCGGTGGCAGCAAACCTCCGGAACGCTCCTGGGCTCGACCACTCCGAATCCGCCCGTCATGCCTGCTGGGAAACAACATGGACGCCTCCACCTCTACACGTGAAGTTTTTAAAAACGCAGTCACAGTACTGCTGTCGACCTGGCCAGTACTGCAGGTAAGAGTACTATCAAACTGGCTAGTACCACGGAGGCAGGAAACTCGTTATTGTCAATGAGGAAGAACATTGTTAGTTATGCTTATGGAGCAGCAGAACTCGTGTATATATTAAGTTAAGGGTAATGGTATTGGTTAGCCCATCATTATCGCACACACGGTCATCCCATTGCGTTCCTCTCGATGAAAAGCCATTGTGTTTTACTTTCTACGTTCCGGGTCAACAAAGGGTTTTGAGGGTGAACCCAAACCCTAAGCCGAAGCCTCCGCTCCTTATGTAGTACTATGTGGTCCTACTAGTACTATGTGGTCCTACTAGTACTATGTGGTCCTACTAGTACTATGTACTATGTGGTCCTACTAGTACTATGTGGTCCTACTAGTACTATGTGGTCCTACTAGTACTATGTGGTCCTACTAGTACTATGTGGTCCTACTAGTACTATGTACTATGTGGTGCGTCTAGTACTATGTCTAGTACTATGTACTATGTGGTGCTATGTTTTACAGATAGCTGTCGACAATGGTTTTGGTGGAGCCTATGGCCAACAGAAGGCAGAATGGATGATTGATGTTGTTGGGAAATATTTCTATGAAAACTGTAAGTAACTACCACTGCTTGTGTCTGAATAGTGTGTGCTCCTCTACTTGTGTCTGAATAGTGTGTGCTCCTCTACTTGTGTCTGAATAGTCTGTGCTCCTCTACTTGTGTCTGAATAGTGTGTGCTCCTCTACTTGTGTCTGAATAGTGTGTGCTCCTCTACTTGTGTCTGAATAGTCTCTGCTTAACATCTCGTGTCTGAATAGTCTGTGCTCCACTACTTGTGTCTGAATAGTCTCTGCTTAACATCTCGTGTCTGAATAGTCTGTGCTCCACTACTTGTGTCTGAATAGTCTCTGCTTAACATCTCGTGTCTGAATAGTCTGTGCTCCACTACTTGTGTCTGAATAGTCTCTGCTTAACATCTCGTGTCTGAATAGTCTGTGCTCCTCTACTTGTGTCTGAATAGTGTGTGCTCCTCTACTTGTGTCTGAATAGTGTGTGCTCCACTACTTGTGTCTGAATAGTCTCTGCTTAACATCTCGTGTCTGAATAGTCTGTGCTCCACTACTTGTGTCTGACCAGCTGACCTGGTGCCTACGGAGGTCGAGGACTACATCTCTGTCCTGCTGGACCAGGAGTTTAATACTGTAGTGGATGATGGCAGCCTAGCCCAGGTACACTCGCTCGCTCTCTCTCTCTCACTCACTCAACAACTCAACCACTCACTCACTCAACCACTCACTCACTCACCCCCCCCCCCCCCCCCCTCCCAGCTGTCCCAGCAGCTGTGCTCGCTGTTCTCAGACTGCCAGCAGGGGGCGATGGAGAGAGTCCAACAGACCATCGCCTCTCTAGCCCAGAAGAACACTGGGAGGGCAAAGGTCACCGTGCCCGCCCCATCGGATGAAGAGGAGAGTGAGGAAGAAACAGAGGTATGAAAAACTTTCAGCAGGACGCCTTCTAGTACTACACTAATACTTCTAGTACTCATGTTTAATTACACAATTATAATAAACTTGTTTAAAGGTGCAGTACATAGGACTTAGTGGCTTCTAGCAGTTGGTTGCATTCTGCAACCAACTGAATATTCCCCCCCTTCCAACGAGGTAGGAGGAGCTACGGTGGCCTGTAAGGTGCCAACTGATGAGGTTCCTTGATGAATTAATCAATTTAATTAAGTTATTTAGTCTGTAAAACTATAGGTCATAGCTTACAAGTAAGATAGCGATTATGATAAAAAAATTAAGACAAGTCCTCTCTAGAGCCGTTTGTCCGTTCTGGGCCACTGTAGAAACATGGCGGCCCCCATGGAAGAGGACCCGCTCCCTATGTAGATACAAAGGGCTCATTCTAAGGTAACGAAAACACAATTCTTATTGTCACGGGAGAATACACTAAATAAAATATACGTTTGAATATTATATTCCATTTCAGCCAGAAGCCACTCAATTCTACACACTGCAGCTTTAAGTAGTGAGTCCAGTACTTTAATAGTCCTAGTGTACTATATGAGGAATTCATTTGAACTCCTCCCTTAGGCCATGGAATGTGACGCAGCTTCCAGTTCCTCCCAGGCCAGAGCTCTCCCCTCCTCCCCCCCTCTGTCCTCTTCCCCCACAGCCCAGAGGGAGGAAGAGGAGGGCTGGACCAAGGTCCGCAAGAAGAAGTGACGAAGAGCAGTGTGATCTGAACCGTCTGCATGTGTGCTCTGAACCTCTAAGTGTTTGTGAAATATATGATGAGCTTTGTATATAAACAAGAAAACCGAAGCTTTTGTGACAGTTATTCTGCCTTTTTAAGCTCATTGTTCAAAAGGTTTAGTGGGATTTACAGTACAGTACAGGTGGAGCTACAGTACAGGTGGAGGTGGAGCTGCAGTACAGGTGGAGGTGTGCAGACTCAGAATTGGTTGAGGAGGAATTAAAGAGGGGTCTTGTCTTCACGAGCAGTTTTAATTAGTAAGAAAGGGTTACGGTCATTCTTGAATACTATTTTATTTGCCCTAATGAAAACATTTCACACAAGTTCATCACAAGTGATTCATTGTCATGATACACGTGGTTCATGTTTAGAAAATGTGTGCAGATTCCATCCTGACTCCATGGGGACACCACCACATCAAGGCACTGTTTAACGAATCCAGAACACAACTAAAACATAGTGTTGTGTGGCGGGCTAACCCTAGGACATATCATCTTACACATGTTACCATGAGAACGAGCTGACCCAGCTCTTTAGGGTAGCTTAGCAACTGGAGGACGCTCATAAATCAAACACACCATCCCAGTAGGAAGGACATACTAGTACTACTGGTGGCTAACAAGAGTTTATAGCCAAGAATCGTTCCAACATCGGCAGTCCATGTCAAATATAAATGTAATGAACACTCAATACAAAACACAGGCAATAGTTTATAGCCAGGTATCCTTCTATCATATTGGCCTTCCATGTTGAATATAAATATAAATATAATGAACACTATCAATACAAAACAGTCATTTGTTTTCTGAACCCAAGCACTGTTGGTCAGCCATCTTTAACATAAGAATATATCCTGCACGCACCTCGAGTTGGAATACCTTTAAGACCTTTGGCTTTTTGAAGAAACGCATGTGGAAGGGAAGCCAAAGTGTTGTTGAGCTGAGCTGGGTGGTCATGACTTGCCTTCTTCCTTTACCACTACTACACTTCAGTAGACCCACACCCCACCCGTTACTACACCAGACTCAAGCTCATACCTGCACTACACAGATCACTACTACACTAGATTAGATCATACCTGCAATATACACCTGGGGCACCAGGGTTCGGTCTTCAGTCATTCCCCTGATGACTGTGATAGAGTTCAGGGGGTTGCATGTGTTGAGGTAAGGGTCTATGTGTTGAGCCAGGGGTGGTCTAGACACTGGGATGCGCTGGCCCGTGTCTGGGGGTCGGGCTCCAGCATGATGAGGAGGAAGTCACTGAACTGGGCCGCTCGCTCCAGGGGCCACTCGTACTTCTCCAGCAGAACCTCGAACAAAGCCCACGGCTTCAGGCTGGAGATATGACGCAGCTGACCTGCAGTAAACACACCACAGACGTCACTATCCAACCCACCACAGACGTCACTATCCAACCCACCACAGACGTCACTATCCAACCCACCAGACGTCACTATCCAACCCACCACAGACGTCACTATCCAACCCACCACAGACGTCACTATCCAACCCACCACAGACGTCACTATCCAACCCCAACCCACCACAGACGTCACTATCCAACCCACCACAGACGTCACTATCCAACCCCAACCCACCACAGACGTCACTATCCAACCCACCACAGACGTCACTATCCAACCCACCACAGACGTCACTATCCAACCCACCAGACGTCACTATCCAACCCCAACCCACCACAGACGTCACTATCCAACCCACCACAGACGTCACTATCCAACCCACCACAGACGTCACTATCCAACCCCAACCCACCACAGACGTCACTATCCAACCCACCAGACGTCACTATCCAACCCACCACAGACGTCACTATCCAACCCCAACCCACCACAGACGTCACTATCCAACCCACCACAGACGTCACTATCCAACCCACCACAGACGTCACTATCCAACCCACCACAGACGTCACTATCCAACCCACCACAGACGTCACTATCCAACCCACCACAGACGTCACTATCCAACCCACCACAGACGTCACTATCCAACCCCAACCCACCACAGACGTCACTATCCAACCCACCACAGACGTCACTATCCAACCCACCATGAACATCACTATCTAACCCTACTATCTAATTATACTATGCAACCCAACAATCGAACCATACTATCCATAACTCTACTATCTAACCCTACAATATAAAGCTATTTCCTAACCCCCAACCCTACTATCTAATCCTACTTGCTACCCCTAACAATACTACCTAATCCCCTAACCCTACTATCTAGCCCTACTACGCTAACCTTTAACCCTACTATCCAACCCTTGTGGTGGAGGGGGATGAATAGTAGTAGTCTGACCTCTTCTATCAAAGTATTCTCTGGAGTATCTTCCGGACAAGGCAAATGGTACTGGAATCGGTCCCAACAGCTCTATGATGTGGGCGATATGATCTGTAGACCAGGACAACAGTAAGATAACAACACACACATTCCACTCATACTACCACAGCATGCCAACAGTACTTCTGCATGCTAACATTATGCTTACAGTACCGTAGTACGCTAACAGCACCGCTGTATGCTAACAATATCTTAACCCTGCTGGCCCTCAGTAGCCAGGTGTAGGCTGGCCCTCACTAGCTAGGTGTAGGCTGGCCCTCAGTAGCTAGGTGTAGCCTAGCCCTCACTAGCCAGGTGTAGGATGGCCCTCACTAGCCAGGTGTAGGCTGGCCCTCAGTAGCCAGGTGTAGGATGGCCCTCAGTAGCTAGGTGTAGGCTGGCCCTCAGTAGCTAGGTGTAGGCTGGCCCTCAGTAGCTAGGTGTAGGCTCAGCCACTGCAGACTTTTATTAACAAAAGTTCTTCTTGGCTTCTTACCAATATACTTCTACCTATCTCTGTAGGAAGGGATTCTGGTGGCCATTTCCTTTGATACCAGGGCTATGTCCGTTTATCTGTTCCAAACGCTTGCATAGACAAGGGAGACCTTCTACCTGGAACTTCCTACAGGATGACCTCAAAAAGCCTGAACTGGTCGCCTTCAATGTTTTTCAATCATTCTACTGAGTAGAGTCCAGTACCTTCGTCTCTTGTATAGTCTTCTCCTGAGTGAGGTTCAAACAGATAGTCTCCAGTGGCCAGCTCAAACGCCTGCAACACAACATGCAACACAACACAACACAACCATTAAATAATATGCATACAGCGTGTATGTGTGTGTTTATAGTGTGTATGTGTGAGTGTGTGTGTTTATGTGCGTTTAGTGTTTATAGTGTGTATGTGTGAGTGTGTGTGTTTATGTGCGTTTAGTGTTTATAGTGTGTATGTGTGAGTGTGTGTGTTTATGTGCGTTTAGTGTTTATAGTGTGTATGTGTGAGTGTGTTTATGTGCGTTTAGTGTTTATAGTGTGTATGTGTGAGTGTGTTTATGTGCATTTAGTGTTTATAGTGTGTATGTGTGAGTGTGTGTGTGTTTAGTGTTTATAGTGTGTATGTGTGAGTGTGTGTGGTTATGTATGTAGTGTTTATAGTGTGTGTAGTATTTATAGTGTGTGGTTATGTGTGTAGTGTGTGTGGTTATGTATGTAGTGTTTATAGTGTGTGTGTGGTTATGTGTAGTGTGTGGTTATGTGTGTAGTGTGTGGTTATGTGTGTAGTGTGTGTAGTGTATGGTTGTGTGTAGTGTGTGTAGTGTTTATAGTGTGTATAGTGTGTGGTTATATGTGTAGTGTGTAGTGTGTGGTTATGTGTGTAGTGTGTAGTGTGTGGTTATGTGTGTAGTGTTTATAGTGTGTGTAGTGTGTGTGTGTAGTGTGGTTATGTGTGTAGTGTTTATAGTGTGTGTAGTGTATGGTTGTGTGTAGTGTGTGTAGTGTGTAGTTATGTGTATAGTGTGTGTAGTGTTTATAGTGTGTGTAGTGTGTGGTTATATGTGTAGTGTGTGGTTATGTGTGTAGTGTGGTTATGTGTGTAGTGTTTATAGTGTGTATAGTGTGTGTAGTGTGTGGTTATATGTGTAGTGTGTGTAGTGTGTGGTTATGTGTGTAGTGTGGTTATGTGTGTAGTGTGTGGTTATGTGTATGTAATGTGTGGTTGTGTGTGTAGTGTATGGTTGTGTGTAGTGTGTGGTTATGTGTGTAGTGTGTGTAGTGTTTATAGTGTGTATAGTGTGTGTAGTGTGTGTAGTGTGTATAGTGTGTATAGTGTGTGGTTATGTGTGTAGTGTATGGTTGTGTGTAGTGTGTGGTTATGTGTGTAGTGTGTGGTTATGTGTGTAGTGTGTGTAGTGTTTATAGTGTTTATAGTGTGTATAGTGTGTATAGTGTGTGGTTATATGTGTAGTGTGTGGTTATATGTGTAGTGTGTGGTTATGTGTGTAGTGTGTGTAGTGTGTGTAGTGTGTGGTTATGTGTGTAGTGTGTGGTTATGTGTGTGTAGTGTGTGGTTGTGTGTGTAGTGTATGGTTGTGTGTAGTGTGTGGTTATGTGTGTAGTGTTTATAGTGTGTATAGTGTGTATAGTGTGTGGTTATATGTGTAGTGTGTGGTTATGTGTGTGTAGTGTGTGGTTGTGTGTGTAGTGTATGGTTGTGTGTAGTGTGTGGTTATGTGTGTAGTGTTTATAGTGTGTATAGTGTGTATAGTGTGTATAGTGTGTGGTTATATGTGTAGTGTGTGGTTATGTGTGTGTAGTGTGTGGTTGTGTGTGTAGTGTATGGTTGTGTGTAGTGTGTGGTTATGTGTGTAGTGTTTATAGTGTTTATAGTGTGTATAGTGTGTATAGTGTGTATAGTGTGTGGTTATATGTGTAGTGTGTGGTTATGTGTGTAGTGTGTGTAGTGTGTGTAGTGTGATGCTCTCACCATACAGGCTGTGCTCCATATATCCGCTGCAGTTCCGTACTCTGCTCCAATCAGAACCTCCAGAGCGCGGTACTGCCGGGTCTGGATGTCCTCCGTGAAGTGTTTGTACTGAAACACATTGACGTTTAAAATGTATTTCAAATGTATTTCAACTGAAACACATTGACATTTGTTTAAAATGTATTTAAACTGAAACACATTGACGTTTAAAATGTATTTAAACTGAAACACATTTACATTTGTTTAAAATGTATTTAAACTGAAACACATTGACGTTTAAAATGTATTTAAAATATATTCAAACTGAAACACATTGACATTTGTTTAAAATGTATTTAAAATTTTCAAACTGAAACACATTTACATTCGTTTAAAATATATTAAAAAACTAGGGGTGAAGCATCAACATACGTAGCTTAAAAACTAGCATTTAGCATTAGCATCGTGGCTAGCGATCTTTCAATCAACGGAGGTAGCCTCCATTGATTACATCATAGCCAGGACTATAGCAAAACTGACACGCCCACACAATGATTCATTTTGCCTGCCTAACATTTTCAGATAAGAGAAAATGTCGATATTATCCAATCCAAATAATCCATATAACCGTGTAAACCCAATCCAGAGGGACAACACGGTGTGCTGACACTCAGGGAGATGCCATGCCTAGCATCTTAGTCTACAAATCATGAAATATAACCAATGGCAAGGATCTTCACGGGCAGAAATGAGTAAATCTTCATTATGTCCTGATCCTGGTACCACCAACTGTTATTATGTGTTTCACAAGCAAAGTATGCACTTTGATAATATATATTACAATTAATAATACGATTATATATTTATTTATTTATTTCATGTGGCCGACGAACTGAAAGCCAAAAGGCCACCATGTCAGAGAGCGAGAGACAGACAGAGGTATTAGTGTTATTTCATATCTCTTACCTCCCAGCATGCATTGCCCAGATCAGCAATTTTGACACGAAGTTTGTCTGCGTTTCTGGGATCCAACGGACTGACCAGGAAGTCTGCTGCACTGAACACTGGAGAGACAGCATGATGCTAACACCGGAGAGACAACATGATGCTAACACCGGAGAGACAGCATGATGCTAACACCGGAGAGACAGCATGATGCTAACACCGGAGAGACAGCATGATGCTAACACCGGAGAGACAGCATGATGCTAACACCGGAGAGACAGCATGATGCTAACACTGGACACTGCTAACACTGGAGAGACAGCATGATGCTAACACCGGAGAGACAGCATGATGCTAACACCGGAGAGACAGCATGATGCTAACACCTGAGAGACAGCATGATGCTAACACTGGACACTATGTGTGTGTGTGTGTGTGTGTGTGTGTGTGTGTGTGTGTGTGTGTGTGTGTGTGTGTGTGTGTGTGTGTGTGTGTGTGTGTGTGTGTGTGTGTGTGTGTGTGTGTGTGTGTGTGTGTGTGTGTGTGTGTGTGTGTACTAACCATCTCGTCCACTTGAGTATCCTGATAAGGAGGAAAGTGCTGACTCCGACGTTGCTGAAATCACAGAGTCGGACATCCCTGATAGGCCAGAGGCTGGACTGGAGAACCGCCCATTACACCTTTCGTCCAACCAGGAGGAGCCAGATTCCGGACTGGCGTTCTTATTGGCGGTGGACCAGGAAGTGTTGCCATTGACAACCAAGGAAGCTGTTCATATGCATTTACATAGGTATTTAATGGATATATTGCACTACATTGTTAATAATAAGCATAAACTTTTCAAGATAAGCATGTTTAAAAGGTATATTATGTTATTTTTGCAGCTAGGGGTTTCTCAATGAAAAAGGCGACATAAAAAGATGTAGTTTGTTGACATCAGGAAGTAGCGTGGGATCATGGGACTTGTTGTCTTCACCACCGTTGCCAAGGAAAATCGATCTGCCGTAATGTCGTTTAATGACGTTACGTTTTGTCACGTTTATTCACGTTATGTCCTTCTAATAAAATACCCACAAGTACAACTTGAACTTGCCAACTTAACATTAGATGAGTCCACTAAAATATCCTAAATCCACTACTAAAACACCAACAAAAGTCTTGGTTTGATGGTGTCGTGAAGTAAAAATAGCTAACGCTAACTTGCTAACACACCACTAGATGAGTCCGCTACCCAGACGGCGGTAGCTAACGCTAACTTGCTAACACACCACTAGATGAGTCCGCTACCCAGACGGCGGTAGCTAACGCTAACTTGCTAACACACCACTAGATGAGTCCGCTACCCAGACGGCTGTAGCTAACGCTAACTTGCTAACACACAACTAGATGAGTCCGCTACCCAGACGGCTGTAACTAACGCTAACTTGCTAACACACCACTGGATGAGTCCGCTACCCAGACGGCTGTAGCTAACGCTAACTTGCTAACACACCACTAGATGAGTCCGCTACCCAGACGGCTGTAGCTAACGCTAACTTGCTAACACACCACTAGATGAGTCCGCTACCCAGACGGCGGTAGCTAACGCTAACTTGCTAACACACCACTAGATGAGTCCGCTACCCAGACGGCTGTAGCTAACGCTAACTTGCTAACACACCACTAGATGAGTCCGCTACCCAGACGGCGGTAGCTAACGCTAACTTGCTAACACACCACTAGATGAGTCCGCTACCCAGACGGCGGTAGCTAACGCTAACTTGCTAACACACCACTAGATGAGTCCGCTACCCAGACGGCGGTAGCTAACGCTAACTTGCTAACACACCACTAGATGAGTCCGCTACCCAGACGGCGGTAGCTAATGCTAACTTGCTAACACACCACTAGATGAGTCCGCTACCCAGACGGCGGTAGCTAACGCTAACTTGCTAACACACCACTAGATGAGTCCGCTACCCAGACGGCGGTAGCTAACGCTAACTTGCTAACACACCACTAGATGAGTCCGCTACCCAGACGGCTGTAGCTAACGCTAACTTGCTAACACACCGCTAGATGAGTCCGCTACCCAGACGGCGGTAGCTAACGCTAACTTGCTAACACACCACTAGATGAGTCCGCTACCCAGACGGCTGTAGCTAACGCTAACTTGCTAACACACCACTAGATGAGTCCGCTACCCAGACGGCGGTAGCTAACGCTAACTTGCTAACACACCACTAGATGAGTCCGCTACCCAGACGGCTGTAGCTAACGCTAACTTGCTAACACACCACTAGATGAGTCCGCTACCCAGACGTGAGCTAGATCCACATTGAAACGTCCCGTCAATAAATGGGATCTCTACTGGAGTACGGTGTTCCCGTGTTTCTCCGAGAGCTGGGGGTCAAGGGGCATGACCTTACGATGTCATGGCGACCAAATGAAAGGCAGTCACCGTGAATAAAACTACAGCTTTCTCTGGGTTTGAACATTGTTGGAAACATTTGGGATAGTGTCAGTACACAACTCAGCAAAACACATAACATAGGTCTAGTTGTTTTTATATATATGTTAATGCGGGAATGTTACACATTGTACCTTTGAAGATAAATATATTTCAAGAGGTATAAACATTACATGTGTAACTATTTCAAGATGCACATCAATATTTCAGGACGAGTTTAAATATTTCAAGATAAGTCTAAATATTTCAAGATAAGTATAAACATCGAGCTTGACTTACAGTTACTGAGTGGAACCGTCTCCTGGCAGTTGCTGATGTCATCAGTCTGAGACAGATCACTGTTTTTATCTTCCATTCTCTGTATGGGAGGGTTTGGGTTTGAGAGTAGAACAGAGGGTTAGAGAGTGAAACAGAGTAAGATAGTGAAACAGAGGGTTATATAGTGAAACAGAGGGTTAGAGAGTGAAACAGAGGGTTTGAGAGTGAAACAGAGGGTTAGAGAGTGAAACAGAGGGTTTGAGGGTGAAACAGAGGGTTAGAGAGTGAAACAGAGGGTTAGAGAGTGAAACAGAGGGTTAGAGAGTAGAACAGAGGGTTAGAGAGTGAAACAGAGGGTTAGAGAGTGAAACAGAGGGTTTGAGAGTAGAACAGAGGGTTAGAGAGTGAAACAGAGGGTTAGAGAGTGAAACAGAGGGTTAGAGAGTAGAACAGAGGGTTTGAGGGTGAAACAGAGGGTTAGAGAGTGAAACAGAGGGTTTGAGAGTAGAACAGAGGGTTAGAGAGTGAAACAGAGGGTTAGAGAGTGAAACAGAGGGTTAGAGAGTGAAACAGAGGGTTTGAGAGTAGAACAGAGGGTTAGAGAGTGAAACAGAGGGTTAGAGAGTAGAACAGAGGGTTTGAGGGTGAAACAGAGGGTTAGAGAGTGAAACAGAGGGTTAGAGAGTAGAACAGAGGGTTTGAGGGTGAAACAGAGGGTTAGAGAGTGAAACAGAGGGTTAGAGAGTGAGGTGGGGTATATTACAGTATTACCTGGAGGTCAACTATTCTCTCGTCTAAGAGTCTCTGTTGTCGTCTGGCTTTTCTCTTCATCTTCTTCTTCTTGTTTTTGGAAATCTTACCCACCTAAACACACACACACACAATAATATGGTGCGGTATAGTATTGGTAAAGTATGGTTAAAATATGATAATTGGGCATCTTGGATAGCAAGCATTTCAAACCAAGCCTGGCACTGCAACAATATATTGATCTCAATGGTCAAAGTTAGAAACCAACATAATAAGAGAGTACAAGTTAGTTCATTATCATTCCTTTAACATCCTCCCTGAGACCACCTGTAATAGCCTCTAGCCTGAGGGTTAGTTACCACACCTGTAATAGCCTCTAGCCTGAGGGTTAGTTATCACATCTGTAATAGCCTCTAGCCTGAGGGTTAGTTATCACACCTGTAATAGCCTCTAGCCTGAGGGTTAGTTATCACACCTGCAATAGCCTCTAGCCTGAGGGTTAGTTATCACACCTGTAATAGCCTCTAGCCTGAGGGTTAGTTATCACACCTGTAATAGCCTCTAGCCTGAGGGTTAGTTATCACACCTGTAATAGCCTCTAGCCTGAGGGTTAGTTATCACACCTGTAATAGCCTCTAGCCTGAGGGTTAGTTATCACACCTGTAATAGCCTCTAGCCTGAGGGTTAGTTATCACACCTGTAATAGCCTCTAGCCTGAGGGTTAGTTATCACACCTGTAATAGCCTCTACCCTGAGGGTTAGTTATCACACCTGTAATAGCCTCTAGCCTGAGGGTTAGTGATCACACCTGAGAACACACCTGTAATAGCCTCTTACCTGAGCATCCCTGGGGGCGGTACTGACTGCCAGATGGGTAATTAATGATACAAGGATGAGGAAGGAAGGAATAGAAAGAGGAAAACAAAGGCATGAAAACAGCCCAGTCAGAACTCCAGAGAGACAGACAGGAAAAAAAGAGGTTGGCAGAGATAGGAAGACATCTGGCTTACAATGATAGCAACCAAAGGGGCTGCACATGGTCACCTGAGTACTAGTACAGCAGAGTATCAGTACAGCAGAGTACTAGTACAGGAAAGTACTAGTACAGCAGAGTACTAGTGCAGCAGAGTATTAGTGTAGCAGAGTATTAGTAGAGCAGAGTATTAGTACAGCTGAGTATTAGTGTAGCAGAGTCCTAGTACAGCAGAGTATTAGTACAGCAGAGTACTAGTACAGCAGAGTACTAGTACAGCAGAGTACTTTTACAGCAGAGTCCTAGTACAGCAGAGTCCTAGTACAGCAGAGTACTTTTACAGCAGAGTCCTAGTACAGCAGAGTATTAGTACAGCAGAGTACTAGTACAGCAGAGTACTTTTACAGCAGAGTACCAGTACAGCAGAGTCCTAGTACAGCAGAGTCCTAGTACAGCAGAGTACTTTTACAGCAGAGTACCAGTCAGAGAACTAGGATATATCTTGTATTGGTTATACTGGCTCCGATGTGACCTGGGAAAAGAGGACCTAGCTTGGGCCCGGCTCAACTCATTTACTCGCAGGCTAGAGCCTTCAAAGATCGACCGTGGTGCGATTAGAATTAGTGTCCCTTTTCCGCAAACCGGAAATATCTACTGGCACCGTAAACAACACAGGCCATCTCACACAATACAGGCCAGTACAGGACACCTCACACAGTACAGGACACCTTACACAATACAGGCCAGTACAGGACACCTCCCACAGTACAGGCCAGTACAGGACACCTCCCACAGTACAGGCCAGTACAGGCAGGCCAGTACAGGCCACCGTAGTCGTTGAAAATGAGGGGGAGGGGGGTATTCAGGTGGTTGCAAACTGCAATCTCACCGTT
>JACYXH010000361.1:920000-965000 GCA_026745465.1 Lota lota | reverse complement strand
TTCATCTTACCCCTGGTCAATATGTCAGGTGCTGTAGATAAGATGTATAGCCTGCCTATATCATCTTATCAAATCTTGGTTATGATAATGCACAAGGTACATTTTTGTAAAAACGATTGTTTGACTGAGAGAATTGGAGTCAGAACGATGGTACAGCCCGACCCGGAACCATGGTACAGCCCGACCCAGAACCAGCCTGACCCAGAACCATGGTACAGCCCGACCCAGAACCATGGTACAGCCCGACCCGGAACCATGGTACAGCCCGACCCAGAACCATGGTACAGCCCGACCCAGAACCATGGTACAACCCGACCCAGAACCATGGTACAGCCCGACCCAGAACCATGGTACAGCCCGACCCAGAACCATGGTACAGCCCGATGTACTGCTTGCCTCTTTCTCGGAAGCACTTCCAAATCCTTTCAACTTTTTATGTAGGAAACCCTGGCATGGATACTGAATGAATACAGTATATGATACTGCATGAATACAGTATATGATACTGCATGAATACAGTATAATATACTGTATGAATACAGTATATGATACTGCATGAATACAGTATATGATACTGCATGAATACAGTATATGATACTGCATGAATACAGTATATGATACTGCATGAATACAGTATATGATACTGCATGAATACAGTATATGATACTGTATGAATACAGTATCATATACTGCATGAATACAGTATATGATACTGCATGGCTGTGCATGGTTACTGCATGGTGCATAGATACTTTATGGATACTGCATTATTACTACAAGGATTATTATATTAATTTATTTTTTATAAAATTTTATTTTAATTGTATTTTCTATAACCATAACCCTGTGTTTGATCCTGATACTAGGGACCTGTATCTGGTCTACTAGAGACCTGTAACTGGTCTACTAGGTCCCTTTATCTGGTCTACTAGGTCCCTTTATCTGGTCTACTAGAGACCTGTATCTGGTCTACTAGGTCCCTTTATCTGGTCTACTAGAGACCTGTATCTGGTCTACTAGGTCCCTTTATCTGGTCTACTAGGTCCCTTTATCTGGTCTACTAGGGACCTGTAACTGGTCTACTAGGTCCCTTTATCTGGTCTACTAGGTCCCTTTATCTGGTCTACTAGGGACCTGTATCTGGTCTACTAGGTCCCTTTATCTGGTCTACTAGGTCCCTTTATCTGGTCTACTAGGGACCTGTATCTGGTCTACTAGGTCCCTTTATCTGGTCTACTAGGGACCTGTATCTGGTCTACTAGGTCCCTTTATCTGGTCTACTAGGTCCCTTTATCTGGTCTACTAGGGACCTGTAACTGGTCTACTAGGGACCTGTATCTGGTCTACTAGGTCCCTTTATCTGGTCTACTAGGGACCTGTATCTGGTCTACTAGGTCCCTTTATCTGGTCTACTAGGGACCTGAATCTGGTCTACTAGGGACCTGTATCTGGTCTACTAGAGACCTGTATCTGGTCTACTAGGTCCCTGTATCTGGTCTACTAGGGACCTGTAACTGGTCTACTAGGTCCCTTTATCTGGTCTACTAGAGACCTGTAACTGGTCTACTAGGTCCCTTTATCTGGTCTACTAGAGACCTGTATCTGGTCTACTAGGGACCTGTATCTGGTCTACTAGGTCCCTGTATCTGGTCTACTAGGGACCTGTAACTGGTCTACTAGGTCCCTTTATCTGGTCTACTAGAGACCTGTAACTGGTCTACTAGGTCCCTTTATCTGGTCTACTAGAGACCTGTAACTGGTCTACTAGGTCCCTTTATCTGGTCTACTAGAGACCTGTATCTGGTCTACTAGGGACCTGAATCTCATCTACTAGAGACCTGTATCTGGTCTACCAGGACCTGGATCTGGTCTACTAGAGACCTGGATCCGGTTCAGGGTTATGACCAAGTCATAGCATTGAAAAGGGAGATTAAAGGCATACTAAAATGCTCCACAAATGATACGCGTGATATAATTAGAATTGGACCTTACGTGGGTATAAAAACCCTTACGTGGGTATACATTTCTAATCAAAGCTGATTATGGCAAATTCAAACAGTAGTAGATCAACAAGAACGTCCACAATCATTAGAACGCCAATCCATCTTAAAAGGGAAATGAAAAGAAAAGGGCAAGTTACGCTATGCTGGGCTTCTATAACCCAAACATCAATGAACACATGAACACAAAGCCCAAGACTCCCAGAACTCAACACTGACGGCTTGTTGAGAGCTGAGTCAATGTTCTCATGTGGAGCGCTGAGTGTCTGGTATATTTATAGAGCTGCTGCTTTGGACTGCATCCTAACCCTGCCCTTACTCTCCACATGTGCACCACTAACACAGACCCTAACCCTAACACAGACCCTAACACAGACCCTAACCCTAACACAGACCCTAATCCTTACTCTCCACATGTGCACCACTAACACAGACCCTAACCCTAACCCTAACACAGACCCTAACACAGACCCTAACCCTAACCCAGACCCTAACCCAACCATCCAACCCAACAACCCAGACTCAACCCAACGATCCATCCAACCCAACAACACAGACTCAACCCAACGATCCATCCAGACTCAACCCAACAACCCAGACTCAACCCAACGATCCATCCAACCCAACAACACAGACTCAACCCAACGATCCATCCAGACTCAACCCAACGATCCATCCAGACTCAACCCAACAACACAGACTCAACCCAACAACACAGACTCAACCCAACGATCCATCCAGACTCAACCCAACAACCCAGACTCAACCCAACAACACAGACTCAACCCAAAAACACAGACTCAACCCAACAACCCAGACTCAACCCAACAACCCAGACTCAACCGAACGATCCATCCAGACTCAACCCAACAACACAGACTCAACCCAACAACACAGACTCAACCCAACGATCCATCCAGACTCAACCCAACAACCCAGACTCAACCCAACAACACAGACTCAACCCAACGATCCATTCAGACTCAACCCAACAATCCAGCCAGACTCATCCTGACTAAATCCAGACTCAACCAAAGATTTGAATCATACCTAATACTATTATATTTATAATCCTACAGTCCTACATCCTTAGTCACACATCCTTACAGCCTGTATCCTTAGTCCGACATCCTAACTATCCAACATCCTTAGTCCTGCATCCTTACAGCCCTGCATCCTTACAGCCCTGCATCCCTAGTCCTGTTCTTGAGGTTGAACAGCCCTGCATCCCTAGTCCTGTAGGGCTGTTCTATGAGGTTGAACAGCCCCACAGGTTGTAGTT
Organism: Lota lota; assembly: GCA_026745465.1. Classification (NCBI taxonomy): domain Eukaryota; kingdom Metazoa; phylum Chordata; class Actinopteri; order Gadiformes; family Lotidae; genus Lota; species Lota lota. Next base: position 961,718 of record JACYXH010000361.1, on the reverse strand, counting down.
ATGTACTTTTATCCAGATAATTCTTAATATATTTATAAATGTATGGATACATTGGCGTATTGCTTTTGATTCTGGTGAAGCAATTGACTGAATGACCGTACAGTCTTAAAAACAAAAACAAAAAACCTCGCAGAGAGAATGAGAGGTTATTTAAGGAGAGTATTTAACGTGACCCACCGCTTCTCCGCACACAACAGAATAACATGCGGAGCTACCTGTCGTTCGCCTCGGGCGTCTCCCCGGGGGCTCGCCTCTGCTTCTTGCCCTTCCTTCGGTGTTTCTTCCCCTGGCTGCCGCCGGTGCTCTGCCGGCTGCTCGGGTCGCTGCCCACCGCTGAACACAACATTCACGTTTATAACTGAATACCGTTAGTGTGCCATTAATGCTTGACGTCTCACACATTCACCACAGCTACATGGGCAGCGGTGTTCCGCACGAACCGAGTGTTTAGTAAATAGTGTCATAGCTTAGCATCTGGCGCTAGCATGACCCTCTTGGGACAGCGTGCAGTACACGGGTACCTCGAGATACTAATACTCATACTAACAGTAGTACTCGTACTTTACCTATCAACATTGTCGCCAGGGCTTACAGTCCCTCCCAGCTTAGAGAAGAAACCCGTCTCGTAGTTGTACTACTACAACTCTGTCCGGATACTTAGTATCGAGGGCTAGTAATACTACAGTAACGTTGGACTACTACAGTCCTAAGGAGTAAAGGACAATTTGCTGAGGTTATTTTGGGCTCATTTCCTTCGCCGGAGTCAATGCCTGGCGCATGCGCCGTGCCACCGCTCTCAAAACAGCTGTCACCGTCACCGGACGGATCGGCGCATGCGCTATGGGCAGCAGGCGAGAGATTCAAATAGATCAGCAACAATAAACAAATTAAAGATGTAGTATGCAAGGTTACCGGAAATCGCATGACCCAGTGTTGCATAATGATACATACATCTTTCTGATGCGCAGTCAATTTGGATTTGTTTTCTGTGTGACAGTAAGGATTTCTAGTCTTCTAATGAGCTGTGATGGGGTCACTGGTTCTAGACCAATCATGTGCAGAGAGCTTAACAACCAATGGGCAACTGCAGAGCAAAGTGCAACCATGGATGTGGTTGGTGCAAACAGGGCTACTATAACCGCGTCCCTGTGCACCTGACTGCCCGCGTCTCTATTACACCACGGGTAGTTGCGACTGAGCAACCTGATTGGTCAACTAGACCCGCAGAACGTGATCAAAATATATTGCAGTTCACTGCTGCTGGACGAGTTTGCATACGCCAATAACGCGCACGCAGAGCCCCGCCTCCAGCAACATGATTGGTCGAAAGAAACACGAAGCGAAAGAAAGTGAAACGCCCCGCTGATCTCTATCTGGTCCCCATCTCGGTAATAATCCAGTCTGTAATCTAGATTACATTTGTAATCTAGATTACATTAAAGACAGACGAAGAGGGAGGGAGATCTTAAAATTAGGGTTTTTATTCATTTTATTCATCGAATTGTAAACATTTTCATGGAAGAAAAGAGAAACATATTCAAACGTTTATTCTTACTATACAACAGCTATTTACAATATTCACACCATGCTAGCAAGCTTTACACTATAACCATAATAAACACTGAATTGTTCCAGGCAAATGTTATCATTTTACAAATCACATTAAAAACGGTGTTCTCTTGTAAAACATTAAATAAAAAAAATGGCCTTCTGACTGGAGAGTCTATCTCCAGTTATCACAGCCTCTCTCTCTCTCTCTCTCTCTCTCCCTCCCTCTCTCTCTCTCCCTCTCTCTCTCCCCCTCTCTCCCTCCCTCTTCCATGCCCCTCTATCTCTCTGTATCTCTCTCTTACCGGTATACATACTGGTATGTACTACAGTATTTATATACTGGTATCTACTACAGTATATACAAACTGGTATCTACTACAGTATATACAAACTTGATCCAAAAGGGGAAATAAACGTTGATAGCAACATATTGTTGATCATGCAAACAGAGAACGGCTTAACAACAAGACATCAAGATGCTGTCCTGTAGCTCTTTCTATAGGCTATAGGGGTAGGATCGCTCCTATATCACTCTATAGTATAAAGATATATCATTATATTGTTATACTATACAGCAATATAGAGGTAGGATCTCTCCTATATCACTCTATAGTATAAAGATATATCATTATATTGTTATACTATAGAGCAATATAGAGGTAGGATCGCTCCTATATCACTCTATAGTATAAAGATATATCATTATATTGTTATACTATACAGCAATATAGAGGTAGGATCGCTCCTATATCACTCTATAGTATAAAGATATATCATTATATTGTTATACTATAGAGCAATGCAGAGGTAGGATCTCTCCCTCTATATCTCTATAGTATTAACATATAGAGTTATATCGTTATACTATAGGGAAATATAGAGGAGGATCTCTGCTATATCGCTCTATAGTATAACGATATACAGTAATATTGTTATACTTGAATATGCAGTTATATCTTTATAAAGCTATAGAGTAATATTGTTATACTTGAATATGCAGTTATATCTTTATAAAGATATAGAGTTATATCTTTATAAAGATATAGAGTTTTATCTTTAAACTACAGGCAGGTAAATAATTGGAAGTTAGAAGTAGAACACAGGAAGTAGAACACAGGAAGTAGAACACAGGAAGTAGAACACAGGAAGTAGAACACAGGAAGTAGAATCCACAATCCTCAACTCACAAAATTTGTTCACCCCAGTTTACACACCCATCCACACCCACATCCACACACGTATATATATACACACCCCACCAACCCACCCACCCACCCATACACCCACACACACCCACCCACCCCCCCACCCACACCCACCCACCCACCCACCTACCCACCCACCCACCCACCCACCCACCCACCCACCCACCCACCCACCCACCCACACACACACCCACCCACACACACACACACACACACACACACACACACACACACACACACACACACACACACACACACACACACACACACACACACACAGGCTGAAAGACAGACAGGCAGTCAGGCAGTCAGGCAGAAAACTGAAAACTCAGTAATGAGTTGGAAATTAAAGAAAAAGGCACATGTGTGATTTCATAAGAATAAATAATTTACACATAATCATTTACTCTCCTTTCTCACATTGAGTTGGGGGCTTACCTCCTAACTAGTGTATTGCTAAATGTTCCCTTTTGTCTGGAGATTTTACACAAGTCAGTAAACATCATCATAAAATACTGGAGCCATTGCCACCACTAACCTGAAAAATAACAGTAAAAGTTTACTATCTTAGAAAACTGTCCAAGTCTACTATCTTAGAAAACTGTCCAAGTCTACTATCTTAGAAAATTGTCCACGTCTACTATCTTAGAAAACTGTCCAAGTCTACTATCTTAGAAAACTGTCCAAGTCTACTATCTTAGAAAACTGTCCAAGTCTACTATCTTAGAAAACTGTCCAAGTCTACTATCTTAGAAAAACTAGAAAAACTGTCCAAGTCTACGATCATAGAAAACATGACCATGATGAAAGATTTTCCACAGCAGCCCTGACTTCGTTCATTGGATTGTCTTAAGTCAATGAAATGTATAGACTACTTAATTGCAGTAGTCTACTAGTAGTACGGTATCTGAATAAACTGCATAACTCTAGCAGTAGTATCTGAATAAAATGCAGTACTCTAGCAGTAGTATCTGAATAAACTGCAGTACTCTAGCAGTAGTATCTGAATAAACTGCAGTACTCTAGCAGTAGTATCTGAATAAACTGCAGTACTCTAGCAGTAGTATCTGAATAAACTGCATAACTCTAGCAGTAGTATCTGAATAAACTGCAGTACTCTAGCAGTAGTATCTGAATAAACTGCAGTACTCTAGCAGTAGTATCTGAATAAACTGCAGTACTCTAGCAGTAGTATCTGAATAAACTGCAGTACTCTAGCAGTAGTATCTGAATAAACTGCAGTACTCTAGCAGTAGTATCTGAATAAACTGCAGTACTCTAGCAGTAGTATCTGAATAAACTGCAGTACTCTAGCAGTAGTATCTGAATAAACTGCAGTACTCTAGCAGTAGTATCTGAATAAACTGCAGTACTCTAGCAGTAGTCAATGAGTCGTTTCTTAATAAACCTGTGTAGACTTACTAGTAAGTTAATATGAATGAATACTCTAGACTAGTATCTCAGCAGTACATAGTAGTAGCAGTAGTATTTCAGGAGTACATCCTAGTAGCACTAGTATTTTAGAAGTATGTAGTAGTAGTACTACAAGTATTTCAGAAGTACCTAGTAGTAGTACTAGTATTTTAGTAGTAAGTAGTAGTAGTAATTCTACTAGTATTTCAGGAGTATGTAGCAGTAGTACTAGTATTTTAGTAGCAAGTAGTAGTAGTAATTCTACTAGTATTTCAGGAGTATGTAGCAGTAGTACTAGTATTTTAGTAGTAAGTAGTAGTACTAGTACTCCTAGCATTTCAGGAGTACGTAGTAATGGTAGTATTTCAGGAGTATGTAGTAATACTAGTAATCCCCCCTTCCTCACAGAAAACAAAGCAGATTTAATTGGTTGTGTGTTGACCAATCTGAATGAACTTCCTGTCTGTCGAGGGGGCAGAGGTCAACCTTGGTGAAGGTCACCCAATCAGAAGGACCTTGTTCTCAGTAGGCTTATCAGAAGGACCTTGTTCTCAGTAGGCTTATCAGAAGGATCTTGTTCTCAGTAGGCTTATCAGACGTCAGTTATCATGTTCTGAGTAGGCTTATCAGAAGGACCTTGTTCTCGGTAGGCTTATCAGAGGTCGGTGACCTTGTTCTCGGTAGGCTTATCAGAGGTCGGTGACCTTGTTCTCCAGTAGGGCTGCGACCTGCTGGAGTCTGTAGGCTAACTGCATCTTTTGACCTCCACTGTCCTCATCAAGAGATGACATCACCTAAAAAATAGAAATGTTAAAATAAACAGTCTGTAGAGGCCAACTGGCTGTCTTCATCCATATAGATTAATATATGAATATACTTATATACTATTCTACATATATATTAAAGGTGCACTGTGTAAAACGAGTGCCATCTAGTGGTGAATTTGCAGATTTCAACCAACATTATAAACTATATATATATATATATATATATATATATATTATATTAATAAACATATGCAAACCCATATGTATATTTATGTATTATATATACAGCATACAGTACACCATCACCTAAGGTATACCTTACATAGTACCTGGGCAAAGTATTTATTTATAGTATATAGTACCTGGTCGTAGTATTTATTTATAGTATATAGTACCTGGTCATAGTATTTATTTATAGTATATAGTACCTGGTCGTAGTATTTATTGATGTACTTGTAGAGTTCATGAAGTGCCACAAGACTGTTCATCTCCGACGCAAAACTCTGGAGGTGAGACAGGTAGAGAGACAGGTAGAGAGAGACAGGTAGAGAGACAGGTAGAGAGAGACCATTACATTTAACATTATGACATCACATGAATAAGCCCAATTGTAAAGAGGTATGTGCTGCCCTCTCCATTACATGTGTTGGGCAACCCTTACCCAGGTTTGGGTTAGGGTTAGGGTTACCTCAGTCTTGGTAACCCTTACCCTGGTTTGGGTTAGGGTTAGGGTTACCTCAGTCTTGGTAACCCTTACCCAAGTTTGGGTTAGGGTTAGCTCAGTCTTGGTAACCCTTACCCTGGTTTGGGTTACCTCAGTCTTGGTAACCCTTACCCAGGTTTGGGTTAGGGTTACCTCAGTCTTGGTAACCCTTACCCAGGTTTGGGTTAGGGTTAGGGTTACCTCAGTCTTGGTAACCCTTACCCAAGTTTGGGTTACCTCAGTCTTGGTAACCCTTACCCAGGTTTGGGTTAGGGTTAGGGTTACCTCAGTCTTGGTAACCCTTACCCAGGTTTGGGTTAGGGTTAGGGTTACCTCAGTCTTGGTAACCCTTACCCTGGTTTGGGTTACCTCAGTCTTGGTAACCCTTACCCAGGTTTGGGTTAGGGTTAGGGTTACCTCAGTCTTGGTAACCCTTACCCAGGTTTGGGTTAGGGTTAGGGTTACCTCAGTCTTGGTAACCCTTACCCAAGTTTGGGATAGGGTTAGCTCAGTCTTGGTAACCCTTACCCAGGTTTGGGTTAGCTCAGTCTTGGTAACCCTTACCCAGGTTTGGGTTAAGGTTACCTCAGTCTTGGTAACCCTTACCCTGGTTTGGGTTAGGGTTACCTCAGTCTTGGTAACCCTTACCCTGGTTTGGGTTAGGGTTAGCTCAGTCTTGGTAACCCTTACCCTGGTTTGGGTTAGGGTTACCTCAGTCTTGGTAACCCTTACCCAGGTTTGGGTTAGGGTTACCTCAGTCTTGATAACCCTTACCCAAGTTTGGGTTAGGGTTAGCTCAGTCTTGGTAACCCTTACCCAGGTTTGGGTTAGGGTTAGCTCAGTCTTGGTAACCCTTACCCAGGTTTGGGTTAGGGTTAGCTCAGTCTTGGTAACCCTTACCCAGGTTTGGGTTAGGGTTAGCTCAGTCTTGGTAACCCTTACCCAAGTTTGGGTTAGGGTTAGCTCAGTCTTGGTAACCCTTACCCTGGTTTGGGTTAGGGTTACCTCAGTCTTGGTAACCCTTACCCTGGTTTGGGTTAGGGTTACCTCAGTCTTGGTAACCCTTACCCAGGTTTGGGTTAGGGTTAGCTCAGTCTTGGTAACCCTTACCCTGGTTTGGGTTAGGGTTACCTCAGTCTTGGTAACCCTTACCCTGGTTTGGGTTAGCTCAGCGATCTAATGGTGTGAATGCTGTCCGATGTCCAGTCTTCAGAACAGGACTGTGCATGGCGAAGACGTAAGAACGCGTTTTCATAGGCCTATGTTCCTACAATTTGAGACAACTTCTTGCTCTAACCGGCAAGCAGGGCTGACGCCGCCGCAGCCCGCTGGGAGGCGGTCGGAGCGCGTTGGTCCGACGCCAGAGATGGTCCATCTCGGGCGCGACTCGACACAGCTCGGCGCGTTTAAACCGGTAGTGGAAATTTAAATCAGCGCTGCATGGTTTGACTGGTGCAGAAAAAAACGCCGATGGAAAAGGGCCATAATTGTGCGTGTGTGGGTGCGTTGTGTATGTGTGCATGCGTGGGTTTGTGTGTGTGCGGATGTGTGCATGGGTGTGTGTGGGTGTATGTTAGTGTGTGTCAATGTGTGTGGGAGTGAGAGTGTGTGAGTGTGTGTGTGTGTGTGTGTGTGAGTGTGTCTGTGTGAGTGTGTGTGTGAATGTGAATGTGTGTGTGTGTGTGTGAATGTGTGTGTGAGTGTGGGAATGTGAATGTGTGTGAATGTGTGTGTGTGAGTGTGTGTGTGAGTGTGGGAATGTGAATGTGTGTGAATGTGTGTGTGTGTGTGTGTGTGTGTGTGTGTGTGTGTGTGTGTGTGTGTGTGTGTGTGTGTGTGAATGTGTGTGTGTGTGAGTGTGTGTGTTACCCCTGATAGTTCTGTGAGGGTGGAGTTCATCTCTTGGTAACAGCCAGAAGCTGCACTGTGAATGTCGTTGTAATAACTACACACATACACACATACACACACACACACACATACACACACACACACACACATACACACACACACGTTAGTATACATGTGCATTAACCTATCCCCTCTCTCTCCTTTCTTCTCTCTGCTAGCTCTCTACTTACTGGTCACCTGACTGACCACAGACTGGTCACCTGACTGACCACAGACTGGTCACCTGACTGACCACAGACTGGTCACCTGACTGACCCACAGACTGGTCACCTGACTGACCCACATACTGGTCACCTGACTGACCCACAGACTGGTCACCTGACTGACCAACAGACTGATCACCTGACTGACTAATAGACTGGTCACCTGACTGGTCAACAGACTAGCCAACCGACTGGTCACCAGCCTCACAGCTAGCATCCCTGATTGGTGAGCTGTGGTTAGGACATGCTACATAACCTGTATTTACAGTGAATGTCCTCTGTCTTCTGGAAAGGCTTCAACCCATCCACACTACAGACGGACACCACACAGGAACAGTACAGACGGACACCACACAGGAACCGTACAGACGGACACCACACAGGAACAGTACAGACGGACACCACACAGGAACACTACAGACGGACACCACACAGGAACAGTACAGACGGACACCACACAGGAACAGTACAGACGGACACCACACAGGAACAGTACAGACGGACACCACACAGGAACAGTACAGACGGACACCACACAGGAACAGTACAGACGGACACCACACAGGAACAGTACAGACGGACACCAAACAGGAACAGTACAGACGGACACCACACAGGAACAGTACAGACGGACACCAAACAGGAACACTACAGACGGACACCACACAGGAAAAGTACAGACGGACACCACACAGGAACAGTACAGACGGACACCAAACAGGAACAGTACAGACGGACACCACACAGGAAAAGTACAGACGGACACCACACAGGAACAGTACAGATGGACACCAAACAGGAACAGTACAGACGGACACCACACAGGAAAAGTACAGACGGACACCATACAGGAACCGTACAGACGGACACCACACAGGAACAGTACAGACGGACACCACACAGGAACAGTACAGACGGACACCACACAGGAACCGTACAGACGGACACCACACAGGAACAGTACAGACGGACACCACACAGGAACAGTACAGACCACACGCTGTGTGTATACTCACCGCTCCACCAGCTGCTTGTATCGGGGGATTTCCCTCGCGTACAGCAGCTTGTTGACAGGAGAATCCTAAACACACAATATATCTATTCATTATCCATCTACTATTACAATATATCTATTCATTATCCACCTACTATTACAATATATCTATTCATTATCCATCTACTATTACAATATATCTATTCATTATCCATCTATTATTACAATATATCTATTCATTATCGATATATTACTACAATATATCTATAGATTATAGATCTATACATTTTTTATATTTGATTATCTACTATTATCTATTTATTTATTCATAGTGCTGTATATAACTCACAATTGTATTACAACAGATCAATTCATTATATATCTATTTATTTATTATATTCATAGTTCTCTATGCAACACAGCGGAACACTTAAACAGTGTCTATTCATACAATATGCAGTATCTATTCATACAATAGAAAACAGTTCTGTTGACCGACCGATATACAGCATGCAGAGAGGAGGTCAGACAGACAGACAGTGTATAGAGAGATAAACAGACAGACAGACAGTGTATAGAGAGATAAACAGACAGACAGACAGTGTATAGAGAGATAAACAGACAGACAGACAGACAGTGAATAGAGAGATAAACAGACAGACAGACAGACAGTGTATAGAGAGATAAACAGACAGACAGACAGACAGACAGACAGTGTATAGAGAGATAAACAGACAGACAGACAGACATTGTATAGAGAGATAAACAGACAGACAGACAGTGTATAGAGAGATAAACAGACAGACAGACAGACAGACAGTGTATAGAGAGATAAACAGACAGACAGACAGTGTATAGAGAGATAAACAGACAGACAGACAGCGTATAGAGAGATAAACAGACAGACAGACAGTGTATAGAGATAAACAGACAGACAGACAGTGTATAGAGATAAACAGACAGACAGACAGACAGTGTATAGAGAGATAAACAGACAGACAGACAGTGTATAGAGATAAACAGACAGACAGACAGTGTATAGAGATAAACAGACAGACAGACAGACAGTGTATAGAGATAAACAGACAGACAGACAGACAGACAGTGTATAGAGAGATAAACAGACAGACAGACAGACATTGTATAGAGAGATAAACAGACAGACAGACAGTGTATAGAGAGATAAACAGACAGACAGACAGACAGACAGTGTATAGAGAGATAAACAGACAGACAGACAGTGTATAGAGAGATAAACAGACAGACAGACAGCGTATAGAGAGATAAACAGACAGACAGACAGCGTGTAGAGAGATAAACAGACAGACAGACAGACAGTGTATAGAGAGATAAACAGACAGACAGACAGTGTATAGAGATAAACAGACAGACAGACAGTGTATAGAGAGATAAACAGACAGACAGACAGACAGACAGTGTATAGAGAGATAAACAGACAGACAGACAGTGTATAGAGAGATAAACAGACAGACAGACAGCGTATATAGAGATAAACAGACAGACAGACAGTGTATAGAGAGATAAACAGACAGACAGACAGCGTGTAGAGAGATAAACAGACAGACAGACAGACAGTGTATAGAGAGATAAACAGACAGACAGACAGCGTGTAGAGAGATAAACAGACAGACAGACAGTGTATAGAGAGATAAACAGACAGACAGACAGTGTATAGAGATAAACAGACAGACAGACAGTGTATAGAGATAAACAGACAGACAGACAGTGTATAGAGATAAACAGACAGACAGACAGTGTATAGAGATAAACAGACAGACAGACAGTGTATAGAGAGATAGACAGACGGACGTACTCGGCCCACTTTGTGTTCAGAGGTGGTGCAGGAGTCGATGAAGGTCTGAGCGATAACGGACAGAACAGCGTCAATGCTGTCTGTCACCTGGACATCGAACACGAACTGGGGGTTCTTCAGAATGTTTACCCAGAACCTCAGAGGAAGACTGGGACAGAAGACAGTCAGTAACATACCCTTATCCTAACCCTGACCCTGACCCTAACCATGACCCTAACCATGACCCTAACCCCCATCTCCAAACCCTGACCTCCTAGCTGCTCTGTTACCTGGTAGTCTTCTAACCCTGACCTCCTAGCTGCTCTGTTACCTGGTAGTCTTCTAACCCTGACCTCCTAGCTGCTGTTACCTGGTAGTCTTCTAACCCTGACCTCCTAGCTGCTCTGTTACCTGGTAGTCTTCTAACCCTGACCTCCTAGCTGCTCTGTTACCTGGTAGTCTTCTAACCCTGACCTCCTAGCTGCTCTGTTACCTGGTAGTCTTCTAACCCTGACCCTGACCTCCTAGCTGCTCTGTTACCTGGTAGTCTTCTAACCCTGACCTCCTAGCTGCTCTGTTACCTGGTAGTCTTCTAACCCTGACCTCCTAGCTGCTCTGTTACCTGGTAGTCTTCTAACCCTGACCTCCTAGCTGCTCTGTTACCTGGTAGTCTTCTAACCCTGACCTCCTAGCTGCTCTGTTACCTGGTAGTCTTCTAACCCTGACCTCCTAGCTGCTGTTACCTGGTAGTCTTCTAACCCTGACCTCCTAGCTGCTCTGTTACCTGGTAGTCTTCTAACCCTGACCTCCTAGCTGCTCTGTTACCTGGTAGTCTTCTAACCCTGACCTCCTAGCTGCTCTGTTACCTGGTAGTCTTCTAACCCTGACCCTGACCTCCTAGCTGCTCTGTTACCTGGTAGTCTTCTAACCCTGACCCTGACCTCCTAGCTGCTCTGTTACCTGGTAGTCTTCTAACCCTGACCTCCTAGCTGCTCTGTTACCTGGTAGTCTTCTAACCCTGACCTCCTAGCTGCTCTGTTACCTGGTAGTCTTCTAACCCTGACCTCCTAGCTGCTCTGTTACCTGGTAGTCTTCTAACCCTGACCTCCTAGCTGCTCTGTTACCTGGTAGTCTTCTAACCCTGACCTCCTAGCTGGTCTGTTACCTGGTAGTCTTCTAACCCTGACCTCCTAGCTGCTCTGTTACCTGGTAGTCTTCTAACCCTGACCCTGACCTCCTAGCTGCTCTGTTACCTGGTAGTCTTCTAACCCTGACCCTGACCTCCTAGCTGGTCTGTTACCTGGTAGTCTTCTAACCCTGACCTCCTAGCTGGTCTGTTACCTGGTAGTCTTCTAACCCTGACCTCCTAGCTGCTCTGTTACCTGGTAGTCTTCTAACCCTGACCTCCTAGCTGCTCTGTTACCTGGTAGTCTTCTAACCCTGACCTCCTAGCTGCTCTGTTACCTGGTAGTCTTCTAACCCTGACCTCCTAGCTGCTCTGTTACCTGTTGGTCTTCCAGATGTGGACCGTCTCGGGGTCGTCGATGGCGTGCTTCTCCGCCATGTCATCCAGGAAGTCAAAGAAGAAGCGAACGGCGATGGGTGGAGGGCGCTTGGTGTTCAGAATTGCAACGAACACATCATCGACAAACTTCTGCAGCGTTCCCTGCCGATGGAAACACAGGTGTGTGTACTTTTAAACTCAGGTACATCTCTGGTATGACTCGACGGAACAGCAATCAAACGGAGGTCCTGCTAAGGGTCAGGGTTAGGAGAGGGGCTCCATAACCAGGAGGTTGGCTTGTACCTTCTGTCCCTCCTCTCGGGTCTGCAGCCTGGGCATCATTCTTGATTCCACCCTCTCCGTTGAACCACACCACTCCCTCACTACAAAAACATCCCTACACTCCAACCCTCGCTCTCCCACTCCTGTTGCTGACAAAGTCCACCATGTTTTTGTCACCTCACAGCTGGATAACGGCAATGAGTCCACAGTACAGAACTCTGTGTGTGTGTGTGTGTGTGTGTGTGTGTGTGTGTGTGTGTGTGTGTGTGTGTGTGTACCTTCAGAGAGATCAGTCTGGTCAGGTACATCTCAGGTGTGTGTGTGTGTGTGTGTGTGTGTACCTTCAGAGAGAGCAGTCTGGTCAGGTACATCTCAGGTGTGTGTGTGTGTGTACCTTCATAGAGAGCAGTCTGGTCAGGTACATCTCAGGTGTGTGTGTGTGTGTGTGTGTGTGTGTGTGTGTGTACCTTCAGAGAGAGCAGTCTGGTCAGGTACATCTCAGGTGTGTGTGTGTGTGTACCTTCATAGAGAGTAGTCTGGTCAGGTACATCTCAGGTGTGTGTGTGTGTGTGTGTGTGTGTGTGTGTGTGTGTGTGTGTGTGTGTGTGTGTGTGTGTGTGTGCCTTCTTAGAGAGCAATCTGGTCAGGTATATCTCAGGTGTGTGTGTGTGTGTGTACCTTCATAGAGAGCAGTCTGGTCAGGTACATCTCAGGTGTGTGTGTGTGTGTGTGTGTGTACCTTCATAGAGAGCAGTCTGGTCAGGTATATCTCAGGTGTGTGTGTGTGTGTACCTTCATAGAGAGCAGTCTGGTCAGGTACATCTCAGGTGTGTGTGTGTGTGTGTACCTTCATAGAGAGCAGTCTGGTCAGGTATATCTCAGGTGTGTGTGTGTGTGTGTACCTTCATAGAGAGCAGTCTGGTCAGGTATATCTCAGGTGTGTGTGTGTGTGTGTGTGTGTGTACCTTCATTGAGAGCAGTCTGGTCAGGTACATCTCAGGTGTGTGTGTGTGTGTGTACCTTCATAGAGAGCAGTCTGGTCAGGTATATCTCAGGTGTGTGTGTGTGTGTGTACCTTCATTGAGAGCAGTCTGGTCAGGTACATCTCAGGTGTGTGTGTGTGTGTACCTTCATAGAGAGCAGTCTGGTCAGGTACATCTCAGGTGTGTGTGTGTGTACCTTCATAGAGAGCAGTCTGGTCAGGTATATCTCAGGGATGGCCTTGGCTCGCTCTCTCTCTCTCATGCTGCTTCTCCTCGGGGCGTCCGGCTCCTCGCTGCTCTTCACCAGGTGCCAAAGACGCACCTCCTCTTCCTCTTCCAGGATGGGGGACTCTACAGGAGACACGGGGTTACACCTCCTCCTCCATCACCTCCTCTTCCTCCATCACCTCCTCTAACCGTACCACTCTGCAAGGCCTTTGTATTAATACTGTAGTGTTATGGTATTAGACCACAGTATGAATACTACTGTACAATTAATATGAATACTGCAGTATAATTCACATGAATACTACAGTATTAATACTGCAGTAATAATACTGTAGTATTAGCTCACTCTCTGTGGTCTGGAAGACCTGGTGGATGCTGCCCTTGGTGGAGGTCTGGGAGTGGGGGATCAAGGCCACAGTAGCTCCGTCAGGGACCTGGAGGAGAAGCAGGAGAAGAGGAGGTGATGGAGGAGATGATGAGGAGGTGATAGAGGAGGTGATAGAGGAGGTGATGGATAGAGGAGGTGATAGAGGAGGTGATGGAGGAGGTGATGGAGGAGGTGATGGAGGAAGTGATAGAGGAGGTAATGGAGGAGGTGATAGAGGAGGTGATGGAGGGGGTGATGGATAGAGGAGGTGATAGATAGAGGAAGTTATGGATAGAGGAGGTGATAGAGGAGGTGATGGGTAGAGGAGGTGATAGATAGAGGAAGTGATGGATAGAGGAGGTGATAGACGAGGTGATAGACGAGGTGATGGAGGAGGTGATGGAGGAGGTGATGGAGGAAGTGATAGAGGAGGTAATGGAGGAGGTGATAGAGGAGGTGATGGAGGAGGTGATGGATAGAGGAGGTGATAGATAGAGGAAGTGATGGATAGAGGAGGTGATAGAGGAGGTGATAGAGGAGGTGATGGATAGAGGAGGTGATAGAGGAGGTGATGGAGGAGGTGATGGAGGAAGTGATAGAGGAGGTAATGGAGGAGGTGATAGAGGAGGTGATGGAGGAGGTGATGGATAGAGGAGGTGATAGATAGAGGAAGTGATGGATAGAGGGGGTGATGGAGGAGGTGATGGAGGGGGTGATGGAGGAGGTGATAGAGGAGGTGATGGAGGAGGTGATAGAGGAGGTGATAGATAGAGGAGGTGATAGAGGAGGGGATAGAGGATGTGATGGATAGAGGAGGTGATATATAGAGGAGGTGATGGAGGAGGTGATGGAGGAGGTGATGGAGGAGGTGATAGAGGAGGTGATAGAGGAGGTGATGGATAGAGGAGGTGATGGAGGAGGTGATAGAGGAGGTGATGGATAGAGGAGGTGATGGAGGAGGTGATAGAGGAGGTGATAGAGGAGGTGATGGATAGAGGAGGTGATAGAGGAGGTGATGGAGGAGGAGATGGAGGAGGTGATAGAGGAGGTGATAGAGGAGGTGATGGATAGAGGAGGTGATGGAGGAGGAGATGGAGGAGGTGATAGAGGAGGTGATAGAGGAGGTGATGGATAGAGGAGGTGATGGAGGAGGAGATGGAGGAGGTGATAGAGGAGGTGATAGAGGAGGTGATGGATAGAGGAGGTGATGGAGGAGGTGATAGAGGAGGTGATAGAGGAGGTGATGGATAGTGGAGGTGATGGATAGAGGAGGTGATGGAGGAGGTGATAGAGGAGGTGATAGAGGAGGTGATGGATGGAGGAGGTGATGGAGGAGGTGATGGATAGAGGAGGTGATGGAGGAGGAGATGGAGGAGGTGATAGAGGAGGTGATAGAGGAGGAGATAGAGGAGGTGATAGAGGAGGTGATGGATGGAGGAGGTGATGGAGGAGGTGATGGATAGAGGAGGTGATGGAGGAGGTGATGGAGGAGGTGATGGAGGAGGTGATGGAGGAGGTGATAAAGGAGGTGATAAAGGAGGGGATAGATACCTTGTAGTGTTGAAGGGTGTTGAGTTTCTTCCAGCGGCCTTGAACAATGGCGGTGACATCATCGTCTGAGAGGGTCAGGTGACCTGCCTGGCCAGACCGCCACTCTGGAAATGTTCATGTTGATATATAGTGTGATGACATCACAGTTAATGCGTAATTACATCAAAGTTATTACGATGTTATGACATCATAGTACGATGCAGATCGTAGTATATATCATGGTATACAGTATGCATAGTGTATATAGTATTTAGTATAAAGTATACAGTATAGTATAGACAGTATGCATAGTGTATATAGTATTTAGTTTAAAGTATACAGTATAGTTTAGACAGTATGCATAGTGTATATAGTATTTAGTATAAAGTATACAGTATAGTATAGACAGTATGCAGAGTGTATATAGTATTTAGTATAAAGTATACAGTATAGTATAGACAGTATGCATAGAGTATATAGTATTTAGTATAAAGTATACAGTATAGTATAGACAGTATGCATAGTGTATATAGTATTTAGTATAAAGTATACAGTATAGTATAGATAGTATGCATAGTGTATATAGTATTTAGTATAAAGTATACAGCATAGTACAGACAGTATGTAAAGTGTATATAGAATTTACTATAAAGTATATATCTTAGTATAGATAGTGTACAGTGTACAGTGTATATAGTATTTAGTATATAGCATATTGTACTCAGATCCAGGGTTAGGGTTAGTATATAGAGTATATACTATACAGTACCTTGGTCCAGGGTTAGTATATCGAGTGTATACTATACAGTACCTAGGTCCAGGGTTAGTGTATACTATACAGTACCTAGGTCCAGGGTTAGTGTATACTATACAGTACCTAGGTCCAGGGTTAGTGTATACTATACAGTACCTAGGTCCAGGGTTAGTGTATACTATGCAGTACCTAGGTCCAGGGTTAGTATATACTATACAGTACCTAGGTCCAGGGTTAGTATATAAAGTATATACTATACAGTACCTAGGTCCAGGGTTAGTGTATACTATACAGTACCTAGGTCCAGGGTTAGTGTATACTATAGAGTACCTAGGTCCAGGGTTAGTGTATACTATACAGTACCTAGGTCCAGGGTTAGTGTATACTATGCAGTACCTAGGTCCAGGGTTAGTATATACTATACAGTACCTAGGTCCAGGGTTAGTATATAAAGTATATACTATACAGTACCTAGGTCCAGGGTTAGTGTTTACTATACAGTACCTAGGTCCAGGGTTAGTGTATACTATACAGTACCTAGGTCCAGGGTTAGTGTATACTATACAGTACCTAGGTCCAGGGTTAGTGTATACTATACAGTACCTAGGTCCAGGGTTAGTGTATACTATGCAGTACCTAGGTCCAGGGTTAGTGTATACTATGCAGTACCTAGGTCCAGGGTTAGTATATACTATACAGTACCTAGGTCCAGGGTTAGTATATAAAGTATATACTATACAGTACCTAGGTCCAGGGTTAGTGTATACTATGCAGTACCTAGGTCCAGGGTTAGTGTATACTATACAGTACCTAGGTCCAGGACATGGGCACTGGGTCTCTGTGAGAAGGCGGCTCCTTTATAGGTCTGGTCCAGGATTTTCTCCTTCACCTGAGACAAACACACAGACAGAAAGGTAGACAGAAAGTCAGGTTACTCCTAGCAGACAGGTTACTAAAGACAGGCAGCCAAACAGACAGACAGGTAGGCAGGAAAGCAGACAGAAAGGTAGACAGACAGACAGGTAAACGAACAGACTGACAAGCAGACAGACTGACAGACAGACAGACAGACTGACAGGTAGTCAGACAGGTAGGCAGGTAGACAGACAAACAGAGAGACACCTGGGTGATGGTGTCTGTGTCCAACACTCTAACAGGCAGACAGACAGACAGACAGACAGGTAGACAGACAGACAGGTACCTGGGTGATGGTGTCTGTGTCCAACACTCTAACAGACAGACAGACAGACAGACAGGTAGACAGACAGACAGGTACCTGGGTGATGGTGTCTGTGTCCAACACTCTAACAGGCAGACAGACAGACAGGTAGACAGACAGACAGGTACCTGGGTGATGGTGTCTGTGTCCAACACTCTAACAGGCAGACAGACAGACAGGTAGACAGACAGACAGGTACCTGGGTGATGGTGTCTGTGTCCAACACTCTAACAGGACATGGCTGGACGTCCTCATCGTTCTTCACTAACACAGAGAGAGTCTGGAACACACACACACACACACACACACACACACATAGTAGTATATATGTAGTTTATAGTAGTATATATGTAGTAGTATATAGTAGTATATATGTAATTTATAGTAGTATATAGTAGTATATATGTAGTATGTAGTAGTATATAGTAGTATATATGTAGTATGTAGTAGTATATAGTAGTATATAGTAGTATAAATGTCGTATGTAGTATTAGTACCATGGGCTGGTAGTCTATGTCCTCTCTCAGCAGGTGGCTGTCGTTCAGGGTGTGTTTGGAGTAGTATGTAGTAGTATATAGTAGTATATATGTAGTAGTATATAGTAGTATGTAGTAGTATGTAGTATTAGTACCATGGGCTGGTAGTCTATGTCCTCTCTCAGCAGGTGGCTGTCGTTCAGGGTGCGTTTGGAGTAGTATGTAGTAGTATATAGTAGTATATATGTAGTATGTAGTATTAGTACCATGGGCTGGTAGTCTATGTCCTCTCTCAGCAGGTGGCTGTCGTTCAGGGTGCGTTTGGAGTAGTATGTAGTAGTATATAGTAGTATATATGTAGTATGTAGTATTAGTACCATGGGCTGGTAGTCTATGTCCTCTCTCAGCAGGTGGCTGTCGTTCAGGGTGCGTTTGGAGTAGTATGTAGTAGTATATAGTAGTATATATGTAGTATGTAGTATTAGTACCATGGGCTGGTAGTCTATGTCCTCTCTCAGCAGGTGGCTGTCGTTCAGGGTGCGTTTGGAGTAGTATGTAGTAGTATATAGTAGTATATATGTAGTATGTAGTATTAGTACCATGGGCTGGTAGTCTATGTCCTCTCTCAGCAGGTGGCTGTCGTTCAGGGTGCGTTTGGAGTAGTATGTAGTAGTATGTAGTAGTATATATGTAGTATGTAGTATTAGTACCATGGGCTGGTAGTCTATGTCCTCTCTCAGCAGGTGGCTGTCGTTCAGGGTGCGTTTGGAGTAGTATGTAGTAGTATGTAGTAGTATATAGTAGTATATATGTAGTATGTAGTATTAGTACCATGGGCTGGTAGTCTATGTCCTCTCTCAGCAGGTGGCTGTCGTTCAGGGTGCGTTTGGAGTAGTATGTAGTAGTATGTAGTAGTATATAGTAGTATATATGTAGTATGTAGTATTAGTACCATGGGCTGGTAGTCTATGTCCTCTCTCAGCAGGTGGCTGTCGTTCAGGGTGCGTTTGGAGTAGTATATAGTAGTATATAGTAGTATATATGTAGTATGTAGTATTAGTACCATGGGCTGGTAGTCTATGTCCTCTCTCAGCAGGTGGCTGTCGTTCAGGGTGCGTTTGGAGTAGTATGTAGTAGTATATAGTAGTATATATGTAGTATGTAGCAGTATATATGTAGTATGTAGTAGTATGTAGTATTAGTACCATGGGCTGGTAGTCTATGTCCTCTCTCAGCAGGTGGCTGTCGTTCAGGGTGCGTTTGGAGTAGTATGTAGTAGTATGTAGTAGTATATATGTCGTATGTAGTATTAGTACCATGGGCTGGTAGTCTATGTCCTCTCTCAGCAGGTGGCTGTCGTTCAGGGTGCGTTTGGAGTAGTATGTAGTAGTATATAGTAGTATATATGTAGTATGTAGTATTAGTACCATGGGCTGGTAGTCTATGTCCTCTCTCAGCAGGTGGCTGTCGTTCAGGGTGCGTTTGGAGTAGTATGTAGTAGTATGTAGTAGTATATATGTAGTATGTAGTATTAGTACCATGGGCTGGTAGTCTATGTCCTCTCTCAGCAGGTGGCTGTCGTTCAGGGTGCGTTTGGAGTAGTATGTAGTAGTATGTAGTAGTATATATGTCGTATGTAGTATTAGTACCATGGGCTGGTAGTCTATGTCCTCTCTCAGCAGGTGGCTGTCGTTCAGGGTGCGTTTGGAGTAGTATGTAGTAGTATATAGCAGTATATATGTAGTATGTAGTAGTATGTAGTATTAGTACCATGGGCTGGTAGTCTATGTCCTCTCTCAGCAGGTGGCTGTCGTTCAGGGTGTGTTTGGAGTAGTATGTAGTAGTATGTAGTATTAGTACCATGGGCTGGTAGTCTATGTCCTCTCTCAGCAGGTGGCTGTCGTTCAGGGTGCGTTTGGAGTAGTATGTAGTAGTATATAGTAGTATATATGTAGTATGTAGTATTAGTACCATGGGCTGGTAGTCTATGTCCTCTCTCAGCAGGTGGCTGTCGTTCAGGGTGCGTTTGGAGTAGTATGTAGTAGTATATAGTAGTATATATGTAGTATGTAGTATTAGTACCATGGGCTGGTAGTCTATGTCCTCTCTCAGCAGGTGGCTGTCGTTCAGGGTGCGTTTGGAGTAGTATGTAGTAGTATGTAGTAGTATGTAGTAGTATATATGTCGTATGTAGTATTAGTACCATGGGCTGGTAGTCTATGTCCTCTCTCAGCAGGTGGCTGTCGTTCAGGGTGCGTTTGGAGTAGTATGTAGTAGTATATAGTAGTATATATGTAGTATGTAGTATTAGTACCATGGGCTGGTAGTCTATGTCCTCTCTCAGCAGGTGGCTGTCGTTCAGGGTGCGTTTGGAGTAGTATGTAGTAGTATGTAGTAGTATATATGTCGTATGTAGTATTAGTACCATGGGCTGGTAGTCTATGTCCTCTCTCAGCAGGTGGCTGTCGTTCAGGGTGCGTTTGGAGTAGTATGTAGTAGTATGTAGTAGTATATATGTAGTATGTAGTATTAGTACCATGGGCTGGTAGTCTATGTCCTCTCTCAGCAGGTGGCTGTCGTTCAGGGTGCGTTTGGAGTAGTATGTAGTAGTATGTAGTAGTATATATGTAGTATGTAGTATTAGTACCATGGGCTGGTAGTCTATGTCCTCTCTCAGCAGGTGGCTGTCGTTCAGGGTGCGTTTGGAGTAGTATGTAGTAGTATGTAGTAGTATATATGTAGTATGTAGTATTAGTACCATGGGCTGGTAGTCTATGTCCTCTCTCAGCAGGTGGCTGTCGTTCAGGGTGCGTTTGGAGTAGTATGTAGTAGTATATAGTAGTATATATGTAGTATGTAGTAGTATGTAGTATTAGTACCATGGGCTGGTAGTCTATGTCCTCTCTCAGCAGGTGGCTGTCGTTCAGGGTGCGTTTGGAGTAGTATGTAGTAGTATATAGTAGTATATATGTAGTATGTAGTATTAGTACCATGGGCTGGTAGTCTATGTCCTCTCTCAGCAGGTGGCTGTCGTTCAGGGTGCGTTTGGAGTAGTATGTAGTAGTATGTAGTAGTATATAGTAGTATATAGTATTAGTACCATGGGCTGGTAGTCTATGTCCTCTCTCAGCAGGTGGCTGTCGTTCAGGGTGCGTTTGGAGTAGTATGTAGTAGTATATAGTAGTATATATGTAGTATGTAGTAGTATGTAGTATTAGTACCATGGGCTGGTAGTCTATGTCCTCTCTCAGCAGGTGGCTGTCGTTCAGGGTGCGTTTGGAGTAGTATGTAGTAGTATATAGTAGTATATATGTAGTATGTAGTATTAGTACCATGGGCTGGTAGTCTATGTCCTCTCTCAGCAGGTGGCTGTCGTTCAGGGTGCGTTTGGAGTAGTATGTAGTAGTATGTAGTAGTATATAGTAGTATATAGTATTAGTACCATGGGCTGGTAGTCTATGTCCTCTCTCAGCAGGTGGCTGTCGTTCAGGGTGTGTTTGGAGTAGTATGTAGTAGTATGTAGTAGTATGTAGTAGTATATATGTAGTATGTAGTATTAGTACCATGGGCTGGTAGTCTATGTCCTCTCTCAGCAGGTGGCTGTCGTTCAGGGTGCGTTTGGCCCTTCCAGTCACTGCGTCCACGGGCCCCTTGTCCACCTGGTGCTTTATCGCTCTGAAGAGCATGTAGAGGGGTTCACCTGCTACGTCCTGCAGACAGACAGGTAGACAGGTAGACAGGTAGACAGACAGGTAGACAGACCAACAGGTTTATCGCTCTGAAGAGCATGTACAGAGTTCACCTGACAGGTAGACAGACAGGTAGACAGGTAGACAGACAGGTAAACAGGTAGACAGACAGGTAGACAGACCAACAGGTTTATCGCTCTGAAGAGCATGTACAGAGTTCACCTGACAGGTAGACAGACAGGTAGACAGGTAGACAGACAGGTAGACAGACCAACAGGTTTATCGCTCTGAAGAGCATGTACAGAGTTCACCTGACAGGTAGACAGACAGGTAGACAGGTAGACAGACAGGTAGACAGACCAACAGGTTTATCGCTCTGTAGAGCATGTAGAGAGTTCACCTGTTAGGTCTTGCAGACAGACAGGTAGACAGGTAGACAGACAGGTAAACAGACGAACAGGTTTATCGCTCTGAAGACCATGTACAGAGTTCACCTGACAGGTAGACAGACAGGTAGACAGGTAGACAGACAGGTAGACAGACCAACAGGTTTATCGCTCTGTAGAGCATGTAGAGAGTTCACCTGTTAGGTCTTGCAGACAGACAGGTAGACAGACAGGTAGACAGGTAGAGATACCTGCATGTACAATCATTTGTAAACTACCAAATGCCTATCTATATATAATTGTATCCTATATAATCATTTATAAAGTACACCTTATTTGCACTATATCATATATAAACTATTTTTTACACCGGCATCTCAGGCGGGCACAGTTGAAAGATGTAGACAACCATTGTCCAGCCCACCCCCACAAAGGTGCACCCCCACAAGGGTGCACCCCCACAAGGGTGCACCCCCACAAGGGTGCACCCCCACAAGGGTGGGCACCCCTCATTCAGTCTAGATTGACTCGGGCATTGTGACAGATATCAGAGATAACATCTCACCTTGAGGAAGGAGTAGAGGCAGATTGACATCCAGTTGGTTAACATCTTCTCTACGACCGTCTCTGTCCTACACACACACACACACACACACACACACACACACACACACACACACACACACACACACACACACACACACACACACACACACACACACACACAGACAGACAGACAGACAGACAGACAGACAGACAGACAGACAGACAGACAGACACACACACACACATTTAGCAGAGGCTAGCACATTGAGCACTTTGTCCACATGAAGAGAGTGGCCGTGGTGACAGTGTGTCCATGGCAACGGTACCGTCTCAGCATGAGTTTGGGGTTCTTGGAGACGTATTGCAGGACGAGGTGCTGGAGCAGAGTCTTCATCACCTCCGTGAAGTACTCCAGCTTGTCGTGAAGCGCTACGGTCAGTAGGCTGGCCACGTAGCCACGGTCTCTCTGGGAGAAGCCCTGCTGGGCCTCCAGAGTGTGGATGAACTAGAGAGACACGCACAGTATAAACATGTACAGTATTTATACATGACATGTAAAGTATCAACACGTACAGTATCAACCCATGACATGTACAGTATCAACACGTACAGTATCAATACGCACAGTATCAACACATGACATGTACAGTATCAACCCATGACATGTACAGTATCAACCCATGACATGTACAGTATCAACACATGACATGTACAGTATCAACCCATGACACGTACAGTATCAACACATGACATGTACAGTATCAACCCATGACACGTACAGTATCAACACATGACATGTACAGTATTAACCCATGACATGTACAGTATTAACATGTACAGTATTAACCCATGACATGTACAGTATCAACACATGACACGTACAGTATCAACACATGACACGTACAGTATCAACACGTACAGTATCAACACATGACATGTACAG
This sequence comes from Lota lota, assembly GCA_026745465.1. Lineage (NCBI taxonomy): Eukaryota > Metazoa > Chordata > Actinopteri > Gadiformes > Lotidae > Lota > Lota lota. The sequence continues at coordinate 938,251 of JACYXH010000361.1, read as the reverse complement.
TATCAACACATGACAGGTACAGTATTAACCCATGACACGTACATAGGGTTAGGGTTACACATACATAATGTATAATACCTTAATGAGGAAGGCCTTGGTAATATATACTGTATAATAACATGATATATAACATACATAACGTATAATACCTTAATGAGGAAGGCCTTGGTAATATATACTGTATAATAACATGATATATAACATACATAACGTATATTACCTTAATGAGGAAGGCCTTGTTGTTGAGCAGCTTGTGCAGCTGGTTGAGTCCTTGCTCTACCGCAGCTCGGCGTGCTTCCGGCACGTCCAGCGGCTGGCTGAGCAGCACCCCCTGGTGGCCAGGGAAGAAGACACGCTGAGTGTAGCTCTGGAAGTCAAGCAGGGGGATAGAGGGACCTCCAACATCACTCAGGTCCATCATCTCCGTCATCAGGTCTGCAACACACACACACACACACACACTGTGTATATAGTATATATAGTGTATGTGTGTATAGTATGTGTATATATAGTATACATAGAGTGCATATATATAGAGTGTATAGTGTGATTTTATATGTATATATAGTATATATATAAATGAGTATAGTGTGTATGTATAGAATCTTTATATACAGTATATAAAGTGTGTGTATAGATATTATATCATGTAAAGTGTATTATATATATAGTATAGATAGTATATCATGTAAAGTGTATTATATATATAGTATAGATAGTATATCATGTAAAGTATATGATATATAGTATAGATAGTATATAATGTAAAGTATATGATATATAGTATAGATAGTATATCATGTAAATTGTATGATATATAGTATAGATAGTATATCATGTAAAGTATATGATATATAGTATAGATAGTATATCATGTAAAGTATATATATAGTATAGATAGTATATAATGTAAAGTGTATCTCTACCAGTAAACTCTTTGCGACACTGATCTCCAACGTTGATCTCCAGAGTTTCCAACTGCAGGAGAACCTTTTTATAATCTCTCAGAGCCTGTTTACTCTTCCTCCTATAGAAACACATGATATATACATGATATATACATGATAGAAACATGATATACGTTATATAAATCATTTATGTACATCATTTATACATTAAATAATCTCTCAGACCCTGTTTCAGCTTCCTCCTATAGAAACACAAGATGTATACATACCTGTACATTATATACATTATATATTCTATAGGAAATACCTGTACATTATATATATGCTATAGGAGTTACCTGTACATTATGTACATTATATACATTATATATGCTATAGGAGTTACCTGTACATTATATACATTATATATGCTATAGGAGTTACCTGTACATTATATATATGCTATAGGAGTTACCTGTACATTATATATATATGCTATAGGAGTTACCTGTACATTATATATATGCTATAGGAGTTACCTGTACATTATATCTATGCTATAGGAGTTACCTGTACATTATATACATTATATGTGCTATAGGAGTTACCTGTACATTATATATATGCTATAGGAGTTACCTGTACATTATATACATTATATACATGCTATAGGAGTTACCTGTACATTATATACATTATATACATGCTATAGGAGTTACCTGTACATTATATACATTATATACATGCTATAGGAGTTACCTGTACATTATATACATGCTATAGGAGTTACCTGTACATTATATATATGCTATAGGAGTTACCTGTACATTATATACATTATATACATGCTATAGGAGTTACCTGTACATTATATACATTATATATATGCTATAGGAGCTACCTGTACATTATATACATTATATACATGCTATAGGAGTTACCTGTACATTATATACATTATATATATGCTATAGGAGCTACCTGTACATTATATACATTATATACATGCTATAGGAGTTACCTGTACATTATATACATTATATATGCTATAGGAGTTACCTGTACATTATATATGCTATAGGAGTTACCTGTACATTATATACATGCTATAGGAGTTACCTGTACATTATATATGCTATAGGAGTTACCTGTACATTATATACATTATATATGCTATAGGAGTTACCTGTACATTATATACATTATATATGCTATAGGAGTTACCTGTACATTATATACATTATATATGCTATAGGAGTTACCTGTACATTATATATGCTATAGGAGTTACCTGTACATTATATACATTATATATGCTATAGGAGTTACCTGTACATTATATACATTATATATGCTATAGGAGTTACCTGTACATTATATACATTATATATGCTATAGGAGTTACCTGTACATTATATATATGCTATAGGAGTTACCTGTACATTATATATATGCTATAGGAGTTACCTGTACATTATATATGCTATAGGAGTTACCTGTACATTATATATATGCTATAGGAGTTACCTGTACATTATATATATGCTATAGGAGTTACCTGTACATTATATATGCTATAGGAGTTACCTGTACATTATATACATTATATATGCTATAGGAGTTACCTGTACATTATATATATATGCTATAGGAGTTACCTGTACATTATATATATGCTATAGGAGTTACCTGTACATTATATACATTATATATATGCTATAGGAGTTACCTGTACATTATATATATGCTATAGGAGTTACCTGTACATTATATATGCTATAGGAGTTACCTGTACATTATATATATATGCTATAGGAGTTACCTGTACATTATATACATTATATATACTATAGGTGTTACCTGTACATTATATACATTATATATGCTATAGGAGTTACCTGTACATTATATATATACTATAGGAGTTACCTGTACATTATATACATTATATATACTATAGGTGTTACCTGTACATTATATATATACTATAGGAGTTACCTGTACATTATATACATTATATATACTATAGGTGTTACCTGTACATTATATACATTATATATGCTATAGGAGTTACCTGTACATTATATATATACTATAGGAGTTACCTGTACATTATATACATTATATATATGCTATAGGAGTTACCTGTACATTATATATATGCTATAGGAGTTACCTGTACATTATACATGCTATAGGAGTTACCTGTACATTATATATGCTATAGGAGTTACCTGTACATTATATACATGCTATAGGAGTTACCTGTACATTATATATACTATAGGTGTTACCTGTACATTATATACATTATATATGCTATAGGAGTTACCTGTACATTATATATATACTATAGGAGTTACCTGTACATTATATACATTATATATACTATAGGTGTTACCTGTACATTATATATATGCTATAGGAGTTACCTGTACATTATATATATACTATAGGAGTTACCTGTACATTATATACATGCTATAGGAGTTACCTGTACAATATATATATGCTATAGGAGTTACCTGTACATTATATATATGCTATAGGAGTTACCTGTACATTATATATATGCTATAGGAGTTACCTGTACATTATATATATGCTATAGGAGTTACCTGTACAATATATATATATGCTATAGGAGTTACCTGTACATTATATACATTATACATGCTATAGGAGTTACCTGTACATTATATACATTATACATGCTATAGGAGTTACCTGTACATTATATATATACTATAGGAGTTACCTGTACATTATATACATTATACATGCTATAGGAGTTACCTGTACATTATATATATACTATAGGAGTTACCTGTACATTATATATACATGCTATAGGAGTTACCTGTACATTATATATATACTATAGGAGTTACCTGTACATTATATATATACTATAGGAGTTACCTGTACATTATATATATGCTATAGGAGTTACCTGTACATTATATATATACTATAGGAGTTACCTGTACATTATATATATGCTATAGGAGTTACCTGTACATTATATATATGCTATAGGAGTTACCTGTACATTATATATATACTATAGGAGTTACCTGTACATTATATATATGCTATAGGAGTTACCTGTACATTATATATATGCTATAGGAGTTACCTGTACATTATATATATACTATAGGAGTTACCTGTACATTATATATATACTATAGGAGTTACCTGTACATTATATACATTATATATATGCTATAGGAGTTACCTGTACATTATATATATGCTATAGGAGTTACCTGTACATTATATATATACTATAGGAGTTACCTGTACATTATATATATACTATAGGAGTTACCTGTACATTATATACATTATATATACTATAGGAGTTACCTGTACATTATATATATGCTATAGGAGTTACCTGTACATTATATATATGCTATAGGAGTTACCTGTACATTATATATATACTATAGGAGTTACCTGTACATTATATACATTATATATGCTATAGGAGTTACCTGTACATTATATATATATGCTATAGGAGTTACCTGTACATTATATACATTATATGTGCTATAGGAGTTACCTGTACATTATATATATACTATAGGAGTTACCTGTACATTATATACATTATATGTGCTATAGGAGTTACCTGTACATTATATATATATGCTATAGGAGTTACCTGTACATTATATACATTATATGTGCTATAGGAGTTACCTGTACATTATATATATACTATAGGAGTTACCTGTACATTATATATATGCTATAGGAGTTACCTGTACATTATATACATTATATATGCTATAGGAGTTACCTGTACATTATATATACTATAGGAGTTACCTGTACATTATATACATGCTATAGGAGTTACCTGTACATTATATACATGCTATAGGAGTTACCTGTACATTATATATACTATAGGAGTTACCTGTACATTATATATAGTATATATTATAGGAGTTACCTGTACATTATATACATTATATGTGCTATAGGAGTTACCTGTACATTATATATATACTATAGGAGTTACCTGTACATTATATACATTATATATGCTATAGGAGTTACCTGTACATTATATATATACTATAGGAGTTACCTGTACATTATATACATGCTATAGGAGTTACCTGTACATTATATATACTATAGGAGTTACCTGTACATTATATATAGTATATATTATAGGAGTTACCTGTACATTATATACATGCTATAGGAGTTACCTGTACATTATATATACTATAGGAGTTACCTGTACATTATATATAGTATATATTATAGGAGTTACCTGTACATTATATACATGCTATAGGAGTTACCTGTACATTATATACATGCTATAGGAGTTACCTGTACATTATATATACTATAGGAGTTACCTGTACATTATATATAGTATATATTATAGGAGTTACCTGTACATTATATATAGTATATATTATAGGAGTTACCTGTACATTATATATATGCTATAGGAGTTACCTGTACATTATATACATGCTATAGGAGTTACCTGTACATTATATATATATGCTATAGGAGTTACCTGTACATTATATATAGTATATATTATAGGAGTTACCTGTACATTATATATATGCTATAGGAGTTACCTGTACATTATATCTATACTATAGGAGTTACCTGTACATTATATACATGCTATAGGAGTTACCTGTACATTATATATATACTATAGGAGTTACCTGTACATTATATCTATGCTATAGGAGTTACCTGTACATTATATACATTATATATGCTATAGGAGTTACCTGTACATTATATATATATGCTATAGGAGCTACCTGTACATTATATACATGCTATAGGAGTTACCTGTACATTATATACATTATATGTGCTATAGGAGTTACCTGTACATTATATATATACTATAGGAGTTACCTGTACATTATATATACTATAGGAGTTACCTGTACATTATATATATACTATAGGAGTTACCTGTACATTATATATATGCTATAGGAGTTACCTGTACATTATATATAGTATATATTATAGGAGTTACCTGTACATTATATACATGCTATAGGAGTTACCTGTACATTATATCTATGCTATAGGAGTTACCTGTACATTATATACATTATATATGCTATAGGAGTTACCTGTACATTATATATATGCTATAGGAGTTACCTGTACATTATATATATGCTATAGGAGTTACCTGTACATTATATATATGCTATAGGAGTTACCTGTACATTATATACATGCTATAGGAGTTACCTGTACATTATATATATGCTATAGGAGTTACCTGTACATTATATATGCTATAGGAGTTACCTGTACATTATATATGCTATAGGAGTTACCTGTACATTATATATATGCTATAGGAGTTACCTGTACATTATATATATACTATAGGAGTTACCTGTACATTATATATATGCTATAGGAGTTACCTGTACATTATATATATGCTATAGGAGTTACCTGTACATTATATATATACTATAGGAGTTACCTGTACATTATATATATGCTATAGGAGTTACCTGTACATTATATATATGCTATAGGAGTTACCTGTACATTATATATATACTATAGGAGTTACCTGTATATTATATATATGCTATAGGAGTTACCTGTACATTATATATATGCTATAGGAGTTACCTGTACATTATATATATACTATAGGAGTTACCTGTACAATATATATATGCTATAGGAGTTACCTGTACATTATATATATACTATAGGAGTTACCTGTACATTATATATATGCTATAGGAGTTACCTGTACATTATATATATGCTATAGGAGTTACCTGTACATTATATATATACTATAGGAGTTACCTGTACAATATATATATGCTATAGGAGTTACCTGTACATTATATACATTATATATGCTATAGGAGTTACCTGTACATTATATATATACTATAGGAGTTACCTGTACAATATATATATGCTATAGGAGTTACCTGTACATTATATATATACTATAGGAGTTACCTGTACATTATATACATTATATATGCTATAGGAGTTACCTGTACATTATATATATACTATAGGAGTTACCTGTATATTATATATATGCTATAGGAGTTACCTGTACATTATATATATGCTATAGGAGTTACCTGTACATTATATATATACTATAGGAGTTACCTGTACAATATATATATGCTATAGGAGTTACCTGTACATTATATATATACTATAGGAGTTACCTGTACATTATATATATGCTATAGGAGTTACCTGTACATTATATATATGCTATAGGAGTTACCTGTACATTATATATATACTATAGGAGTTACCTGTACAATATATATATGCTATAGGAGTTACCTGTACATTATATACATTATATATGCTATAGGAGTTACCTGTACATTATATATATACTATAGGAGTTACCTGTACATTATATACATGCTATAGGAGCTACCTGTACATTATATATGCTATAGGAGTTACCTGTACATTATATATATACTATAGGAGTTACCTGTACATTATATATATGCTATAGGAGTTACCTGTACATTATATATATGCTATAGGAGTTACCTGTACATTATATATATACTATAGGAGTTACCTGTACATTATATATATGCTATAGGAGTTACCTGTACATTATATATATGCTATAGGAGTTACCTGTACATTATATATATACTATAGGAGTTACCTGTACATTATATATATACTATAGGAGTTACCTGTACAATATATATATGCTATAGGAGTTACCTGTACATTATATATATATGCTATAGGAGCTACCTGTACAATATATACATGCTATAGGAGTTACCTGTACAATATATATATGCTATAGGAGTTACCTGTACAATATATATATGCTATAGGAGTTACCTGTACAATATATATATACTATAGGAGTTACCTGTACAATATATATATGCTATAGGAGTTACCTGTACAATATATATATACTATAGGAGTTACCTGTACAATATATATATATGCTATAGGAGCTACCTGTACATTATATATATATGCTATAGGAGCTACCTGTACATTATATACATTATACATGCTATAGGAGTTACCTGTACATTATATATATGCTATAGGAGCTACCTGTACATTATATACATTATATATGCTATAGGAGCTACCTGTACATTATATACATTATATGTGCTATAGGAGTTACCTGTACATTATATATATGCTATAGGAGTTACCTGTACATTATATATATACTATAGGAGTTACCTGTACATTATATATATACTATAGGAGTTACCTGTACATTATATATATGCTATAGGAGTTACCTGTACATTATATATGCTATAGGAGTTACCTGTACATTATATATATACTATAGGAGTTACCTGTACATTATATATATGCTATAGGAGTTACCTGTACATTATATATGCTATAGGAGTTACCTGTACATTATATATACTATAGGAGTTACCTGTACATTATATATATGCTATAGGAGTTACCTGTACATTATATATACTATAGGAGTTACCTGTACATTATATATATATACTATAGGAGTTACCTGTACATTATATATATGCTATAGGAGTTACCTGTACATTATATATATATGCTATAGGAGCTACCTGTACATTATATATATATGCTATAGGAGTTACCTGTACATTATATATATACTATAGGAGTTACCTGTACATTATATACATTATATATGCTATAGGAGTTACCTGTACATTATATATGCTATAGGAGTTACCTGTACATTATATATATACTATAGGAGTTACCTGTACATTATATATATGCTATAGGAGTTACCTGTACATTATATATATACTATAGGAGTTACCTGTACATTATATATATATGCTATAGGAGTTACCTGTACATTATATATATACTATAGGAGTTACCTGTACATTATATATATGCTATAGGAGTTACCTGTACATTATATATATACTATAGGAGTTACCTGTACATTATATATATGCTATAGGAGTTACCTGTACATTATATATATACTATAGGAGTTACCTGTACATTATATATATATGCTATAGGAGTTACCTGTACATTATATACATGCTATAGGAGTTACCTGTACATTATATATATGCTATAGGAGTTACCTGTACATTATATATGCTATAGGAGTTACCTGTACATTATATATATACTATAGGAGTTACCTGTACATTATATACATGCTATAGGAGTTACCTGTACATTATATATATGCTATAGGAGTTACCTGTACATTATATATATGCTATAGGAGTTACCTGTACATTATATATATACTATAGGAGTTACCTGTACATTATATACATGCTATAGGAGTTACCTGTACATTATATACATTATATATGCTATAGGAGTTACCTGTACATTATATACATTATATATGCTATAGGAGTTACCTGTACATTATATATGCTATAGGAGTTACCTGTACATTATATATATACTATAGGAGTTACCTGTACATTATATATATATGCTATAGGAGTTACCTGTACATTATATACATGCTATAGGAGTTACCTGTACATTATATACATGCTATAGGAGTTACCTGTACATTATATACATTATATATGCTATAGGAGTTACCTGTACATTATATACATGCTATAGGAGTTACCTGTACATTATATATATGCTATAGGAGTTACCTGTACATTATATACATGCTATAGGAGTTACCTGTACATTATATATATGCTATAGGAGTTACCTGTACATTATATACATTATATATGCTATAGGAGTTACCTGTACATTATATATATACTATAGGAGTTACCTGTACAATATATATATACTATAGGAGTTACCTGTACATTATATACATTATATATGCTATAGGAGTTACCTGTACATTATATATATACTATAGGAGTTACCTGTACAATATATATATACTATAGGAGTTACCTGTACATTATATATATGCTATAGGAGTTACCTGTACATTATATATATGCTATAGGAGTTACCTGTACATTATATACATTATATATGCTATAGGAGTTACCTGTACATTATATATATACTATAGGAGTTACCTGTACATTATATATATGCTATAGGAGTTACCTGTACATTATATATATACTATAGGAGTTACCTGTACAATATATATATACTATAGGAGTTACCTGTACATTATATACATTATATATGCTATAGGAGTTACCTGTATATTATATACATGCTATAGGAGTTACCTGTACATTATATACATTATATATGCTATAGGAGTTACCTGTATATTATATACATGCTATAGGAGTTACCTGTACATTATATACATTATATATGCTATAGGAGTTACCTGTACATTATATATATGCTATAGGAGTTACCTGTACATTATATATATACTATAGGAGTTACCTGTACATTATATATATGCTATAGGAGTTACCTGTATATTATATACATGCTATAGGAGTTACCTGTACATTATATACATGCTATAGGAGTTACCTGTACATTATATATATGCTATAGGAGTTACCTGTACATTATATATATACTATAGGAGTTACCTGTACAATATATATATACTATAGGAGTTACCTGTACATTATATATATGCTATAGGAGTTACCTGTACATTATATATATACTATAGGAGTTACCTGTACAATATATATATACTATAGGAGTTACCTGTACATTATATACATTATATATGCTATAGGAGTTACCTGTATATTATATACATGCTATAGGAGTTACCTGTACATTATATACATTATATATGCTATAGGAGTTACCTGTATATTATATACATGCTATAGGAGTTACCTGTACATTATATACATTATATATGCTATAGGAGTTACCTGTACATTATATATATGCTATAGGAGTTACCTGTACATTATATATATACTATAGGAGTTACCTGTACATTATATATATGCTATAGGAGTTACCTGTATATTATATACATGCTATAGGAGTTACCTGTACATTATATACATGCTATAGGAGTTACCTGTACATTATATATATGCTATAGGAGTTACCTGTATATTATATACATGCTATAGGAGTTACCTGTACATTATATATATGCTATAGGAGTTACCTGTACATTATATACATTATATATGCTATAGGAGTTACCTGTACATTATATACATGCTATAGGAGTTACCTGTACATTATATACATTATATATGCTATAGGAGTTACCTGTACATTATATACATGCTATAGGAGTTACCTGTACATTATATACATTATATGTGCTATAGGAGTTACCTGTACATTATATACATGCTATAGGAGTTACCTGTACATTATATATATGCTATAGGAGTTACCTGTACATTATATATATGCTATAGGAGTTACCTGTACATTATATACATTATATATGCTATAGGAGTTACCTGTACATTATATATATGCTATAGGAGATACCTGTACATTATATACATTATATATGCTATAGGAGTTACCTGTACATTATATACATTATATATACTATAGGAGTTACCTGTACATTATATACATTATATATACTATAGGAGTTACCTGTACATTATATATGCTATAGGAGTTACCTGTACATTATATACATTATATATGCTATAGGAGTTACCTGTACATTATATATATGCTATAGGAGATACCTGTACATTATATACATTATATATGCTATAGGAGTTACCTGTACATTATATATATGCTATAGGAGATACCTGTACATTATATACATTATATATACTATAGGAGTTACCTGTACATTATATATATGCTATAGGAGTTACCTGTACATTATATACATTATATGTGCTATAGGAGTTACCTGTACATTATATATATGCTATAGGAGTTACCTGTACATTATATACATTATATATGCTATAGGAGTTACCTGTACATTATATATATGCTATAGGAGTTACCTGTACATTATATACATTATATATGCTATAGGAGTTACCTGTACATTATATATGCTATAGGAGTTACCTGTACATTATATACATTATATACATGCTATAGGAGTTACCTGTACATGAGAATGACGACCAACACTGATAAGACGACTACAGCAGCTCCTGCCCCCAGCCCCAGCTGAGCAGCCAATGGGATGGGAGAGAGCGAAGAGTCATACTGAACCACGCCCAGATTCACCTGCAGGTTCCCTAGCCCCACCTGGAACACACACCCACACACCCACATTATAGACACCCACACCCACACACACACACACACACACACACACACACACACACACACACACACACTCAAAATATGCACACAGTGTGCATTTAGACTTGGGAGATATCCTGCCTGAAGGACTGCTTGGATCAGGCTGAGTATTTTTACTTTGCTAAAGAGGAATATGTTAGGGCTTCCTGTTAGAGCAGACCTTCATCTTAGATGTGTGTATGTGTGTACACCCTGAGGCTGGGCAGGTCTCTATATGTATATATATGGTGATGTGTGTGTATACCCTGAGGCTGGGCAGGTCTCTATATGTATATATATATGGTGATGTGTGTGTATACGCTGAGGCTGGGCAGGTCTCTGTATGTATATATATGGTGATGTGTGTGTATACCCTGAGGCTGGGCAGGTCTCTGTATGTATATATATATGGTGATGTGTGTGTATACCGTGAGGCTGGGCAGGTCTATATATGTATATATATGTTGATATGTGTGTATACCCTGAGGCTGGGCAGGTCTCTATATGTATATATATATGGTGATGTGTGTGTATACCCTGAGGCTGGGCAGGTCTCTATATGTATATATATGGTGATGTGTGTGTATACCGTGAGGCTGGGCAGGTCTATATATGTATATATATGTTGATATGTGTGTATACCCTGAGGCTGGGCAGGTCTCTATATGTATATATATATGGTGATGTGTGTGTATACCCTGAGGCTGGGCAGGTCTCTATATGTATATATATGGTGATGTGTGTGTATACCCTGAGGCTGGGCAGGTCTCTATATGTATATATATATATGGTGATGTGTGTGTATACCGTGAGGCTGGGCAGGTCCAGGCCAGTGAGGCTGTGAGGCTGCTCCTCTGGAGGCTCACAGTAGAGATGCGTGTCGTCCAGGGTCTTCACCTCACACTCCTCGTCCCCTAGCCGGACCACCACCTCCCCCCGGGACACTGCCCGGGTTAGACCCACACCCTGCAGCACGGGTACACCCTGTCACTCTATACATATATACCTATCTATACATATAGACATCTATACCTATCTATACATATAGACATCTATACCTATCTATACATATAGACATCTATACCTATCTATACATATAGACATCTATACCTATCTATACATATAGACATCTATACCTATCTATACATCATTACCTATCTATACATATATACATAATGATAACTCCTGGTCTGTTGCAGATATAGCTAGTGTAGATATAGTATATATATATATATATATATATATATATATATATATATAAATAGTAGATATAGTATATATATATATATAAATAGTAGATATAGTATATATATATATATATATATAAATAGTAGATATAGTATATATATATAGTATATATATATATATATATATATATAAATAGTAGATATAGTATATATATATATATAAATAGTAGATATAGTATATATATATATATATATATATAAATAGTAGATATAGTATATATATATAGTATATATATATATATATATAAATAGTAGATATAGTATATATATATATATATATATATATATATAAATAGTAGATATAGTATATATATATATATATATATATATAAATAGTAGATATAGTATATATATATATATATATATAAATAGTAGATATAGTATATATATATATATATATATAAATAGTAGATATAGTATATATATATATATATATATATATATATAAATAGTAGATATAGTATATATATATATATATATATATATATATATATATATATAAATAGTAGATATAGTACCTGTATAGCGATGACCCCCCCTGGTTTGAAGCGGTATGGGACGTCCGGAGTGTCTCGGTTCAGAAGGAAGAGCTCTGGGTTAGGATGATAGGTGAAGAACTGACCCTGGGAGAGAGACACACACACACACACACACACACACACACACACGAACACACACACAGACGAACACACACACAAACACACAGACGAACACACACACACACACACACACGCACGCACACGCACACACACGCACACACACACACATGCACACACACACACACACACACACACACACACACACACACACACACACACACACAGACGAACACACACACACACACACACAGATTTGTGGTTATTTATACTTCATTGTGCTATATACTATACACATAGTACACATAATATACCTACCGACCTACACACACACACGCACACACACATGCACATGCATACATACCGATAGACAGACGGTCTGGCAGACAGACAGGTAGAGAGGCAGACAGACAGGTAGAGAGGCAGACAGACAGGTAGAGAGGCAGGCAGACAGACAGACAGACAGAGAGGCAAGCAGACAGGTAGAGAGGCAGGCAGACAGGTAGAGAGGCAGACAGACAGGTAGAGAGGCAGGCAGACAGGTAAAGAGGCAGGCAGACAGAGAGGCAGACAGGTAGAGAGGCGGACAGACAGGTAGAGAGGCAGACAGACAGGTAGAGAGGCAGGCAGACAGGTAGAGAGGCAGACAGACAGGTAGAGAAGCAGGCAGACAGAGAGAGGCAGGCAGACAGGTAGAGAGGCAGGTAGACAGGTAGAGAGGCAGGTCAGACTGGCAGAGAGGCAGACAGACAGACAGAGAGGCAGGCAGACAGACAGACAGAGAGGCAGGCAGACAGACAGACAGGTAGAGAGGCAGACAGACAGACAGACAGGTAGAGAGGCAGACAGACAGACAGAGAGAGGCAGGCAGACAGACAGAGAGGCAGGCAGACAGAGAGGCAGGCAGACAGACAGAGAGGCAGGCAGACAGGCAGAGAGGCAGGCAGGTACCTTGATGGAGTGGTAGTGGATCTGGACGTTGTCCATCTGGAACCACACCCCACTGACTCTGACCTCCGGACTCAACCTGGGGGTCACACACTCCATCTGCCTAGAGGTCACGACCCTGCACGACCCCGTCACCTGGAGAGAGAGGGTTAGAGAGAGAGAGAGAGAGAGAGACACAGAGAGAGAGAGAGAGAGAGAGAGAGAGAGAGAGAGAGAGAGAGAGAGAGAGAGAGAGAGAGAGAGAGAGAGAGAGAGAAAGAGACACACACACACAGAGAGAGAGAGAGAGAGAGAGAGAGAGAGAGAGAGAGAGAGAGAGAGAGAGAGAGAGAGAGAGAGAGAGAGAGAGAGAGAGAGAGAGAGAGAGAGAGAGAGAGAGAGAGAGAGAGAGAGAGAGAGAGAGAAGAGAGACACACACAGAGAGAGAGAGAGAGAGAGAGAGAGAGAGAGAGAGAGAGAGAGAGAGGTTAAGACAGAGAGAGAGAGAACATATATAGATATAAATACCGGCTGATCTCTGTACATCAACATACTGTCCATACAAACACAACAGACACCTTTAAATAGGTTTGTAAACACATTTTTCACAAGTTATCATTACTGATTTGTACATCCCATTTTGTTTATCTTTATCAGCCAAAGGACAATGATGTTAGTATTAGAAAGTTAAGCTCACATGCTCTTCTACACCAGAGGCTGTGAGAGAGAGGCCTGCTTACCACCGTCAAGCTGCCGTTGAACACCTGCTGCTTGGTGGTCAGGAAAGCCAATCGGCTCGTCCGTTTGACACGCTGGCCGGGTAGAGGCTCCACCCCCACACAAATGAGTGGCTGCTGGACGACGTCCAGGCTGCTGCCAATCACCTGTATGACCCGCCCTCCCCTGAAAGCAGGAAGATACACATTTATATATATATATATATATATATTCATATATATACATTATTATACACATATACATATAAATATTCATATATATACAGATATATATATACACACATTATTATACACATATATACATATAAATATTCATATATATACATATATATATATATATACACATTTTTATACACATATATACATGTATATATACAATGACTCAGCAACAATGACTCAGTTGCTGTCAGCAGCTCGACGGGTTTCTGTACGAGTCATGGTTGATTATGCGGACAGTACCGGGTGACCAGTGATGTACCAGGTGACCAGTGGTGTACCAGGTGACCAGTGGTGTACCAGGTGACCAGTGGTGTACCAGGTGACCGGTGGTGTACCAGGTGACCGGTGGTGTACCAGGTGACCAGTGGTGTACCAGGTGACCAGTGATGTACCAGGTGACCAGTGGTGTACCAGGTGACCGGTGGTGTACCAGGTGACCGGTGGTGTACCAGGTGACCAGTGGTGTACCAGGTGACCGGTGGTGTACCAGGTGACCGGTGGTGTACCAGGTGACCAGTGGTGTACCAGGTGACCAGTGATGTACCAGGTGACCTGTTGTGTACCAGGTGACCAGTGATGTACCAGGTGACCAGTGGTGTACCAGGTGACCAGTGGTGTACCAGGTGACCGGTGGTGTACCTGGTGACCGGTTGTGTACCAGGTGACCAGTGGTGTACCAGGTGACCAGTGGTGTACCAGGTGACCAGTGGTGTATCATGTGACCAGTGGTGTACCAGGTGACCAGTGGTGTACCAGGTGACCAGTGGTGTATCATGTGACCAGTGGTGTACCAGGTGACCGGTGGTGTACCAGGTGACCGGTTGTGTACCAGGTGACCAGTGGTGTACCAGTGGTGTACCTGGTGACCGGTTGTGTACCAGGTGACCAGTGGTGTACCAGGTGACCAGTGGTGTATCATGTGACCAGTGGCTGTACCAGGTGACCGGTGGTGTACCAGGTGACCGGTTGTGTACCAGGTGACCAGTGGTGTACCAGTGGTGTACCAGGTGGCCAGTGGTGTACCAGGTGACCAGTGGTGTACCAGGTGACCAGTGATAATCAACGTCATGAAGGGCTGAGCCATTGCACGAATGTTGAGCGTTTAGCTTATAAACTGAAAGAGATACTCAACACACACAAACTAAATAAATACTTATATAACATATATGTATATACTCCTGTCTTACTCATAGAAGCTCTCGGAGGGTGAGGCGTCGGTGATGACTGGGTCGTCAAGGTAGCGGTAGAGGGCGTTGGGAACGGTCCTCTCGGACAGACCAATCACAACCCGCACCGTGACGTCAGCTGACCCCTCGCTGGGACCCGTACGACACACCAGCCGGCTGTCACTCACCTCCTCAACACTAGGGGGCGAGCACACGTTACCTTCACACCAGCCGGCTGTCACTCACCTCCTCAACACTAGGGGGCGAGCACACGTTACCTTCACACCAGCCGGCTGTCACTCACCTCCTCAACACTAGGGGGCGAGCACACGTTACCTTCACTACAGGCGGTGTGTACTGGTAGGATAGTGTGCACTGGTACGATAGTGTTGAACTGGTATGATAGTGTCTACTGGTACAATAGTGTGTACTGGTAGGCTAGAGTGTACTGGTAGGCTAGTGTTGTACTGGTAGGCTAGTGTGTACTGGTAGGCTAGTGTGTACTGGTTGGATAGAGTGTACTGGTAGGGTAGTGTTGTACTGGTAGGCTAGTGTCTACTGGTAGGCTAGTGTCTACTGGTAGGATAGAGTCTACTGGTAGGCTAGTGTTGTACTGGTAGGTAGGCTAGTGTGTACTGGTAGGATAGAGTCTACTGGTAGGTAGGCTAGTGTGTACTGGTAGGATAGAGTCTACTGGTAGGCTAGTGTTGTACTGGTAGGGTAGTGTGTACTGGTAGGATAGAGTGTACTGGTAGGCTAGTGTCTACTGGTAGGATAGAGTCTACTGGTAGGTAGGCTAGTGTGTACTGGTAGGATAGAGTCTACTGGTAGCCTAGTGTCTACTGGTACTGGTAGGCTAGTGTCTACTGGTAGGATAGAGTCTACTGGTAGGTAGGCTAGTGTGTACTGGTAGGATAGAGTCTACTGGTAGCCTAGTGTCTACTGGTACTGGTAGGCTAGTGTCTACTGGTAGGATAGAGTCTACTGGTAGGTAGGCTAGTGTGTACTGGTAGGATAGAGTCTACTGGTAGCCTAGTGTCTACTGGTACTGGTAGGCTAGTGTCTACTGGTAGGATAGAGTCTACTGGTAGGATAGTGTCTACTGGTAGGATAGAGTCTACTGGTAGGCCAGTGTGTACTGGTACTTGTAGAGGGGTTCAGTACTCACAGAGAGCAGGGCTGTAGGCCTACGTAGGCCGTCAGGTCAGAGGTCAGGCCGGTGAGCAGCCGGTGGCCCTGGATG
>JACYXH010000361.1:915000-917500 GCA_026745465.1 Lota lota | reverse complement strand
TGCGGCCGGACCCCCAGGTTAGACCCCCAGATGGTCACCTGTACCCCCCCCTCCACTGGACCAGAGACAGGTACCACCTGCAGACAGACAGGCAGGTAGACAGACAGGCAGTCAGACAGACAGTTACCACCTGCAGACAGACAGGCAGTCAGACAGACAGGCAGACAGACAGTTACCACCTGCAGACAGACAGGCAGACAGACAGTTACCACCTGCAGGCAGACAGGCAGACAGACAGTCAGGCAGACAGACAGGCAGACAGACAGTTACCACCTGCAGACAGACAGGCATTCAGACAGTTACCACCTGCAGACAGACAGGCAGTCAGACAGACAGGCAGACAGACAGTTACCACCTTTAGACAGACAGGCAGTCAGACAGACAGGCAGACAGACAGTTACCACCTGCAGACAGACAGGCAGTCAGACCAAAAATGATATGATATATACAAACGATATGTTATAATACAAACTATATGATATATAAAAACTAAATGATTGGGTCGATAACATGATGTGAAAAAGAGCGACATTAATCAAAAACATACATGCTTACTAGTTTGTTTTGTGTTGGTATTGTGTTTATTTAGGTAACAATGGTTAATGAAATGCATAAGTCTGGTTGTTACATGCTTTCTAGTTTGTTTTGTGTGTATATTTGGTATGTGTATTGTTGGTATTGTGTTTATTTAGGTAACAATGGTTAGAAGCAACATCACACTGGACACTGAGCCTCCTTGGGTCCTCAGCAATAAATAATAATAACTAATAAATTAAGAGCAGCCATGTGTGGAGTCCATCGAATGAACGGTGGGCGAGAAAATCAAAGAGACGGACATACAGAGACTCCTCCAGTTATAGTTAGAAACTAGATGAAGCTCTGAACAGTGGTTCAGTAGTAATACTACATAAAGTAAACTCTAAACACAGTGGTTCAGTAGTAATACTACATAAAGTAAGCTCTGAACAGTGGTTCAGTAGTAATACTACATAAAGTAAACTCTAAACACAGTGGTTCAGTAGTAATACTACATAAAGTAAACTAAACACAGTGGTTCAGTAGTAATACTACATAAAGTAAACTAAACACAGTGGTTCAGTAGTAATACTACATAAAGTAAGCTCTGAACAGTGGTTCAGTAGTAATACTACATAAAGTAAACTCTAAAGACAGTGGTTCAGTAGTAATACTACATAAAGTAAACTCTAAACACAGTGGTTCAGTAGTAATACTACATAAAGTAAACTCTAAACACAGTGGTTCAGTAGTAATACTACATAAAGTAAGCTCTGAACAGTGGTTCAGTAGTAATACTACATAAAGTAAACTAAACACAGTGGTTCAGTAGTAATACTACATAAAGTAAACTAAACACAGTGGTTCAGTAGTAATACTACATAAAGTAAACTCTGAACAGTGGTTCAGTAGTAATACTACATAAAGTAAACTCTAAACACAGTGGTTCAGTAGTAATACTACATAAAGTAAACTAAACACAGTGGTTCAGTAGTAATACTACATAAAGTAAACTCTGAACAGTGGTTCAGTAGTAATACTACATAAAGTAAGCTCTGAACAGTGGTTCAGTAGTAATACTACATAAAGTAAGCTCTGAACAGTGGTTCAGTAGTAATACTACATAAAGTAAACTAAACACAGTGGTTCAGTAGTAATACTACATAAAGTAAACTCTAAACACAGTGGTTCAGTAGTAATACTACATAAAGTAAACTCTAAACACAGTGGTTCAGTAGTAATACTACATAAAGTAAACTCTAAACACAGTGGTTCAGTAGTACTACTACATAAAGTAAACTAAACACAGTGGTTCAGTAGTAATACTACATAAAGTAAGCTCTGAACAGTGGTTCAGTAGTAATACTACATAAAGTAAACTCTAAACACAGTGGTTCAGTAGTAATACTACATAAAGTAAACTCTAAACACAGTGGTTCAGTAGTAATACTACATAAAGTAAACTAAACACAGTGGTTCAGTAGTAATACTACATAAAGTAATGTCAACCCTAACCCCAACAACATACAGAGGGAGGAGTCAACATACAGAGGGAGGAGTCAACATACAGGGGGAGGAGTCCACATATAGGGGGAGGAGTCCACATACAGGGGGAGGGGTCTCGGTCAGAGTGTGGGGTACCTCTGTGATGTGCGGGGGAGGGCAGGTGTCTGCTGGGATGCCAGCACAGGATTGGTTGAACGCACAGGAAGATGAATCCCTTCCTGTACACCAGACACACCCATATTCCTCAGGGACAGCCCTGCACTGGGAGCAATCTGATTGGCCAGCCGAGCAGTCATAAAGTTTGACTGGAAAACAAAGATTTCAATAATTAAATAAATATCGGAAACTCTGTTTACATGGGAGATATATCTAGATTCTACAACCGTTTCTGGAATTTTGTTGTACCAAAAACTCCTCAGTATCACCTGTAGCTTGATACACACACCAGCTCCAGGTTCAGACTGGAACCACATCATGC
>JACYXH010000361.1:907500-910000 GCA_026745465.1 Lota lota | reverse complement strand
TCGTGTGTATTCGTGTGTATTCGTGTGTATTCATGTGTATTTGTGTGTATTTGTGTGTATTTGTGTGTGCTAGTGTGTATTTGTGTGTATTAGTGTGTAACTTACGGGGACGTGGTATTTAGCGTTCCTACAGCCACACAGTCGTAGAAAGTCATGTTGGAGGAGGCGATGGTCACATGACCAAACATCAGTGACACGGGCAGGGTCAGGTGATCTGCTCAGACATAAGGAAATGAAAGCTTTACATGATATGCATTACTCTCATGGTTCTTACCACTTCCTGTGGGGTTAGTTATTATTAGTTATGATATGAATATGTTTTACTCTCATGGTTCTTACCACTTCCTGTGGGGTTAGGGTTGGTTATTATTAGTTATGATATGAATATGTTTTACTCTCATGGTTCTTACCACTTCCTGTGGGGTTGGTTATTATTAGTTATGATATGAATATGTTTTACTCTCATGGTTCTTACCACTTCCTGTGGGGTTAGTTATTATTAGTTATGATATGAATATGTTTTACTCTCATGGTTCTTACCACTTCCTGTGGGGTTAGTTATTATTAGTTATGATATGAATATGTTTTACTCTCATGGTTCTTACCACTTCCTGTGGGGTTAGTTATTATTAGTTATGATATGAATATGTTTTACTCTCATGGTTCTTACCACTTCCTGTGGGGTTAGTTATTGTTAGTTATGATATGAATATGTTTTACTCTCATGGTTCTTACCACTTCCTGTGGGGTTAGTTATTATTAGTTATGATATGAATATGTTTTACTCTCATGGTTCTTACCACTTCCTGTGGGGTTAGTTATTATTAGTTATGATATGAATATGTTTTACTCTCATGGTTCTTACCACTTCCTGTGGGGTTAGTTATTATTAGTTATGATATGAATATGTTTTACTCTCATGGTTCGGCTCAAAGAGGTTTTCTTACCACTTCCTGTGGGCCGTGCTGGGAGGAGTTCTGGTGAAGGTGATTGACAGGTGATAGTGGTTCCCATGACAACTGTACGCTGTAGTGGGAGGAGCCCAAAGGCGCAAGACAACGTGTCTTGCGGCGAGAGGGTGGGGAGATGCGCTACAGTCAGCGTTACCTAGGCAACACACACACACACACAGTTACAAACACACACACACACACACACACAGTTACAAACACACACACACACACACACACACACACACAGTTACAAACACACACACACACACACAGTTACAAACACACACACACACACACACACAGTTACAAACACACACACACACACACACACACACACACACATACACACAGTTACAAACACACACACACACACACACACAGTTACAAACACACACACACACACACAGTTACAAACACACACACACACAGTTACAAACACACACACACACACACACATACACACAGTTACAAACACACACACACACACAGTTACAAACACACACACACACACACACACAGTTACAAACACACACACACACAGTTACAAACCCTTGATAGCTACTCTGAGAGGCTTGATAACTATGAGAGAGGCTTGATAACTATGAGAGAGGCTTGATAACTATGAGAGAGGCTTGATAACTATGAGAGAGGCTTGATAACTATGAGAGAGGCTTGATAACCATGAGAGAGGCTTGATAACTATGAGAGAGGCTTGATAACTATGAGAGAGGCTTGATAACCATGAGAGAGGCTTGATAACTATGAGAGAGGCTTGATAACTATGAGAGAGGCTTGATAACTATGAGAGAGGCATGATAACTATGAGAGAGGCTTGATAACTATGAGAGAGGCTTGATAACTATGAGAGAGGCTTGATAAATACAGACTCAGTCTAGACTAGAAGAGGGTGCAGGTTTGTGAATGACATCATACCTGTATTTGCTCATCTCTGCTTTGATTGGCTGGCTCCAGGCTCTGAATAGACACACATTGATTGGTCCTTTGGAAGCTCCAGAGCCAATGGTTGGGCTTGCTGTGGCGCAAGCACTGATGCTGGCGAGAGCACCTAGAGAGGAGGTCAACAATAAACAACAACAATAAACACAATAACACAACAATACACCTAGAGAGGAGGTCAACAATAAACAACAACAATAAACACAATAACACAACAATACACCTAGAGAGGAGGTCAACAATAAACAACAACAATAAACACAACAACATAACAATACACCTAGAGAGGAGGTAAACAATAAACAACAACATAACAATACACCTAGAGAGGAGGTCAACAATAAACAACAACAACATAACAATACACCTAGAGAGGAGGTCAACAATAAACAACAACAATAAACACAACAACACAACAATACACCTAGAGAGGAGGTCAACAATAAACAACAACAATAAACACAACAACACAACAATACACCTAGAGAGGAGGTCAACAATAAACAACAACAATAAACACATCAATAGGCAGAGGCAGATGGGCAGGCAGACAGACAGACAGGCAGAGGGACAGGGAGAGAGAGAGAGAT
>JACYXH010000361.1:897500-902500 GCA_026745465.1 Lota lota | reverse complement strand
CTCACCCTACCCTTAGTAACGCCCACCCTACCCTTAGTAACGCTCACCCTACCCTTAGTAACGCTCACCCTACCCTAAGTAGCTGTATAGTGTGGGTATCTGTGTGTGTGTGTGTGTGTGTATGTAGTGTGTGTGCACAATGTGTATATGTGTGTATAGTGTGTGTCTGTGAGTGTGTGTGTGTATAGTTTGTGTGAGTGTGTGTGTATGTGAAACAGTGTGTGTGTGTGTGAGTATGTAAGTGAGAGTGTGTGTGCACGTGTGTGAGTGAGTGTGTGTATGTATAGTTTGTGTATGTGTGTGTGTGTGTGTGTGAGAGTGTATGTATAGTTTGTGTGTGTGAGTATTTAAATGAGAGTGTGTGTGCATGTGTGTGAGTGAGTGAGTGAGTGTGTGTATGTATAGTTTGTGTGTGTGTGTGAGTATGTAAGTGAGAGTGTGTGTGCCTGAGGTGATTGTCACCTTGAAGTATTCCTCGCATTTACATATGTGGGGGGGAGCTGAGACAGAAAAACCCTGGAACAATAGAAAGAGAGAGAGCGAGAGCGAGCGAGAGAGCGAGAGAGCGAGAGAGAGAGCGAGAGAGAGAGAGAGAGCGAGAGAGAGAGCGAGAGAGAGAGAGAGCGAGAGAGAGAGAGAGCGAGAGAGAGAGAGAGAGAGAGCGAGAGAGAGAGCGAGAGAGAGAGAGAGCGAGAGAGAGAGAGAGCGAGAGAGAGAGAGAGAGAATATCTGGAGCTGTTGTCTCCAACCAAAGAAGGGCTCCTTGATCTTCTGCACAAACTCTCCCAGACTGGGCCTTGACAGAGAAACTAACCAAGACAAGTTATGATCCTCCAATAAAGAGCACTCAGCCTCCAGGACCACAAACATCCATTCTTTCTAGACGCGATCGTCCTGAAACATACGCACTAATTATCTAAATTAAACAGAATCAGAATCAGAGCTGCTTTTATTACATCTTAACGTACGCAAGAGTAAAATTCTTAGGCTTAGATCCTCAACAGTCACATAGCAGCATCGATACAAGATCAATAACAAAGTATGTAATGATAAATAATAATAATAATAATAATAATAATAAGTAGCAACATCAATACAACAATGTGTTCAAGTGGTAGTGGTACCAGCCACGGGGGTAGTGCAAAAATAATAAATCCATAAATAAATCAAATGCTGTGCAAAATGCAGAATATAATGCAGATAATCAAAGGGGTTGTTGTGGTGTGAATGGGGCTGGTTTGGGGGGGTAATGGATTTCTCCAGGAGCCTGGCCGCTTGGGGGGGGGGGGGGGGGGGGGTAACAGGGTAACAGGGGTAACAGACTCAAACACGCCGCGCCCCCGAACCTCGTTAGGCTGAAGCCAATTAGACGAAAGCCAAAAGAAACCACCAGACACATTGGAATGCGACCAATCGACGCTCAGCGGCAGCGCACCTGAGACCTGGGGCCGATCCAGAACTAAAAGGAAACCCTCGACTAGACTCAGCGAGAAGCCTGGCCGTGGAGGGAGATCACCTCAGGAAGACCCCCCTGACCCTTACCCTCCCCAGAGAGACCTGCTCCTCAGAGAGACAGACCTGCTCCTCAGAGAGACAGACCTGCTCCTCAGAGACAGAGAGACACACCTGCTCCTCAGAGACAGAGAGACAGACCTGCTCCTCAGAGAGACAGACCTGCTCCTCAGAGAGACAGATCTGCTCCTCAGAGAGACAGACCTGCTCCTCAGAGAGACAGACCTGCTCCTCAGAGACAGAGAGACAGACCTGCTCCTCAGAGACAGAGAGACAGACCTGCTCCTCAGAGACAGAGAGACAGACCTGCTCCTCAGAGAGACAGACTGTGTACCACTTACTAACTTTTTAACACTGTACCAACACATCAGAGACACTTCCCACAGATTAGATCAGCTCCCAAAACGATTTGGAAAACATGACTAATAGCAGAAATCATCCATATCTGCGTTGAAGGACAGCCATGTGCAAACGCAGCAGCACGATGTGTGAGCTGCTGGGACAGGAAAAGGACGCCCAATGGAATACAACCACCGTAAGGACTGTCAATCATCTGTGTGTTCCTGCACTATCTGCACTGTGCTGATCTGTACATAGACGTACTGTTCCTTTAAATACCTGCTGATCTGTACATAGACATACTGTTCCTTTAAATACCTGCTGATCTCTGTACATAGATATACTGTTCCTTTAAATACCTGCTGATCTGTACATAGACGTACTGTTCCTTTAAATACCTGCTGATCTGTACATAGACGTACTGTTCCTTTAAATACCTGCTGATCTCTGTACATAGATATACTGTTCCTTTAAATATCTGCTGATCTCTGCACATAGACATACTGTTCCTTTAAATAGCTGCTGATCTCTGCACATATACATACTGTTCCTTTAAATACCTGCTGATCTCTGCACATAGACATACTGTTCCTTTAAATACCTGCTGATCTCTGCACATAGACATACTGTTCCTTTAAATAGCTGCTGATCTCTGTACATAGACATACTGTTCCTTTAAATACCTGCTGATCTCTGCACATAGACATACTGTTCCTTTAAATACCTGCTGATCTCTGCACATAGACATACTGTTCCTTTAAATACCTGCTGATCTCTGTACATATACATACTGTTCCTTTAAATACCTGCTGATCACAAAGCCCCTTTAAATTGAATTGAATTGAAATTGAGATAGAGAGTGAGAGAGACAGAGAGGGAGATAGAGAAAGAGACGGTGAGACAGAGAGAGACAGAGAGAGACAGAGAGAGAGAGATGGTGAGAGAGAACGAGAGAGATAGTAAGTCAGAGACCGAGAGACAGAGAGAGAGACAAAGAGAGAGAGAGGGGGAGATAGAGAGGGAGAGAGAGGGAGAGTGAGAGAAAGAAAGAGAGAGAGACAGGGAGAGAGTAAAATGGTTCTTTGCCAGTTGGTTAAACATAACAAAACAATGGTAGTGTATATTTTGTACTAGCTGCCCAGTACAACAAGTCTGCTACAACCAGTCTTCTACTGGTTCTACTGGGAGCTGCCAAGTACAACCACAGTCTTCTACTGGTTCTACTGGGAGCTGAATCACATGTGATTCAGCTCCCAGTAGAACCGCTAGATGTATGTGTGTATATATATAGTATCTGGTGTATTAGGTTGAATACAAGTACTTATCCAAGATTAAACGATGACGAAACTCAAGTGCAGAACACCTTCATAGTGTTTACTCTAAGATACCCTACCATTAAATACCCTAAGATACCCTATCTTAAGATACCCTACCTTAAGGTACCCTCCCTACCCTGCAATACCCTAACCCTTAAGATACCCTACCCTAAAATACGGTATTCTAAGATATCCTACCCTAAGACCCCTTACCTTAAGATAACCTACCCTAAGACCCTTTACCTTAAGATAACCTACCCTAAGATACCCTACCTTAAGGTACCCAACCCTAAATACGGTATTCTAAGATATCCTACCCTAAGGTGCCCTACCCACACACGGGTGGATCATGGCTTCTCTCTTATGTTGAGCCCCACCCCACTAGAGGAACAAAACGGCAGCAGCTATTAAAAATCACAGCGGTTATTAAAAACGATGAACATAAATGTGCATGCAGACCCTACCCCATACCCTAACCCGGACCTTAACCCGGACCCCAATCAGCAACAGCATATGGGGTCCCTCGGGTGACCAGAGAACCAAGGTGGACAACATGATGGAAGTTTGAGACCCAAGTCAAAGCGTCCCTATCCCTGTCCAAGAGCAACTCAACAACCAAGAACCAAGAACCAAGAACCAAGAACCAAGAACCAAGAACCAAGAACCAAGAACCAGTGATTCGGTGAATAGTAATAATAAACTAACGCCTTTATGGAGACAATGTTACGCTTTCTTCTTTTGTCTTCCATGTTTTGAAGATGTTAAATGTTCTGACGATCTGAAATGTTTTGAAGACGTTAAATGTTAGGACGATCTGAAACGATCCGCGGCCCGGGCTAGGTGTCCTGTGCCCGGGTCCGCGTCCTGGCTTTGTTCCAGCGAACTTCAGTCCGGATGGACCGCAGCGACGCGAGCCTGGGAACACTCTTAACAAAGCCTACCACTGTCAACACTGTCACACTATTAACACGACAACACTGTTACACCGTTAACACGGCAACACTGTTACACCGTTACCACGGCAACACTGGAACACATCCGACACCATCAAGTTAACGGGCGAAGAGCGGGGAACTCACTTTGTTCCCGCACCGGCTGCCTGCTCATTCTTCAGGAGCTTCAGGAAACGGTTCCAAACGGTTCACTCCAACTCCGAGCCGGAACAGAAGCAAGCCAAACTACACGCAGGTGTCGAAGAGCGAGCAGAGACACGAGACGCCTGCTCGCCGTAATCCAGTTCGCTCTCTATATAAATATATAGGCAACACACATTGTTCCTGCCCGGCGAGGGAGAGAGAGACACAGAGAGAGAGAGAGAGAGAGAGAGAGAGAGAGAGAGAGAGAGAGAGAGAGAGAGAGAGAGAGAGAGAGAGAGAGAGAGAGAGAGAGAGAGAGAGAGAGAGAGAGAGAGAGAGACACACACACACACACAGAGAGAGCGAGAGAGAGCGAGAGAGAGAGAGACACAGAGAGAGAGAGAGCGAGAGAGAGAGAGAGAGACAGCGAGAGAGAGAGAGATCCACTGGGAATAGAGGGGGGCGGGGTTGACTCAGGGGGCTTTGTGGAGAATCTCTCTCTCCGTCAGAAGGGAGGTTCGTTTTAATATTTAATTATTCTGTGGTTAGGGGCGTGAAGTTAGAGACGTTGTAAATGTGCTTTATGATTCAAACACCATGTCTCTCTCTCTCTCTCTCTCTCTCTCTCTCTCTCTCTCTCTCTCTCTCTCTCTCTCTCTCTCTCTCTCTCTCTCTCTCTCTCTCTCTCTCTCTCACCCTCTCTCTCTCTCTCTCACCCTCTCTCTCGATAGCCATCTATCCATCTATAGATAGATAT
>JACYXH010000361.1:865000-892500 GCA_026745465.1 Lota lota | reverse complement strand
AGAGACACGATGGAGCTAGACCTGCATAATGGAGCTAGAGACATGATGGAGCTAGACCTGCATAATGGAGCTAGAGAGACGATGGAGCTAGACCTCCATAATGGAGCTGGAGACACGATGGAGCTAGACCTGCATAATGGAGCTAGAGACATGATGGAGCTAGACCTGCATAATGGAGCTAGAGACATGATGGAGCTAGACCTGCATAATGGAGCTAGAGACACGATGGACCTAGACCTGCATAATGGAGCTAGAGACACGATGGAGCTAGACCTGCATAATGGAGCTAGAGACACGATGGAGCTAGACCTGCACAATGGAGCTAGAGACACGATGGAGCTAGACCTGCATAATGGAGCTAGATACATGATGGAGCTAGACCTGCATAATGGAGCTAGAGACATGATGGAGCTAGACCTGCATAATGGAGCTAGAGACACGATGGAGCTAGACCTGCACAATGGAGCTAGAGACACGATGGAGCTAGACCTGCATAATGGAGCTAGATACATGATGGAGCTAGACCTGCATAATGGAGCTAGAGACATGATGGAGCTAGACCTGCATAATGGAGCTAGAGACATGATGGAGCTAGACCTGCATAATGGAGCTAGAGACACGATGGACCTAGACCTGCATAATGGAGCTAGAGACACGATGGAGCTAGACCTGCATAATGGAGCTAGAGACACGATGGAGCTAGACCTCCACAATGGAGCTAGAGACACGATGGAGCTAGACCTGCATAATGGAGCTAGATACATGATGGAGCTAGACCTGCATAATGGAGCTAGAGACATGATGGAGCTAGACCTGCATAATGGAGCTAGAGACACGATGGAGCTAGACCTGCACAATGGAGCTAGAGACACGATGGAGCTAGACCTGCATAATGGAGCTAGATACATGATGGAGCTAGACCTGCATAATGGAGCTAGAGACACGATGGAGCTAGACCTGCATAATGGAGCTAGAGACACGATGGAGCTAGACCTCCATAATGGAGCTAGAGACACGATGGAGCTAGACCTGCACAATGGAGCTAGAGACATGATGGAGCTAGACCTGCATAATGGAGCTAGAGACACGATGGAGCTACTAAAGACATGTTATATATATATAATTTTTTTTAATCCAGTAGAAAATGTTCTATAGGGAGGGGGGATTAGGGGGAGGGAGGGGGTAAGCCAGGGGAGTAGAGGGAGGTAGTGAAGGAGGAGTAGAAAGGATGGAGTAGGGAGGGGGGTGTGGAAGGGAAGGGTGGGAGAGTAGAGGGGAGGAGAGGGGAGTGAGGGGGAGGGTAGATGTAACAGATGCCAGGCTGAAGACAGCTGCAGTCGCCAATTATACACAACAGATTATAGTGTGTGTGTGTGTGTGTGTGTGTGTGTGTGTGTGTGTGTGTGTGTGTGTGTGTGTGTGTGTGTGTGTGACACATTATTCCGCAGTCTATAATCTGGGCTGTAAATCTCGATGCTGGTGACACCAACAAACACACACACACACACACACACACACACACACAGCAGGGAGAGTAGTGAGGGAGAGAAATAGATAGTTATAGATAGAGTAAGCGAGGGAGAGAGAGATAGAGAGAGAGAGAGTGGGAGAGAGAGGGAGTGAGAGAGATAAAGGGAGAGAGAGAGCGGTAGAGAGAGAGAGAGAGCGGTAGAGAGAGAGAGAGAGAGAGAGAGAGAGAGAGAGAGAGAGAGAGAGAGAGAGAGAGAGAGAGAGAGAGAGAGAGAGAGAGAGAGAGAGAGAGAGAGAGAGAGAGATAGATAGATAGATAGATAGATAGATAGATAGATAGATAGAGCAGTAGAGAGAGAGAAAGATCTCCACACAGACACCCTCCCCCCTGCTGAGTAGCTGTAGGTGATATTAATAATCTATAATATAAGGGAGAGAGCGAGAGAGACATGAAATATTCCCTTTGATGTTGGACTGCATTAGGTTGAGACAGACAGAGAGACAGACAGACAGGCAGCTAGAACCAGTAGCACACTTTGGTTGTACTAGGCAGCTCCAAGTAGAACCAGTAGAAGACTATGGTTTTACTGGGCAGCTCCCAGCAGAACCACACACACACACATGTGTGTGGTTATGTGTTTGTGTATGGTTATCTGAGTGTGTGTGTGTATGTGTGTGTGGTTATGTGAGTGTGTGTGTGTGTGTGCGTGCGTGTGGTTATGTGAGTGTGTGTGTGGTTATGTGAGTGTGTGTGTGTGTGTGCGTGTGGTTATGTGAGTGTGTGTGTGGTTATGTGAGTGTGTGTGTGTGGTTATGTAAGTGTGTGTGTGTGTGTGTGTGTGTGTGTGGTTATGTGAGTGTGTGTGTGTGTGTGTGTGTGTGATTCTAACATTGTGTTAGTATATAAGAGAGATTGGCAGATTTTGGCACTGGGGTTCTTGTCAACACTGCGTGTGTACAAACACACAAACACACACACTTACACACACACACAAACACACACATACACATTACCTCACTGCGATCTGAATTACTGTGTGTGTGTGCAGTAAGATTAGCAGTTATTAAAGAGTTGCAGCAATCTGGACTAAAGTCCCTTCCTCCATATGGAAGGAAGGGTATACACAAAACCAGACACAAACACACACACTAACACACACACGCACACACACACACACACCAGACACACACACTCACACACACACCAGACACCCACAAACACACACACAGCAGACAAACACACACAAACACACACACACACACACCAGACAAACACACAAACACCAGACACACACAAACACACGCATACGCCAATACCTTGTAATGGAATGTGAAATATGTTGAACAACTCCGTCAGGACTTGATGGGGCTGGAAAGGACTCAACATGGATCCTTCCTGACGCTTTAGTTGGAGCAGAACTTCTCCAACTCCTCCTTCACCAGGACGCGGCTGTCCGGTCGTGTAGAATACTAGCCCAGAAGTCAGGAAACAAATAGTCAGGAAACCAGCCCACCAGCCAGTCAGACCTGTTCCCCTTCCTCTGAGGGCACGGCCCACTGCTGACAGGAAACATCCACTGGGAAACAACCTGCTCCCTAGTACTCCATTACTGTAGTTCCTCATTAACCATCTATTACTGTAGTACTCCATTACTGTAGTTCTTTACTAACCACATATTACTGTAGTACTCCAAAACTGTAGTTCTTTATTAACCACATATTACTGTAGTACTCCATTACTGTAGTTCTTTACTAACCAGATATTACTGTAGTACTCCAAAACTGTAGTTCTTTATTAACCAGATATTACTGTAGTACTCCAAAACTGTAGTTCTTTATTAACCAGATATTACTGTAGTACTCCATTACTGTAGTTCTTTACTAACAATCTATTACTGTAGCACTCCATTACTGTAGTTCTTTACTAACCACATATTACTGTAGTACTCCAAAAGCTTTGGGGGTCCGTCAATGTCAATAATATATCAACAAAAAGGCTCCATTTCCTTTCAGTACTAAGAGAGTTACCATGTGGGCCTCCTTCCCATTTACTGCTAATGGTTTGAGGGTTAAATGAACCGCAGAGGGAAAGTAAAATGCCTTCAATGCAACGGAGACTCTCGGAAGTGTATAACAAAGACACTAGTTGTTTAAAGCTAGGGGCCCGTCTGCATGGGTTTAGCACTCAGCAGAGATTGCTGCTCTACCTGTCCAAAGGCCTATTTAGGCCTTCTTGGCTCTGTGTGTGCGCCACCTTCTCATGCGTTGTAGTATTGGCCGTGGACGGTCTCTATGAATCGTCTCAGGTAGGATGTTCTCCAACTGCCTGGAGAGAAGGTTGGCATAGAGTCTTGCTTCCGAATTTCTGAGGGAAACGGGGGAAGGAAGGGCCACATAACGAAGGCTCTTGGTAGGTTCAGGCATCACAGGGAAACGGCCTTTGTGGCTTTGCCTCATCAAAACGTTTTGTAATTCATCCACTAATATCCATCTATATCTGGGAGACGCTGTAACCATCATCACCAAGAGCTCAGGATCTTCCCCATCCACATTCTTTTCCTCATTTTTAGTTTGGGTTGAATTATTTTGGTAAAGAAATTGTCAAACTCTGATGAGGTTGGAGTTATTCACCGTCGACTAAATTGCTCTGCAAAATTAGTGAAATGAATTCCCTTTGTAGCCTGCGGCCAATACCCTACCAGTCTCATCTCCTTCCTCTGAGTATGTACTCCTGAAACAGTATAGATCAGAGTCCATTTTGTTATTCAACAAATCATTGACGTCCTCTTTGTTTGACAGGTCTGTGTATATCTAGGGTTAGGCTTTGTTTGTTTACCAGGTCTGTGTATATCTAGGGTTAGGCTTTGGTTGTTTGACAGGTCTGTGTATATCTAGGGTTAGGGTTAGTTTGTTTGACAGGTCTGTGTATATCTAGGGTTAGGCTTTGTTTGTTTACCAGGTCTGTGTATATCTAGGGTTAGGGTTAGTTTGACAGGTCTGTGTATATCTAGGGTTAGGCTTTGGTTGTTTGACAGGTCTGTGTATATCTAGGGTTAGAGTTAGTTTGTTTGACAGGTCTGGTTATATCTAGGGTTAGGCTTTGTTTGTTTACCAGGTCTGTGTATATCTAGGGTTAGGGTTAGTTTGACAGGTCTGTGTATATCTAGGGTTAGGCTTTGGTTGTTTGACAGGTCTGTGTATATCTAGGGTTAGAGTTAGTTTGTTTGACAGGTCTGGTTATATCTAGGGTTAGGCTTTGTTTGTTTACCAGGTCTGTGTATATCTAGGGTTAGGGTTAGTTTGACAGGTCTGTGTATATCTAGGGTTAGGCTTTGTTAGTTTGACAGGTCTGTGTATATCTAGGGTTAGGCTTTGTTTGTTTGACAGGTCTGTGTATATCTAGGGTTAGGGTTAGTTTGTTTTGGTAGTATTAGAAAGTTGCCCCATGGGGATAGCATGCCCCCTCCTGCATATAACGCTTAATCACCGTAGTATTGAAATAGAGCTGGAACAGAGGGTTCCTTACACTTTAAAGAGTTTTTATATATATTATATATAATAATACATAACAATGATGGAATATATCATCACATATCGCCACCAACATGGACCAACAAAGGAAAGTGAAATACAGGGTGCGGCCGACTGCAGTCTGCAGACTCTGGCGCCCTCTAACGGCGGCTGGTTGGCATTACAGTCAGACGACAGTAGAACACACTACAACACACTACAGTTACACTACATTACAATAAACTAGTTACTCTATAATCCATTACAATACACTACAACACACTACAGTTACACTACATTACAATAAACTAGTTACTCTATAATCCATTACAATACACTACAACACACTACAGTTACACTACATTACAATAAACTAGTTACTCTATAATCCATTACAATACACTACAACACACTACAGTTACACTACATTACAATAAACTAGTTACTCTATAATCCATTACAATACACTACAACACACTACAGTTACACTACATTACAATAAACTAGTTACTCTATAATCCATTACAATACACTACAACACACTACAGTTACACTACATTACAATAAACTAGTTACTCTATAATCCATTACAATACACTACAACACACTACAGTTACACTACATTACAATAAACTAGTTACCCTAACCCTATATAACACAGGTTAAACTGACTTAACATAGACTGTATACAACACAGGTTAAACTGACTTAACATAGACTGTATATAACACAGGTTAAACAGACTTAACATAGACTGTATATAACACAGGTTAAACTGACTTAACAAAGACTGTATATAACACAGGTTAAACTGACTTAACATAGGCTGTATATAACACAGGTTAAACTGACTTAACATAGACTGTATATAATACAGGTTAAACTGACTTAAAGACTGTATATAATACAGGTTAAACTGACTTAACATAGACTGTATATACAGTAACACAGGTTAAACTGACTTTCCATATCTGTACATTGGTGAAAATTATTGGGATAATGTGTACGCAACTCAAGTGTGTGGTGATGTCCTGAATGTGTGGTGATGTCCCTGAGTGTGTGATGATGTCCTGAGTGTGTGGTGATGTCCTGAGTGTGTGGTGATGTCCCTGAGTGTGTGGTGATGTCCCTGAGTGTGTGGTGATGTCCTGGGTGTGTGGTGATGTCCTGAGTGTGTGGTGATGTCCTGAATGTGTGGTGATGTCCCTGAGTGTGTGGTGATGTCCCTGAGTGTGTGGTGATGTCCTGAGTGTGTGGTGATGCCCTGAGTGTGTGGTGATGTCCTGAATGTGTGGTGATGTCCCTGAGTGTGTGGTGATGTCCTGAATGTGTGGTGATGTCCCTGAGTGTGTGGTGATGTCCTGAATGTGTGGTGATGTCCCTGAGTGTGTGGTGATGTCCTGAATGTGTGGTGATGTCCCTGAGTGTGTGGTGATGTCCTGAATGTGTGGTGATGTCCCTGAGTGTGTGGTGATGTCCTGAGTGTGTGGTGATGTCCCTGAATGTCCTGATGATGCACCACAGGTGTGCAGCTCATCCAGTCTCATCAGCCTGACTCTGGCCAGGTGAGGCTGCTCAAACCAGCCAGTGACCACAGAACATTATATGGAGATTATATATTGTATTATTATATGATATATGTAAATATTATATTATACTTATACTATATATTGTATTATTATATTATGTATACTATATATGTTAATTTTATATTACACTTATACTATATATTGTATTACTATGTTATATATTGTATAATTTGACAACATATTAGATTATATACACTTATATATTGTATTATTATATAATTTATTAAACCTACAGTTCTTACAGAGGTGGGTCCTCTTGTGAAACAGTTACACAACAGACCGCCACACATCAAGTGTCTTTATCACGCACAATGTTCTGTACAACCACGTATAAAAAAATGACAAACGATTCAAAACAAAGTCTATTTACATTAACTAACACAACTAACACAACAACAACACTAACATGCTTATAAAGCAGTGCGGAAATCCCCACGGCAACAACACAGAGAACACAAGTTAGGGGATACGGATGTGGGTACTTCAGACACTAACTATACCCCGGTTACCCGTGGGTAACCGGGTTACAACTGTGTGTTAATTGTGTGTGAGTGTGTGTGTTTACTGTGTGTGTTACTGTGTGTAATGCTGGCTCGCATTAACAGG
The DNA here is from genome assembly GCA_026745465.1 of Lota lota. Taxonomy (NCBI): domain Eukaryota; kingdom Metazoa; phylum Chordata; class Actinopteri; order Gadiformes; family Lotidae; genus Lota; species Lota lota. The sequence goes on along the minus strand of JACYXH010000361.1, from coordinate 885,325 downwards.
CCTAAGATGTCTCCCTGCGACAGTTCGTTTGCATAAAGAACCCTGAATCTGCTGACAATGAAAACCTCGACGCGTCAGGGTTTACAGTGAGGAAGTGGACGTCAGTTATACACACAAACAGGTTAGAGTTCAGGTTAAAACAGGGTCACGGTCAGGGTAAAACAGGGTCAGGGTTCAGGTTAAAACAGGGTCAGGGTTTACAGTGAGGAAGTGGACGTCAGTTAAACACACAAACAGGTTAGAGTTCAGGTTAAAACAGGGTCAGGGTTCAGGTTAAAACAGGGTCAGGGTTTACAGTGAGGAAGTGGACGTCAGTTATACACACAAACAGGTTAGAGTTCAGGTTAAAACAGGGTCAGGGTTCAGGTTAAAACAGGGTCAGGGTTTACAGTGAGGAAGTGGACGTCAGTTATACACACAAACAGGTTAGAGTTCAGGTTAAAACAGGGTCACGGTCAGGGTAAAACAGGGTCAGGGTTCAGGTTAAAACAGGGTCAGGGTTTACAGTGAGGAAGTGGACGTCAGTTATACACACAAACAGGTTAGAGTTCAGGTTAAAACAGGGTCACGGTCAGGGTAAAACAGGGTCAGGGTTCAGGTTAAAACAGGGTCAGGGTTTACAGTGAGGAAGTGGACGTCAGTTATACACACAAACAGGTTAGAGTTCAGGTTAAAACAGGGTCAGGGTTCAGGTTAAAACAGGGTCAGGGTTTACAGTGAGGAAGTGGACGTCAGTTATACACACAAACAGGTTAGAGTTCAGGTTAAAACAGGGTCAGGGTCAGGGTAAAACAGGGTCAGGGTTCAGGTTAAAACAGGGTCAGGGTTTACAGTGAGGAAGTGGACGTCAGTTATACACACAAACAGGTTAGGGTTCAGGTTAAAACAGGGTCAGGGTTCAGGTTAAAACAGGGTCAGGGTTCAGGTTCACCTGAAAACAGGGTCAGGGTCAGGGTAAAACAGGGTCAGGGTTCAGGTTAAAACAGGGTCAGGGTTCAGGTTAAAACAGGGTCAGGGTTCAGGTTAAAACAGGGCTAGGGTTCAGGTTAAAACAGGGTCAGGGTTCACCTTAAAACAGGGTCAGGGTTCAGGTTAAAACAGGGTCAGGGTTCAGGTTAAAACAGGGCTAGGGTTCAGGTTAAAACAGGGCTAGGGTTCAGGTTAAAACAGGGTCAGGGTTCAGGTTAAAACAGGGTCAGGGTTCAGGTTAAAACAGGGTCAGGGTTCAGGTTAAAACAGGGTCAGGGTTCAGGTTAAAACAGGGTCAGGGTTCAGGTTAAAACAGGGTCAGGGTTCAGGTTAAAACAGGGTCAGGGTTCAGGTTAAAACAGGGTCAGGGTTCAGGTTAAAACAGGGTCAGGGTTCAGGTTAAAACAGGGTCAGGGTTCAGGTTAAAACAGGGCTAGGGTTCAGGTTAAAACAGGGTCAGTGTTCAGGTTAAAACAGGGCTAGGGTTCAGGTTAAAACAGGGTCAGGGTTCAGGTTAAAACAGGGCTAGGGTTCAGGTTAAAACAGGGTCAGGGTTCAGGTTAAAACAGGGTCAGGGTTCAGGTTAAAACAGGGTCAGGGTTCAGGTTAAAACAGGGTCAGGGTTCAGGTTAAAACAGGGTCAGGGTTCAGGTTAAAACAGGGTCAGGGTTCAGGTTAAAACAGGGTCAGTGTTCAGGTTAAAACAGGGCTAGGGTTCAGGTTAAAACAGGGTCAGTGTTCAGGTTAAAACAGGGCTAGGGTTCAGGTTAAAACAGGGTCAGGGTTCAGGTTAAAACAGGGCTAGGGTTCAGGTTAAAACAGGGTCAGGGTTCAGGTTAAAACAGGGTCAGGGTTCAGGTTAAAACAGGGCTAGGGTTCAGGTTAAAACAGGGTCAGGGTTCAGGTTAAAACAGGGTCAGGGTTCAGGTTAAAACAGGGTCAGGGTTCACCTTAAAACAGGGTTAGGGTTCAGGTTAAAACAGGGTCAGGGTTCAGGTTAAAACAGGGTCAGGGTTCACCTTAAAACAGGGTTAGGGTTCAGGGTACCCTGAAAACAACATGTCAGGACGTTTCTGAACATTTTGTTACACATGACATGAATTCAACATTTCCTGTTACAATTAGAAATTAGCTTGGCTCGTAGCTCCATCGGCTGCTAACCAATCAAACAGTTCCTGCGCGACACGTTGCTGTCTAAATGTCTTCTAATCCAAGCGTTATTGCTGTCTCGTGTCTAGTCGAACTAAACAAGGGTATTGCTGAGTTTGTGGTCATTACGCTAGCAGGTTGGCACTTAAAGGTGCTGAAGGGTTAGCTTTAAGAACTATCATTTTTATGTAGTTTGTTAGAAATGGCAAAGCCAGCGAACGTGCTGTGAGAATATCTGAGTTGACTGAGCCTGCCTCTGTAGGACCACTCCCAGCTCATTTCTGACCTATATGGGGCATCTCTTCCCTGATTGGTTTGGGTAATCTATCTGGCCTGTCAATCACAGGTGTGCGAACGCGCCACTTCTCAATAGCGGAGAAACATAGGCTCTCTTTGCAGCTGTCTCTCTTTAAAACTACAGAATCGTACCTCCAGCACCTTAAAGAGATAGGGTTAAATAACTTGACATCCAGGGTATAAGGGTAGTTAGCCGAGCATCCAGGGTATAGGGTTAGCCTAGCATCCAGGGTATAGGGTAGTTAGCCGAGCATCCAGGCTATACGGGTATACGGTTAGCAAGCATCCAGGGTATAGGGTTAGTAAGGATCCAGGGTATAGGGTTAGCGTAGCATCCAGGGTATAGGGTTAGCCTAGTGTCCAGGGTATAGGGTTAGCCTAGTGTCCAGGGTATAGGGTTAGCCTAGCGTCCAGGGTATAGGGTTAGCCTAGCATCCAGGGCATAGGGTTAGCCTAGTGTCCAGGGTTAGCCTAGTGTCCAGGGTATAGGGTTAGCCTAGTGTCCAGGGTATAGGGTTAGCCTAGCATCCAGGGTATAGGGTTAGCCTAGCATCCAGGGCATAGGGTTAGCCTAGTGTCCAGGGTTAGCCTAGTGTCCAGGGTATAGGGTTAGCCTTGTGTCCAGGGTATAGGGTTAGCCTAGTATCCAGGGTATAGGGTAAGTTAGCCGAGCATCCAGGCTATACGGGTATACGGTTAGCAAGCATCCAGGGTATAGGGTTAGCCTAGTGTCCAGGGTTAGCCTAGTGTCCAGGGTATAGGGTTAGCCTAGCGTCCAGGCTATAGGGTTAGCCTAGCGTCCAGGGTATAGGGTTAGCCTAGTGTCCAGGGTTAGCCTAGCGTCCAGGGTATAGGGTTAGCCTAGCATCCAGGGCATAGGGTTAGCCTAGTGTCCAGGGTTAGCCTAGTGTCCAGGGTATAGGGTTAGCCTAGCATCGAGGGTATAGGGAGTTAGCCAAGCATCCAGGGTTAGCCTAGTGTCCAGGGTATGGCGTTAGTTAGCCTAGAATCCAGACCATAGTAAGCCTCGAGGCTACAGGGCTAGTTAGCATCCAGGCTATAGTGTGATGTTATGGTGGTTGAGTCAGGACGGGTTGTTCTGAGCAGCAGCACAACACAGCAGAGCATCGCTGGTGATTCAACCTGAGAAATATCATCCATCCACCTGAGTGCAGCTAGGTCAGGCTGCCTGCTGGGCTGGTGTCTTCATTTCACAACTGAATTACACGATCAGTCAGCTCACTGATTAGAAGTTAACTGACTACAAGGACATTTAAATAAGTGCACAGTCCGATTAAGGTCAATCACATTTCGTTCAAATCAGAGTATCAAAGGTCAAAGTCAAATATCTGATTGATTGTCTGAAAGGAACTTGAACTAGTTTGTATAAAATGTGTAAGGATAGGAATTCATATACAAAGTTTTGAAACGTTTTTTTAGTAAGCGAGGCAAACCCCAAACTGGAAAATTAGACTCCATATTTATAATTATACCAGGATTTAAATGAACTCATAATGTAAGTAAGGAGATTACATAATTATAATACTAATTTGTCAATGTACAAAAAAGGTACAAAAGGGAAAGAATAAAAGTCTTTGTACTGGGTGATGATAACTTCCTGTTTCCTGTGTGTGCAATCGAATATCACACACACACACACACACACACACACACACACACACACACACACACACACACACACACACACACACACACACACACACACACACACACACACACACACACACACACACACACACATGCACAATTTAGTCCTGAGAAAAGCCACCAATTTTTTCAACTACTTCAAACTCAGCAGCTCTTTCACCCAGTAGTGGCAGGTCTTAGGTTGAGGGTTAGGATTGGTTCAGGATAGTATTGCGGTAGGATAGGTTTAGGGTAGGAGTAGGGTATGGTAGAGGTGGGGTAGGATAGGTTTAGGGTAGGAGTAGGGTATGGTAGAGGTATGGTAGAGGTAGGGTAGGTTTAGGGTAGGATAGGTTTAGGGTAGGAGTAGGATATGGTAGAGGTAGGGTAGGGGTAGGATAGGTTTAGGGTAGGAGTAGGGTATGGTAGAGGTAGGGTAGGTTTAGGGTAGGAGTAGGGTATGGTAGAGGTAGGGTAGGGGTAGGATAGGTTTAGGGTAGGATAGGTTTAGGGTAGGAGTAGGGTATGGTAGAGGTAGGGTAGGGGTATGATAGGTTTAGGGTAGGAGTAGGGTATGGTAGAGGTAGGGTAGGATAGGTTTAGGGTAGGAGTAGGGTATGGTAGAGGTAGGGTAGGATAGGTTTAGGGTAGGAGTAGGGTATGGTAGAGGTATGGTAGAGGTAGGGTAGGTTTAGGGTAGGAGTAGGGTATGGTAGAGGTATGGTAGAGGTAGGGTAGGTTTAGGGTAGGATAGGTTTAGGGTAGGAGTAGGGTATGGTAGAGGTAGGGTAGGGGTAGGATAGGTTTAGGGTAGGAGTAGGGTATGGTAGAGGTAGGGTAGGTTTAGGGTAGGAGTAGGGTATGGTAGAGGTAGGGTAGGGGTAGGATAGGTTTAGGGTAGGATAGGTTTAGGGTAGGAGTAGGGTATGGTAGAGGTAGGGTAGGGGTATGATAGGTTTAGGGTAGGAGCAGGGTATGGTAGAGGTAGGGTAGGTTTAGGGTAGGATAGGTTTAGGGTAGGATAGGTTTATAATACGGTAGGGTAAACAGCAATATATGAACCAACCTTTAACCTTAACTTCTCTTAAGCTCATTATGACGAGACTACTATATCAAATGATATCTCAACCAAGGAATCGTCTATCTGTACCTTTGGCCAACATATGGATTGTGTTGCATTTAGATTTTCAGCAGCAAAACATTTGATGTTTGAGTCCTGATTGGCTGCTCAGACCAGGGTGCCAGGGGATGCCTGCTCTAGCAATGGTTCCTTCAGAGGAGGCACTTGTCTGTCAGAGAGGAAGTCCTGGTAGAGAGAGCCTTCAGTAGACCTGGGAGAGAGAGGTGGGGAGAGAGAGAGAACTCTATATTATTCACAGCTCTGCATTACCGTAGTCTAAATGAGGTGAGGGTGTATGCTCTCAATAAGGTTTAGAGCCCTATACTACAATATCATTAAAAAATAGAGCTCTATATTACCTAACCTAACTCAACATAGACTAGATATACATTACTCTTTATAATGACTAAAGCTCTATATTACTATTTGTACAGGCTAGAGCACTAAATTACTCTAAATAAGGTCTAGAGCTCTATATAAGGACTAGATCACTATATAACCCTGCATAAGAACTAGAGCTCTGTTATTCTATGTAAGGACTAGAGCTTGTTATAATTCTATATGGACTAGCGCTCTAAATAAGGACTAGAGCTCTTTATTACCCTATATGGACTAGAGCTCTTTATTACCTTATATGGACTAAATCTCTATATTACCCTACATGGACTAGAGCTCTATATATTACCCTACATGGACTAGAGCTCTATATATTACCCTATATGGACTAGAGCTCTATATAAGGACTAGAGCTCTATAAGGACTAGAGCTCTATATTACCCTATATGGACTAGAGCTCTATATAAGGACTAGAGCTCTATAAGGACTAGAGCTCTATATTACCCTATATGGACTAGAGCTCTTTATAAGGACTAGAGCTCTATATTACCCTACATAAGGCCTAGAGAGCTATGTTATTCTACACAAGGACGAGAGCTCTATATGATTCTACTTGGCCTAGAGCTCTAAATAAGGACGAGAGCTCTATATGATTCTACTTGGCCTAGAGCTCTAAATAAGGACGAGAGCTCTATATGATTCTACTTGGCCTAGAGCTCTAAATAAGGACGAGAGCTCTATATGATTCTACTTGGCCTAGAGCTCTAAATAAGGACGAGAGCTCTATATGATTCTACTTGGCCTAGAGCTCTAAATAAGGACGAGAGCTCTATATGATTCTACTTGGCCTAGAGCTCTAAATAAGGACGAGAGCTCTATATGATTCTACTTGGCCTAGAGCTCTAAATAAGGACGAGAGCTCTATATGATTCTACTTGGCCTAGAGCTCTAAATAAGGACGAGAGCTCTATATGATTCTACTTGGCCTAGAGCTCTAAATAAGGACGAGAGCTCTAAGTCATTTGGAGGGGAGGATGTAAGCTCAAACCTGCCGTGCAGCTCCTGTCCGTGGAACGTGACAGAGTGCTGCATCTGACCAGCGTACAGGTGCTGCCTTTCTATTGGATGCTTCTGTGGCGCTTGTTGATTTGTCTCTCTCTGATAGGCTAACCGTTGGATGACACCATGAGCCGTTTGTGTGCACTGAGGAGCTCTTCCTCCTCCTCCTCCTCCTCTTCCTCCTCCTCCTCCTCCTCCTCTTCTGTCCGGAGCGCTTCCTTTCCCCTTCCCGTCAAACAGCGTCTGCTGGGCGGAGCCTGAGGTGTTGCGCAAGTACCAGTCCCTCAGACCTGTACCATGGATTACATCACATCAAGTACCAGTCCCTCAGACTTGTAACATTGACTACATCACATCAAGTACCAGTCCCTCAGACCTGTACCATGGATTACATCACATCAAGTACCAGTCCCTCAGACCTGTAACATGGATTACATCACATCAAGTACCAGTCCCTCAGACCTGTAACATGGATTACATCACATCAAGTACCAGTCCCTCAGACCTGTACCATGGATTACATCACATCAAGTACCAGTCCCTCAGACCTGTACCATGGATTACATCACATCAAGTACCAGTCCCTCAGACCTGTACCATGGATTACATCACATCAAGTACCAGTCCCTCAGACCTGTACCATGGACTACATCACATCAAGTACCAGTCCCTCAGACCTGTACCATGGACTACATCACATCAAGTACCAGTCCCTCAGACCTGTACCATGGATTACATCACATCAAGTACCAGTCCCTCAGACTTGTAACATTGACTACATCACATCAAGTACCAGTCCCTCAGACCTGTACCATGGATTACATCACATCAAGTACCAGTCCCTCAGACCTGTACCATGGACTACATCACATCAAGTACCAGTCCCTCAGACCTGTACCATGGACTACATCACATCAAGTACCAGTCCCTCAGACCTGTACCATGGATTACATCACATCAAGTACCAGTCCCTCAGACCTGTACCATGGATTACATCACATCAAGTACCAGTCCCTCAGACCTGTAACATGGATTACATCACATCAAGTACCAGTCCCTCAGACCTGTACCATGGACTACATCACATCAAGTACCAGTCCCTCAGACCTGTACCATGGATTACATCACATCAAGTACCAGTCCCTCAGACTTGTAACATGGATTACATCACATCAAGTACCAGTCCCTCAGACTTGTAACATGGATTACATCACATCAAGTACCAGTCCCTCAGACCTGTAACATGGACTACATCACATCAAGTACCAGTCCCTCAGACCTGTACCATGGACTACATCACATCAAGTACCAGTCCCTCAGACCTGTACCATGGATTACATCACATCAAGTACCAGTCCCTCAGACTTGTAACATTGACTACATCACATCAAGTACCAGTCCCTCAGACCTGTAACATGGATTACATCACATCAAGTACCAGTCCCTCAGACCTGTACCATGGACTACATCACATCAAGTACCAGTCCCTCAGACCTGTAACATGGATTACATCACATCAAGTACCAGTCCCTCAGACCTGTACCATGGACTACATCACATCAAGTACCAGTCCCTCAGACCTGTACCATGGATTACATCACATCAAGTACCAGTCCCTCAGACCTGTACCATGGACTACATCACATCAAGTACCAGTCCCTCAGACCTGTACCATGGACTACATCACATCAAGTACCAGTCCCTCAGACCTGTACCATGGATTACATCACATCAAGTACCAGTCCCTCAGACCTGTACCATGGATTACATCACATCAAGTACCAGTCCCTCAGACCTGTAACATGGATTACATCACATCAAGTACCAGTCCCTCAGACCTGTACCATGGACTACATCACATCAAGTACCAGTCCCTCAGACCTGTACCATGGATTACATCACATCAAGTACCAGTCCCTCAGACTTGTAACATGGATTACATCACATCAAGTACCAGTCCCTCAGACTTGTAACATGGATTACATCACATCAAGTACCAGTCCCTCAGACCTGTAACATGGACTACATCACATCAAGTACCAGTCCCTCAGACCTGTACCATGGACTACATCACATCAAGTACCAGTCCCTCAGACCTGTACCATGGATTACATCACATCAAGTACCAGTCCCTCAGACTTGTAACATTGACTACATCACATCAAGTACCAGTCCCTCAGACCTGTAACATGGATTACATCACATCAAGTACCAGTCCCTCAGACCTGTACCATGGACTACATCACATCAAGTACCAGTCCCTCAGACCTGTAACATGGATTACATCACATCAAGTACCAGTCCCTCAGACCTGTACCATGGACTACATCACATCAAGTACCAGTCCCTCAGACCTGTAACATGGATTACATCACATCAAGTACCAGTCCCTCAGACCTGTACCATGGACTACATCACATCAAGTACCAGTCCCTCAGACCTGTACCATGGACTACATCACATCAAGTACCAGTCCCTCAGACCTGTACCATGGACTACATCACATCAAGTACCAGTCCCTCAGACCTGTACCATGGACTACATCACATCAAGTACCAGTCCCTCAGACCTGTACCATGGACTACATCACATCAATAGAAACTAAGTACAACATCAACTACCTACAACATAAAACCCATGCAACATAAAACACATACGAGAAGGATACAACAAAAAACTGACTCTTACACTCATGACCTCTTCCAGTCCACTGAATACGTTACAGTTCAATAAGAGACAGCAGCACTGATACTGTTTAACCCCCTATCCTTCCAGGTTGATGTAAATTGACGATTGGAAATAAAGTGTGTCAAGGTGCTATGTAGAATGTTCCAAGCACATGTATGCTATGCGATGCTATGCGATGCGATGTTATGCGATGCTATGTTATGCGATGTTATGCGATGTTATGCAATGCTATGTGATGCTATGCGATGCTATGCGATGTTATGCGATGCTATGTTATGCGATGTTATGCGATGTTATGCAATGCTATGCGATGCTATGCGATGCTATGCGATGCTATGGGATGCTATGCGATGCTATGGGATGCTATGCGATGCTATGTGATGCTATGGGATGCTATGCGATGCTATGGGATGCTATGCAATGCTATGCGATGCTATGGGATGCTATGCAATGCTATGCGATGGGATGCTATGCAATGCTATGCGATGCGATGGGATGCGATGCTATGGGATGCTATGGGATGCTATGCGATGCTATGCGATGCTATGTTATGCGATGTTACGCGATGTTATGCGATGTTATGCGATGCTATGGGATGCTATGCGATGCTATGGGATGCTATATGATGCTATGGGATGCTATGCGATGCTATGCGATGTTATGCGATGCTATGGGATGCTATGCGATGCTATGCGATGCTATGCTATGCGATGCTATGTGATGTTATGCGATGCTATGCGATGCTATGCGATGCTATGGGATGCTATGCGATGCTATGTGATGTTATGCGATGCGATGTAGCTAGCATGTTGGTAAGGTTAGGGTTAGAGGGGTGGGGGTGCGAGCGTTTACCTTCCAGAGCCAGGGCCTTGTGAAGCGTCCGGGCGGGGTCAGGCTGGGTGTCGTGTGTTGGGGGGGGTTGTGGGGGTCGGGGGGGCTGCAGGTGGGGGTGGGGGTCCGGTTGAATGGCGACGGGGGGTTCAGGAGGCTCCGGGGAGAGGAACGGACCACAGGACTTAGTCCGGGTCACCTTGACTCTGCCCGGCTCTCCTGGGTGCCCCCGAAGCAGCGGTGGTGCAGGGGGGATCTGACATACGATTGGCTGTCTGGAGTTACTGTGTAACTGCGTCTGTAGCTGCTGCTTGTGCTGTTTACCCCAAACATACTCCTGCAGGAGGTCTCCATACTGGACCTGGCCTGGCCTGGAGGGGCTTGGCCTGCTGGATTCCTCCGCAGAGAGAGCCTCGCTGCTGCTGTGTGGCACTGCATCTTTACTAGCTCCTCCCCCCAGAGGGCTGCTGGCCCCGCCCACTGCATCTTTGCTAGCTCCTCCCCCCAGAGGGCTGCTGGCCCCGCCCACTGGGCCCAGCTGGCCTCTGGGGGAGGTGGGGGGGGGGGGGGGGGGAGTTGTGGTCAGGAAGAAGAGGGGAAAGATGACGAATATGAGGAAGAGTCAACATCCAAACATAGCAACCTAAGCTTTGGTGTCCCCCAAGGGTCAATGCACGGTCCCCTGCTCTTTTCTAACTAGTTTTCACTGTTTTGCTGACGAAACTCAAACCTACATTCCTCTTGGATCAAATGACTCCCTTATTCGGAAGGTTGAATCTCGCTTGGCTGTAATACAAAATGGACATCCTGAAAACTACAGTACAACAGTATGGGTCCTACAATACTACAGTACTATACTAGAGCATGGTACTACAGTAGTAAAGTATGGGTACTATACTACTGCAGTACTGTAACACTGTACCGTATGGTATTACAGTACAACAGTGCAGCAGTTCTACAGTACTACAGTAAATATTATAGAACAGTACTACAGTACAGTCGTACAGAACAGTACTACACAAAAGTACTACAGAACTACAATACGACAGTATGGTACCCCAGTACTGCAGTACTACAGTGTATGGTACTACAGAACAGTACTACAGTATTAAAATACAGGGTACAGTATGGAATCCATGACATGACATGACATGATTCTGATTGGTTAGAAATCTCACCGGATGTGTGCAGTGATTGGTCCGTTTCGAGGCGGTAGGGGGAGGGGTCTCGCTAAGTCGCTGATGCTGTCAACTACAGTATCATCTGGAGCACACACACACACACACACACACACACACACACAAACACACACAAACACACACACACACACACACACACACAAACACACACAAACAAACACAAACACACACAAACACATACACATACACAAACACTTTTTTGATATTTATATGTATTTATATTTATTTACAAACTATATATATAGTGTTTGTATGGTATGATTTTATATATATTTATAGTGTGTGTATAGTATGTGTACTTATATGCATACATACAGAAATGTAGAAGGCATGTGTGTGTGTATGCGTGCACGTGTGCGTGTGCTTGTGTGCGCGCGTGCGTGTACCTGTGTGACAGCCTCTGTGGACGGTTCTCTTGATGAATAAAGTTTTTTTCAACTTGCAACGCTGGCTGACCTCCCCCTCCTCCTGAACACAACACATGATGTCACTTCCTCTCGTTCGCATGATGTCACTTCCTCTCGTTCGCATGATGTCACTTCCTCTCGTTCGCATGATGTCACTTCCTCTCGTACGTGTTGCAAGCACAATACTTGATATTTAAAAGATTTTAACGCGTTGTAAGCGTAATGCTTTTTCAGTTAAATTGTTTTTAAGAAGTAATTTTTGCGTGATTGTTTTTCCCAATGCAGCTCTGACTAGACCACGCCCCCCGGCGTGGTGATTGGACAACCGCTAATTAGCAATGGAGGGATGCCTGGTACATACAGCACACAACCCGTCATTTAATATCTGTACATAATATACATATTATTAATACATACGTACAATCAGCATCTACTGTTGTTTATCAGCATATAAACTAGTCAAAAAAATAAAGGGAACACTAAAATAACATCCTAGATCTGAATGAATGAAATAATCTTATTTAAAACTTTTTTCTTTACATAGTTGAATGTGCTGACAACAAAATCACACAAAAATTATCAATGGAAATCAAATTTATCAACCCATGGAGGTCTGGATTTGGGAGTCACACTCAAAATTAAAGTGGAAAACCACACTACAGGCTGATCCAACTTTGATGTAATGTCCTTAAAACAAGTCAAAATGAGGCTCAGTAGTGTGTGTGGCCTCCACGTGCCTGTATGACCTCCCTACAACGCCTGGGCATGCTCCTGATGAGGTGGCGGATGGTTTCCTGAGAGATCTCCTCCCAGACCTGGACTAAAGCATCCGCCAACTCCTGGACAGTCTGTGGTGCAACGTGGCGCTGGTGGATGGACAAAGACATGATGTCCCAGATGTGCTCAATTGGATTCAGGTCTGGGGAACGGGCCGGCCAGTCCATAGCATCAATGCCTTCCTCTTGCAGGAACTGCTGACACACTCCAGCCACATGAGGTCTAGCATTGTCTTGCATTAGGAGGAACCCAGGGCCAACCGCACCAGCATATGGTCTCACAAGGGGTCTGAGGATCTCATCTCGGTACCTAATGGCAGTCAGGCTACCTTTGGCGAGCACATGGAGGGCTGTGCGGCCCCCCAAAGAAATGCCACCCCACACCATGACTGACCCACCGCCAAACCGGTCATGCTGGAGGATGTTGCAGGCAGCAGAACGTTCTCCACGGCGTCTCCAGACTCTGTCACGTCTGTCACATGTGCTCAGTGTGAACCTGCTTTCATCTGTGAAGAGCACAGGGCGTCAGTGGCGAATTTGCCAATCTTGGTGTTCTCTGGCAAATGCCAAACGTCCTGCACGGTGTTGGGCTGTAAGCACAACCCCCACCTGTGGACGTCGGGCCCTCATACCACCCTCATGGAGTCTGTTTCTGACCGTTTGAGCAGACACATGCACATTTGTGGCCTGCTGGAGGTCATTTTGCAGGGCTCTGGCAGTGCTCCTCCTGCTCCTCCTTGCACAAAGGCGGAGGTAGCGGTCCTGCTGCTGGGTTGTTGCCCTCCTACGGCCTCCTCCACGTCTCCTAATGTACTGGCCTGTCTCCTGGTAGCGCCTCCATGCTCTGGACACTACGCTGACAGACACAGCAAACCTTCTTGCCACAGCTCGCATTGATGTGCCATCCTGGATGAGCTGCACTACCTGAGCCACTTGTGTGGGTTGTAGACTCCGTCTCAGTCTACCACTAGAGTGAAAGCACCGCCAGCATTCAAAAGTGACCAAAACATCAGCCAGGAAGCATAGGAACTGAGAAGTGGTCTGTGGTCACCACCTGCAGAACCACTCCTTTATTGGGGGTGTCTTGCTAATTGCCTATAATTTCCACTTGTTGTCTATTCCATTTGCACAACAGCATGTGAAATTTATTGTCAATCAGTGTTGCTTCCTAAGTGGACAGTTTGATTTCACAGAAGTGTGATTGACTTGGAGTTACATTGTGTTGTTTAAGTGTTCCCTTTATTTTTTCGAGCAGTGTATTTACCACAAGTCCTTTGTTTAATTCATATATATGTAAACGTGCTTTGATCGCTTGTGTGTAATGGTAAAGCCACCCGATTCTCTGTTGCTAGACCATAGAAACCACATAGTATTGTATTCTAGTAGTCTACTGTCCATCACCACTGGGTCAGACCATTCAGGGTCAGACCATTCAGGGTCAGACCATTAGACCATTCAGGGTCAGACCATTAGACCATTCAGGGTCAGACCATTCAGGGTCAGACCATTAGACCATTCAGGGTCAGACCATTCAGGGTCAGACCATTCAGGGTCAGACCATTCAGGGTCAGACCATTAGACCATTCAGGGTCAGACCATTAGACCATTCAGGGTCAGACCATTCAGGGTCAGACCATTAGACCATTCAGGGTCAGACCATTCAGGGTCAGACCATTAGACCATTCAGGGTCAGACCATTCAGGGTCAGACCGTTCCATTGGCGTATAGGTGTATTCCTCACCTCTGGTCTGGCGGCCGTCTTGTCATGGGAGAAACCAACGCTCCTCCTTACTAGAGGGGGTTCCTCTGTCTCCAAGGGGTAGTCGCTTGGTACCTTCCCCGTTAGCTCCTGACCAATGAAAACAAGGCAGCCTCATTAGCCTAGGCTGAGGGAGAGCCTGAATTAGCGTTGTCCCGGTCTACCGTTCTCTTACTTCCTATGAGCTGTGTCACCTGTTAGCGGTCCCGAAGAATAAGAAGAAACACACCAAGGACGACAAAGATGGAGTTGGCTTACAAATCATTTGACAAAGCAGTATCTGTAACATGTAACAGAAACTGATATATCTCTATCAAAAGTTCCCCCTACTCTCTCTCTCTCTCTCTCTCTCTCTCTCTCTCTCTCTCTCTCTCTCTCTCTCTCTCTCTCTCTCTCTCTCTCTCTCTCTCTCTCTCTCTCTCTCTCTCTCTCTCTCTCTCTCTCTCTCTCTCTCTCTCTCTCTCTCTCTCTCTCTCTCTCTCTCTCTCTCTCTCTCTCTCTCTCTCTCTCTCTCTCAGTGTGTAGTGCAGTGTAGTGTGTATGGTAGTGCAGTGTGTAGTGTAGTGTGTAATGTAGTATAGTGTGTAGTTGAGTGTGTAGTGTAGTATAGTGTGTAGTTGAGTGTGTAGTGTAGTGTAGTATAGTATAGTGTGTAGTGTAGTATAGTATAGTGTGTAGTGTAGTGTCGTTTTGTGTAGTGTGGTGTGTTACACACTGCTTCCTGCAGACAGAGGCAACGCAGCTCAGCCAATCGGTTGCTGAGCACAACCTGTAGGCTCCGCCTCCTCTCCTGGAGTTCCATCATCCTTTTCCTGTTGTCCTGACAACATAGGTCTACACACACACGCATGCACACAAACACACACACACATCATTATTTGCAGCAGTATTATATGTTATTTATTACATATATGTGTATTCTGTTCTGACAGTCATATATATATGTATATATATATATAGTATGTTCAGTATTAGTAATTCTCACCTGGAACTGAAATGAGTTGAGCGTTGACCTCCATGGGTGGTGATGTCACTTCCTGCTGCTCTCCAGAGGTTTACTCCCACATGCTGCAATAAATAGATATATAGATATAAATATGTACATAGCTCTAGAGAAAGGTACAGACTCATAGCTACAGAAAAAGGTACATATATATATATATTATTTTATTTTTCTCTTTATCTACCAGGCCTTTTCATAAATGTCTAATATGTCGGATCAAGTTGAACGATTAAACCAAATCTGGTTGATTTAATAGTTTTGGTCTATCAACCCTTCAAAATAAATGTTTCATGTCCATCCACTGGGAATCGGACACAGAGCTGGATAGCATTAAGCCTTAGCGTTGGGCAGAGGGGAAAGTCATCAAAACTACATCAGTTTCACAAGAACTTGAAAGAAACCTCCTGCACCTTTTCATATAAACATGTGTTGAATGAAGAGGTGAGTGTTAGGGTTATCTATGTCCTCCAGATCTCTAACTTTAATATCAGATCTATAACTTTCATACCAGATCACTCTCTCTCTCACACACACACACACACACACACACACACACACACACACACACACACACACACACACACACACACACACACACACACACACACACACACACACACACACACACACACACACACACACACACACACACACACACACACACACACACACACACACACTCCCTCTGTACATCCTAGAGAACAGGAAACAGGAAGAAAGAAACAAGGAACTGGACAATGGAGAGAGAGAGAACGACAGAGTTTGAGTCCAGGCCATGTCAACACTACTCTTGGCTCACAGCCTGGCTAAAGAGAAAGGTCCAGAGTCATAGCTCTAGAGAAAGGTACAGACTCATAGCTCTAGAGAAAGGTACAGACTCATAGCTCTAGAGAAAGGTACAGACTCATAGCTCTAGAGAAAGGTACAGACTCATAGCTCTAGAGAAAGGTCCACAGTCATAGCTCTAGAGAAAGGTACAGACTCATCGATAATGTAATGTAAAGGTTTGTTTCCATGGTGATAAAGCACACAAACAGTCGTGCTGGAGTAAAATTACGTTAACAGACTGAGTTAATTAAACGTGTGGACCATTAAATAACTCAAATTCAAATTTAAATATGCTTTACCAGCATGAAAGCTATTTGCAACAATGTTGCCAAGCAATAGCATACAAATACTGTTACTGTCTCCCTCACTCTTTTCTCCCTCACCTCTCCCCCTCTCTCTCACTATCTTCTTCCCCTCTCACCCTCCTCTCTGTCCCCATCTCTTATTTTGCCCACCTCCATCTCTCAAAATGTAGGTCAACATACAGAGAGAGACAGAGAGAGAGAGAAAGAGAGAGAGACAGAGACAGAGAGAGAGAGAGACAGAGAGAGAGAGACAGAGAGAGAGAGAGACAGAGAGAGAGACAGAGAGAGAGAGATTACCCGCATGGCAACAATTTCTGGGTAAAATTCTCAACATGATTGGCTCAGAGCTAGCTGCAGACAGCCAATCAGCTCACAGCCCTGAGGGGGAGAGAGATGCAGTGTGTGTGTGTGTGTGTGTGTGTTGGGGGGGGGGGGGGGGGGGGGGTTGGTGGTAAAACAAAACACGTCACATGACCAATATCCAGCAAATCAGGAGACAGCAATAAACACATTAGTATAAAGATCATGTATATGATATTATATGATATAATTGTCTATATGACAGTCAGCAGTTGCTTTTAGGAGCAGGTAGGGGTTAGACAGTACAGAGACAGGTCATTAAGGAGCAGGTAGGGGTTAGACAGTACAGAGACAGGTCATTAAGGAGCAGGTAGGGGTTAGACAGTACAGAGACAGGTCATTAAGGAGCAGGTAGGGGTTAGACAGTACAGAGACAGGTCATTAAGGAGCAGGTAGGGGTTAGACAGTACAGAGACAGGTCATTAAGGAGCAGGTAGGGGTTAGACAGTACGGAGACAGGTCATTAAGGAGCAGGTAGGGGTTAGACAGTACAGAGACAGGTCATTAAGGAGCAGGTAGGGGTTAGACAGTACAGAGACAGGTCATTAAGGAGCAGGTAGGGGTTAGACAGTACAGAGACAGGTCATTAAGGAGCAGGTAGGGGTTAGACAGTACAGAGACAGGTCATTAAGGAGCAGGTAGGGGTTAGACAGTACAGAGACAGGTCATTAAGGAGCAGGTAGGGGTTAGACAGTACAGAGACAGGTCATTAAGGAGCAGGTAGGGGTTAGACAGTACAGAGACAGGTCATTAAGGAGCAGGTAGGGGTTAGACAGTACAGAGACAGGTCATTAAGGAGCAGGTCGGGGTTAGACAGTACAGAGACAGGTCATTAAGGAGCAGGTAGGGGTTAGACAGTACAGAGACAGGTCATTAAGGAGCAGGTAGGGGTTAGACAGTACAGAGACAGGTCATTAAGGAGCAGGTAGCGGTTAGACAGTACAGAGACAGGTCATTAAGGAGCAGGTAGGGGTTAGACAGTACAGAGACAGGTCATTAAGGAGCAGGTAGGGGTTAGACAGTACAGAGACAGGTCATTAAGGAGCAGGTAGGGGTTAGACAGTACAGAGACAGGTCATTAAGGAGCAGGTAGGGGTTAGACAGTACAGAGACAGGTCATTAAGGAGCTCCTTATCCCCAAGCAATGTTGAATACTTCATCCTGATTGGTCAATAACGTTCCAAGGGTGTACGTTGTATTTCATTAAAGGGATACCTCTGCCTTTTAACAGTTCTGAATCACACGCTAGAAATCCAACATTTACAATAACGGTCCAATACAATATCGACCACGTTTCCTTGACAACGCAAAAACAATTAGCTCAAATCACTTAGGAAGAATATTTTTATTCCAGATGATTAAATCGTAAAAAATAAAAACAAACATACCATTATAGATGGAAAAATAACTTATTTCTAATCATGTTTGCTAAGTGTGGTATAAGCGGAATCCATCTGTCATCACTAGATCGGGACCCGTGTGACCCATACAACTTTCAACAAGATCCACACACACGCGCTCATCTCACGGGGTTGGGTGGGGACTGCAACAGTGTGTGTGTGTGTGTGTGTGTGTGTGTGTGTGTGTGTGTGTGTGTGTGTGTGTGTGTGTGTGTGTGTGTGTGTGTGTGTGTGTGTGTGTGTGTGTGTGTGTGTGTGTGTGTGTGTGTGTGTGTGTGTGTGTGTGTGTGTGTGTGTGTGTGTGTGTGTACCTTTGGCTTCCTGAGATCCTTTCTGCTGGGCTTCGAGCCAAACCTTAAGGGGAATCGAACTCTCGGCGAACTGATTGGTCTTCCTCTTGCCAGTGCAACGATCATGCGGGACTTTAACAGACTACCCCACGTGCTCAACGTCGGGCGGAATCAATAAATCCGAGTGATCAATCATTGTTGATGAATTGATCCGTGCTTCCATCGGCGGCGTTCTGGTTCCACGCGCGGTCTCGGAAGCTCGCCGGTGATCTCCTCGGTATCGCCGGTGCTGGGTGCGCAGTGTCCCCCGCTTCCACGAGACACCGCCGTAGCTTCACCATGCGTCTCGCGCGCTGCTGGGAGCAGCCCGTGTCGAAACAAGCCAATCAGCATTCGAGAAAGCGAAGGAAGCGCTGCTTTGTTTCTTCTTTGGTCGCAAATATTCCCGTCTTCCCGCGACACAACACTGCTGACACGCGCGTGAAGTTAAACACGCACTTTGTGAGGTTCACCAACAAAACCAAACGACGCCGGTTTCCATGACAACACGCTACTTTTTCACGCAGCAATCAAATTACGTGGGACTTAATATTAGTGACCACACACAGGGACAGTGACATTTTAATATATTATGACAATTATGAAGTCCTACAGGGCAGATAGTCCTACAGGGTGGATAGTCCTACCTCTCTGGTCCTATGGGTGGGTAGTCCTACAGGGTGGGTAGTCCTACCTCTCTGGGTGGGTAGTCCTATGGGTGGGTAGTCCTACAGGGTGGGTAGTCCTACCTCTCCGGTCCTATGGGTGGTTAGTCCTAAAGGGTGGTTAGTCCTACAGGGTGGGTAGTCCTATGGGTGGGTGTGGGAGTGTGTGTGGATGATGGCTGGTTGAAGCGGCCTCACCTGGCCCGAGTCAGACTGATTGGACTCTGGGGCTGGGTGAGGCTGCACACCTGTTGCACATTGAGCAATCAGTGTGCACAGGTTAAACCAGCCACCACCACACACACTCAGGGAGAGCTCTCTGGCATGGCAGCATGGAGCACCAGCTGCATGCCTCATTTCTATGCAAACTTCACAATAAACCGGTTTCAACATCACCACCCTGTGTCCAATTGGTTTGGAGGAGCCCGAGGAAAGTCACCTAGGTGGAGTATGGGAGCCACCTAGGTGGCGTGTAGTAGTGGACTTTGCTACAGTGGGTAGTCCTACAGGGTGGGTAGTCCTACAGGGTGGGTAGTCCTACAGGGTGGTTAGTCCTACAGGGTGGGTAGTCCTACAGGGTGGGTAGTCCTACAGGGTGGGTAGTCCTACAGGGTGGTTAGTCCTACAGGGTGGGTAGTCCTACAGGGTGGGTAGTCCTACAGGGTAGGTAGTCCTACCTCTCTGGTCCTATGGGTGGTTAGTCCTACAGTCCTATGGATGGGTAGTCCTACAGGGTGGGTAGTCCTACAGGGTGGGTAGTCCTACAGGGTGGTTAGACCTACAGGGTGGTTAGACCTACAGGGTGGGTAGTCCTACAGGGTGGTTAGACCTACAGGGTGGGTAGTCCTACAGGGTGGTTAGTCCTACAGGGTGGGTAGTCCTACAGGGTGGGTAGTCCTACAGGGTGGGTAGTCCTAGGGTCCTTATGATGGTAATGTGATGGTTACGTTGTGATGGTTACTTTATGTACGTTACGATGCTTACGTTGTCATGGTTACGTTACGATGGCTACTTTCTGACGGTTACGTTGTGTCCTTGCGATGGTAATGTGATGGCTACGTTGTCATGGTTACGTTATGTATGTCACGACGCAAACTCACTGGTTACCTCATGATGCTAACGCGACGTTTGCGTTGGGATAGTTACATTACGATGCTTTCATTCACGGGGATTTATTGCACTCGGCACAACAGTTGAA
>JACYXH010000361.1:835000-860000 GCA_026745465.1 Lota lota | reverse complement strand
TCTCCACAGCTCTACGGCCGGTCAGCACCTCTAGCAACACCTGATGGACAGGCAGACAGACAGACAGGCAGACAGACAGACAGACAGGTAGACAGATAGGTAAACAGATAGGCAGTGTATGGCATAATCGGAAAGTATAAATTATTGTAGGGTGTATGGTATAAACAGGGGGGTATAAGGTATAGCAGGGTGTATAGCAGGTATAGCAGGGTGTATAGCAGGTATAACAGGGTGTATAGCAGGTATAACAGGGTGTACATAAGGTATAGCAGGGTGTATAAGCAGGGTGTATATCAGGTATAGCAGGGTGTATAAGCAGGGTGTATAGCAGGTATAGCAGGGTGTATAGCAGGTATAACAGGGTGTATAGCAGGTATAACAGGGTGTACATAAGGTATAGCAGGGTGTATAAGCAGGGTGTATATCAGGTATAGCAGGGTGTATAAGCAGGGTGTATAGCAGGTATAGCAGGGTGTATAAGCAGGGTGTATAGCAGGTATAGCAGGGTGTATAGCAGGGTGTATAGCAGGTATAACAGGGTGTATAGCAGGTATAACAGGGTGTACATAAGGTATAGCAGGGTGCACGGTATAGTAGAGTGTGTATCTAACCACTCCAAAGCTGAAGACATCCAGACTAGGAGTCATGCGGCTGTCCTGCAGGTAGTCCTGGGGCAGGTAGGCCTGGGTTACCCTCAGGAGGGCGGTCTTCCCCACACAGCTGGTCCTGACCCCCGCTCTCACCGGACTGAAGACCCCCAGTCCGAAGTCCCCCAGCTTAGGAACCAGATGCTGGTCCAATAGGATGTTAGAGCTGGGAGACAGGGAGACAGACAGGTAGAGAGAGATTCAGACTGGCAGGCAAACGGGTAGAGAGACAGGTAGAGAGACAGGCGGAGACAGAGAGACAGGTAGGTACACAGGTAGAGACAGACAGGTAGGTACACAGGTAGAGACAGACAGGTAGAGACAGACAGGTAGGTACACAGGTAGAGACAGACAGGTATAGACAGACAGGTAGGTACACAGGTAGAGACACACAGGTAGAGACAGACAGGTAGGTACACAGGTTGAGGCAGACAGGTAGAGACAGACAGGTAGGTACACAGGTAGAGGCAGACAGGTATAGACAGACAGGTAGGTACACAGGTAGAGACACACAGGTAGAGACAGACAGGTAGGTACACAGGTAGAGGCAGACAGGTAGAGACAGACAGGTAGGTACACAGGTAGAGACAGACAGGTAGAGACAGACAGGTAGGTACACAGGTAGAGACAGACAGGTATAGACAGACAGGTAGGTACACAGGTAGAGACACACAGGTAGAGACAGACAGGTAGGTACACAGGTAGAGGCAGACAGGTAGAGACAGACAGGTAGGTACACAGGTAGAGGCAGACACGTAGAGACAGACAGGTAGAGACAGACAGGCAGGGAGACAGACGTTGGATAGACAAGTAGAGAGACAGGTAGAATGACAGACCATTAGACAGGCAGACAGACAGACCTCTTGACGTCTCCGTGGATGAGGGGGAGGAGAGGTGGAGGGGGGAGGTGGAGGAACTGGAGTCCTCTGGACGCTCCTGCTGCTACACCCACCCTCTGCTCCCAGGACAGAGCACCACCCACCTACACACACACACACATTATACACACACACACATTATACACCACACACCCACCTACACACACACACACACACACACATTATACACACACACACACATTATATACACACACACACACACACACACACATATTATACACACACACTATACACATACACACACACACACACACACGCCTACACAAACACACATCTACACACACACGCCAACACAAACACACACACACACACTGTACCAGCTGGCTCTGTAGTGACCCGTGGCTCAGGAATGTGGAGAGAAGACAGAAGGAGTCCTCCGGCCCCACGCTGAACCCCATCAGCTCCATCACGTTGGGGTGTCTGTACCTACACACACACACACACACACACACACACACAATATCAGCACTCACACACACACACGCACACACACACACACACACACACACACACACACACACACACACACACACACAATATCAGCACACACGCAGAAGGACAGACAGACAGACAGACAGACATACAGGCAGGCAGACAGGCAGGCAGACAGGCAGACAGACAGACAGGCAGGCAGGCAGACAGACAGACAGACAAGCAGGCAGACAGACAGGCAGACAGGCAAGCAGACAGAAAGACAGACATACAGACAGGTAGACAGGCAGGCAGATAGGCAGACAGGTAAGCAGACAGAAAGACAGACCTTCAGACAGGTAGACAGGCAGGTAGACAGACAGACAGACAGACAGACAGACAGACAGATGGACAGACTTACTGAGAAAGTTTCTCCACCTCTGTTTTAAACCTCTCCTTAATCAGAGACCAGTCTAGCAAACTAGAGTCCTTGAAACACATGAAAAAATCATACATATATAAATGATATATACTATAGGAATATTGCATACATGCTCCATATATACTATAGGAATATATTATACACTATACACACACATATGTATATATATATAAATACATGTACATAACTGAGGTGTTTCACAGTAGTAGCATAGTACCTGTTGGTATAGTAGTATAGTACCTGTTGGTATAGTAGTATAGTACCTGTTGGTATAGTAGTATAGTACCTGTTGGTATAGTAGTATAGTACCTGTTTGTATAGTAGTATAGTACCTGTTGGTATAGTAGTATAGTACCTGTTGGTATAGTAGTATAGTACCTGTTGGTATAGTAGTATAGTACCTGTTGGTATAGTAGTATAGTACCTGTTGGTATAGTAGTATAGTACCTGTTGGTATAGTAGTATAGTACCTGTTTGTATAGTAGTATAGTACCTGTTGGTATAGTAGTATAGTACCTGTTGGTATAGTAGTATAGTACCTGTTGGTATAGTAGTATAGTACCTGTTGGTATAGTAGTATAGTACCTGTTGGTATAGTAGTATAGTACCTGTTGGTATAGTAGTATAGTACCTGTTGGTATAGTAGTATAGTACCTGTTGGAGGCGACTCACAGTGTACTGTATAGTAGTATAGTACCTGTTGGTATAGTAGTATAGTACCTGTTGGTATAGTAGTATAGTACCTGTTGGTATAGTAGTATAGTACCTGTTGGTATAGTTTTATAGTACCTGTTGGTATAGTAGTATAGTACCTGTTGGTATAGTAGTATAGTACCTGTTGGTATAGTAGTATAGTACCTGTTGGTATAGTAGTATAGTACCTTTTGGTATAGTAGTATAGTACCTGTTGGTATAGTAGTATAGTACCTGTTGAGGCGCCTCCCAGTGTACTGTATAGTAGTATAGTACCTGTTGGTATAGTAGTATAGTACCTGTTGGTATAGTAGTATAGTACCTGTTGGTATAGTAGTATAGTACCTGTTGGTATAGTAGTATAGTACCTGTTGGTATAGTAGTATAGTACCTGTTGGTATAGTAGTATAGTACCTGTTGGTATAGTAGTATAGTACCTGTTGGTATAGTAGTATAGTACCTGTTGGTATAGTAGTATAGTACCTGTTGGTATAGTAGTATAGTACCTGTTGGTATGGTAGTATAGTACCTGTTGGTATAGTAGTATAGTACCTGTTGGTATAGTAGTATAGTACCTGTTGGTATAGTAGTATAGTACCTGTTGGTATAGTAGTATAGTACCTGTTGGAGGCGCCTCACAGTGTACTGTATAGTACCTGTTGGTATAGTAGTATAGTACCTGTTGGTATAGTAGTATAGTACCTGTTGGTATAGTAGTATAGTACCTGTTGGTATAGTAGTATAGTACCTGTTGGTATAGTAGTATAGTACCTGTTGGAGGCGCCTCACTGTGTACTGTATAGTAGTATAGTATCTGTTGGTATAGTAGTATAGTACCTGTTGGTATAGTAGTATAGTACCTGTTGGTATAGTAGTATAGTACCTGTTGGTATAGTAGTATAGTACCTGTTGGAGGCGCCTCACTGTGTACTGTATAGTAGTATAGTATCTGTTGGTATAGTAGTATAGTACCTGTTGGTATAGTAGTATAGTACCTGTTGGTATAGTAGTATAGTACCTGTTGGTATAGTAGTATAGTACCTGTTGGTATAGTAGTATAGTACCTGTTGGTATAGTAGTATAGTACCTGTTGGTATAGTAGTATAGTACCTGTTGGTATAGTAGTATAGTACCTGTTGGTATAGTAGTATAGTACCTGTTGGTATAGTAGTATAGTACCTGTTGGTATAGTAGTATAGTACCTGTTTGTATAGTAGTATAGTACCTGTTGGTATAGTAGTATAGTACCTGTTGGTATAGTAGTATAGTACCTGTTGGTATAGTAGTATAGTACCTGTTGGTATAGTAGTATAGTACCTGTTGGAGGCGCCTCACTGTGTACTGTATAGTAGTATAGTACCTGTTGGTATAGTAGTATAGTACCTGTTGGTATAGTAGTATAGTACCTGTTGGTATAGTAGTATAGTACCTGTTGGTATAGTAGTATAGTACCTGTTGGTATAGTAGTATAGTACCTGTTTGTATAGTAGTATAGTACCTGTTGGTATAGTAGTATAGTACCTGTTGGTATAGTAGTATAGTACCTGTTGGTATAGTAGTATAGTACCTGTTGGTATAGTAGTATAGTACCTGTTGGAGGCGCCTCACTGTGTACTGTATAGTAGTATAGTACCTGTTGGTATAGTAGTATAGTACCTGTTGGTATAGTAGTATAGTACCTGTTGGTATAGTAGTATAGTACCTGTTGGTATAGTAGTATAGTACCTGTTGGTATAGTAGTATAGTACCTGTTGGTATAGTAGTATAGTACCTGTTGGTATAGTAGTATAGTACCTGTTGGTATAGTAGTATAGTACCTGTTGGTATAGTAGTATAGTACCTGTTGGTATAGTAGTATAGTACCTGTTGGTATAGTAGTATAGTACCTGTTGGTATAGTAGTATAGTACCTGTTGGTATAGTAGTATAGTACCTGTTGGTATAGTAGTATAGTACCTGTTGGTATAGTAGTATAGTACCTGTTGGTATAGTAGTATAGTACCTGTTGGTATAGTAGTATAGTACCTGTTGGTATAGTAGTATAGTACCTGTTGGTATAGTAGTATAGTACCTGTTGGTATAGTAGTATAGTACCTGTTGGTATAGTAGTATAGTACCTGTTGGTATAGTAGTATAGTACCTGTTGGTATAGTAGTATAGTACCTGTTGGTATAGTAGTATAGTACCTGTTGGTATAGTAGTATAGTACCTGTTGGTATAGTAGTATAGTACCTGTTGGTATAGTAGTATAGTACCTGTTGGTATAGTAGTATAGTACCTGTTGGTATAGTAGTATAGTACCTGTTGGTATAGTAGTATAGTACCTGTTGGTATAGTAGTATAGTACCTGTTGGTATAGTAGTATAGTACCTGTTGGTATAGTAGTATAGTACCTGTTGGTATAGTAGTATAGTACCTGTTGGTATAGTAGTATAGTACCTGTTGGTATAGTAGTATAGTACCTGTTGGTATAGTAGTATAGTACCTGTTGGTATAGTAGTATAGTACCTGTTGGTATAGTAGTATAGTACCTGTTGGTATAGTAGTATAGTACCTGTTGGAGGCGCTTCACAGCGTACTGGGTGTTCCTCATGCAGGCCCGGTAAACAGTCCCAAAGCCTCCCTCCCCCACCAGCTTGGAGGGGGAGAAACCTTTAGTTCCTTTCTCCACCTCGTCATGTGACCACCACATCCCCCCCGCTGCACAGACAGACCCAGCTGGAGCCTAAAGACACCATCATCATCACCATCATCACCATCATCACCATCATCATCATCACCATCATCACCATCATCACCATCATCATCATCACCATCATCACCATCATCACCATCATCATCATCACCATCATCACCATCATCACCATCATCATCATCACCATCATCATCATCATCATCACCATCATCACCATCATCACCATCATCACCATCATCACCATCATCATCATCACCATCATCATCATCATCACCATCATCATCATCATCATCATCATCATCATCATCATCACCATCATCACCATCATCACCATCATCACCATCATCATCATCACCATCATCATCATCATCATCATCATCATCATCATCATCATCATCATCATCATCACCATCATCACCATCACCATGATCTCCGTCTGGTTGAGGGGTTGGGCTCCAGACTGCAGGCTGCTTGGGGGCGGTCCTGGTTTGGGCAGGATTCTGGCTCCTCCCATCACCTCACCTGCTGAGCACCAAACTCTCCTTAAGGTACTCATCCAATCCTAGTGTGTGTGTGTGTGTGTGTGTGTGTGTGTGTCTGTGTGTGTGTGTGTCTGTGTGTGTGTGTGTGTCTGTGTGTGTGTGTGTGTGTGTGTGTGTGTGTGTGTACCTCTAATCAGGGCCTTGGTGGGCAGTGAGCAGGTGTCCAGGTGAGGTTTGGGGGCGGAATAAAACTGAGAATGACAGGGATGTGGGTGGAGCCTGGAGACAGACTCCGCCCTCCCTGAAAGTAAACAGGACGTAAGTTCAAATGTGAGCTTTGGTTTTTCTGAGAGGAAGCCGCTAATCCCCCCTGACAGTACATACACCACAACATGAAAACCCCCTGCCTCACATTGTGTAGGTCTCCCGCTCTAAACTGAGGAGGTACGTGGTAAGGTTACGTCCACAGGACCCAAGGCTTTCCAGCAGAACATTGCCCAGAGCATACGTATATATGCATACATACTGTATATATGTACACATATACAAAGAAGACTGAGTGTGATCGCTATGGAGGACGAACTCACAGGTCAGAATGACGTCTCTGGCCCTTAGAAGCTGCTGTCTCTCCAGTAAGCCAATCAGCTCGCCCACGCGGCCATTTCTGTTCGCCCATTGGCCCATCACATAGTCTGTCCGCCTCTCCCTCCGCTCAGCCAATCGCACGTCGGTCTGATCACTTAGCACTTCTGAGGCTTGAAAGACAAAAACATGTACGATGACATCACTAGAAGAAAACGACAAAAACATCCCTGGTAGAGAACTACACAAACATCACATAACGAGAACTACACAAACATCACATAACGAGAACTACAAAAACATCACTACACGACAATAGAGGAAGTTACTATGAACTGTCCCTAACCCAGACAGACAGACAGAATTGGACTGAAGACAGGACAGGACTGAAGACGCACACAGCTTGTCAAATAATAAAGTGCTACTAATACTCATAATTCCACTGAGTCTGTTCAGTAGCATTATTACTATGAACACTAATAATAATAATACTACTGATACACTGCAGTGAACCTGGTATCATATTGGATATTTGATATTCGGTCAATATTCACTTTCTATTTTCACTAGCTTATGAATTATTTGTGTATGAGAAGGTTGGCGGATAGTTTTGTAGTTGGGGAAGTTAGAATAATCCTCATCCTTTGAGAGAAACTTTATGTGAATGCATTAAAGAGCAAATCGTTTTCTGATATAATCACTGAGAGGTGAGCACTAGTTTGGCCACCAACACCTCAAATACAACTGACAGCAACAATTAGGTCAACGATATACTTGAATTTACTCAACTAAAAACATTCAACATTATAATTTCAATAGGTCTCCGATATTTCAAGATCCAACAGGTCTTATAGGTCTTGAAAGTGAAATATGGAAAAATAAATGAACAGTTGTAAATGAGAGCTGCATTATTGAACATGTTTAAGTCGATTGGACCGCTGTGGGTCACGGGGTCTGAAGGCTCAAATATAGAGATGTGGAGGATGAAAGTTGTACATTGTAATGTCCTATGAGAGATGGGAGTTGGTCTCACCTGTCTGGGGGACAGGCTCTGGGAACTATTCAATTTGGCAATATTCAAAAAGGAATAGAAAACGATCAGACTATTTCGACAGGAAAGCATTAAAGGCATTACATTTTAAAATGTGTGCATTAACGCGTTAAAATTAAGTTTCTCTGAAATGGTAATCAAAGGATATAAATGGTTCTTCTGCATCCAACTACAAACCTATTCGCTAATATTCTCGTACACGAATAATTCATGAATACCAAATACCCAATATGAATCCAACTTTACTGATGTTACTAATACTACTACTAATATACAGTATTATAAGGTAATATCTAGTTTCTTACCGAAGCGGACCCAGTGCGTCTCGGCCAGTCCGTCCATCAGACGGCAGAACTCAAACCAGACAGCAGGGGGCAGCTCGTACAAATACTCACTACTAGACATGTGAACTAGTACTAATACTCACTACTAGACATGTGAACTAGTACAAATACTCACTACTAGACATGTGAACTAGTACAAATACTCACTACTAGACATGTGAACTAGTACTAATACTCACTACTAGACATGTGAACTAGTACTAATACTCACTACTAGACATGTGAACTAGTACTAATACTCACTACTAGACATGTGAACTAGTACTAATACTCACTACTAGACATGTGAACTAGTACAAACACTCCCTGCTGGACATGTTTACCAGTAAACATGCCAACTACTAGACATGTTTAGTAACTACTAGTCCTCACCACTAAACATTAGGATTCATCGGAGTATTTAAGGTTGTAGCTTTCTGACGGGTCGCCTTCCTTTGATCTTCTATTTGTACAGATGTTCACTAGATGCTTCCTAGGAGAGATCTGACGGTTCACTGGTGTTATTTAAGTGGTAACCTTAAAGATATTCACCACAAAGAGCCGGTTCACTAGTCTAATTTATTTATTTGACTTAGTTTAGACTATTCATTTTTCGAGTAGTACTACTGGATTAGTTTGAACTGATATTACGAAGAATGAAACAGTTCGGACCAAACCTGAGTCCATAAGATATATAACTGTTAACGGATCGCTATAAGCACAATATATAAACGATGAGTATATTATATATAACTACTATATATCTATTAGTTATATATGATATATATTAGGAGTAAAGAGGATCACTTCTTAACTTTGTCATTACTTCTTCTTTTTACACAGCGGATGAAAACACGTCCACTTCCGCTCTGGGTTTTCACAATAAAATGACACGAATGAAAACGTATTCTACATATTGTGGTTCATTGCTGATTACAAAAAAAAAAAAAGGCAGCAGCATTTAATGCTTTTTATGGATACATGTGAAGAACATAGGATACGAAATCAGAGCGAAATATAAATAATTCAAACACATATTGCATAATTACATATCAAACGGTGTGTTAAAACGTCAAGAAACACTTTTCAAATGTCATTCCCGTCAACGACGAAGGCCGCCATGTTTGATGTTGTTACTGACGTCTCAAGTCGGAGCGCTGAAATGATTCCCAAGTTTCCGACCTGGAATTCCGAGTTGCACGAGCGTTCAATTCATTAACAGGTCGGAGGTGGTTTTTTCCCCCCCGAGTATTGCAACCGGTATCAGGTTGCCAATCGGACTGATAACTATGATCGGCGCACGGAAGAGGAAGTCTTGACCGGATATCCGTCATCTTGCTACACCGGATCCCCACAAATATCCCCAGAGGGAGACGATTTCCGATGGGTTCCGAGATTGTTGTTCTCCACACGGACTGTTTACCTGCACGCAAGCAAAGCCCGCTCAAATGTGATTGGTCAATACTACTCATATAACCAGAAACCAGAACCTTTCTGATACCAAAATCTTGTCCCGTTGCCTCCAGATTATGCATTCATATGCAGATATGTTTATAGAGTTTATGTTTACCTCAACTGCCACTAATGGTAACATTCGATTTACAATGTAACTCATATTGTGTATACATTCTGCACTGATTTCTGTAGTTCTTAATATTAGTTATATGTGTAACCTCTTTAATTGCACTTTCCTATATTTTGTGCTGTGACTTCTGTACTTCCTGGATGAATAAAGTACATCTTCTCCTCTATCCAGAGGAAGTCTGGCTCGGAGCGATTAAACTTAAAATATAATAACACGGATGCTCTATGATATAACATGGTTTTGCTTTAGACTACATGAAAACATTGGACTGCAGTCTTATCGTTACAAGTATTCATGAATCATGATGAATAACGACACTATAATCAATAACGACACTGTAATATATGATAATGACACTATAATCAGTAGAATAACGTAGGTGAGGATTGCTTAGAGGTACCATTTCCTAAGACCCAATAAAACAGGAGTCACATCATGTGCTTTACTAGGCGGTCTGTTACAGGGCCAAACACCAAACCATTTCCAAAAGCAATTTGTGGTTAAGCTACGGTCAGCTTCACAGAAGAAAAAGATGGCCAATACTCAGATTAAATACAGTCAATGACAATTTTGCAAACATTTTATAAAGTGCAGACTCACAAACGATGAATCAGATGGAAGGACGAAAGCTTAGCTAACCAGACCTGGAAGCGTTCAAATATCACTAAAGTGCTTCAACAGGATTCAAACCTCGGTTTTAAGGGTTACCAGGGGGCACGATTGGTTATGGCCTGCTGATAGCACACCCACCACCCCAGACGTTCAACAGATCCATTGAAGACGTTTAGATGAAAGGTTCTGAAGTGACAGTCCAGCCAAAGGAGCGAAACAGGACCGTTGATCAAGTCTCGAGACACTGATAGATAAAACAAGTTTGATTCATCTGTGAAAGAAAGCAAGGCACACACCATGCAAACACACCTCTGTTTATAATGAGATTCATAAAAGTAAAAAAACTATTGCTATTTGGTTTAAATTTATAGGACAATACACGCTACCTTGGATAAACCCTGGTTAGTCTGGAGGCTGTAGCAAGAAACAGAACCTCCTTGATCCCAACCAGGAAAACAGCTAGAACTGTCTCAAATCCCTGCTAGAACAGTCTCAGAACCCTGTTAGAACTGCCTCAGAACCCTGTTAGAACTGCGTCAGAACCCTGACCCTTAGACCAGAGTCCTATAGACAAGTTAGTCCAGGTCCGACCAGAGTCCTATAGAGACTTAAGTCCAAGTCAGACCAGAGTCCTTTAGAGACACTTAGACCAGAGTCCTATAGAGACAGATTTAGTCCAGTTAGACCAGAGACCTAGAGGCAGAGTAAGTCTAACCTGGACCAGAGTCCTATAGACAGTTAGACCAGAGTTCTAAGTTAGTCCAGTTAGACCAGAGACCTAGAGGCAGAGTAAGTCTAACCTGGACCAGAGTCCTATAGACAGTTAGACCAGAGTTCTAAGTTAGTCCGGTTAGACAAGAGACCTAGAGGCAGAGTTAGCCTAACCTGGACCAGAGTCCTATAGAGACAGACTAAGACCAGAGTCTTAGAGGTAAAGTTAGTCCAGAGTCATATACAGACAGTTAGTCCAGTAAGACCAGTCCTATAGAGACAGGGTTAGACCAGAGTCCTATATAGACAGTGTTAGTCCAGTAAGACCAGTCCTATAGAGACAGGGTTAGACCAGAGTCCTATATAGACAGTGTTAGTCCAGTAAGACCAGTCCTATAGAGACAGGGTTAGACCAGAGTCCTATATAGACAGTGTTAGTCCAGTAAGACCAGTCCTATAGAGACAGGGTTAGACCAGAGTCCTATATAGACAGTGTTAGTCCAGTAAGACCAGTCCTATAGAGACAGGGTTAGACCAGAGTCATATACAGACAGAGTTAGTCCAGTAAGACCAGAATCCTCTTAAGATCTGAATCTGTCAACACTGGGAACCAGGGCAGTATGGAATGACACATCCATATCCAGTCCGTCAAGATGTTCTTTAATCAGGAAGTTTTTAATACAACTTCAACAACGTTTGCATTAGCCATCATGTACTAGCTGGCCAATAAAAACACAAGATGTGAAGCATGTCAGACTGAGCTTGAGTATATCAGCCATTATCCCCGTGAGACTACGTTCTGTTTGTCCCTGCAGTCTGGCCTCCAGCCGCTCCCGAAGATGCTCAAATGAAAGGACCAATCAGCGCTCAGGGGAGGCGGTTCATGACGAATCAAGGAGCGCCACAGTCTGCCGAAAAAACAATGACCGAGGGAAGGGTAGAAGTCGATGGAGCAATCAACTTTTTTGGAAACACACAGAGTTACGACACTAAAAGATGAACAGAAATTTGCGTGGAAGGCATTTCGAGAGGAATATGGTTTTGCTTAACTTCCAACAGGATTCGGCAAGAGCAAAGAGAGCAGCAGCGTCTCTTAGTTGTCTAATGATTGGCTGTCGTTTCTTGAACAACTTAAGGCTGTGCCCATTTGTCCAAATCAATTGCTACCCATCCAAGGCCAGACTGAAATTCCTTGCGAAGTGCAAACTTGAACATGTGGGTGGTCTCACAAGGCTAATGAGCCATAGGATCCTACCCCTGATAGACAACAGCTCCCACTGACACAACTGCAGAGGAATAGAGGTTAAACTGCTGCGTGTATCGGATGCCTGAACAGAGCGAGATGTCACCGGGACCGTCAAGCAGGCCTGCAACAATGTGTTCACTTTAAAAATGAGGAAACTTGATTGTCTTTGTTTTTCAGCAACATGAAGCAGAATCCGGTCGGCCCACAACACCGGCTCCCATTGGCTACACGAGGCCACGCCCCCAGCCCGCTGCTGGTGGGCGTGTCCAACGTTAGTGCTAAAAACGAGGTCATGTTTTAGCACTAAATCGGTGACCACTCACTGAATGTTGTTTGTTCAATTAAGTCGCTTATCCCGTTGCAAATAATACCGCCATTTGCATAAAGTTAACCAAAATGTTACCTTTGTAGATTTATATGCAATATGCTGTTGCATTGGCCAGCATTAAAATATCCTTGTGTGAACCCAGACACAGTGATGCTGCTTTTCCACCATCATTTGGACACACGCTGCACTATACGGTAGCGGTACTATGCTTTAGATGTGCTACACTACACTACAGCTTTACATTATATCAACTTTGTTCATGGTCCAATACAGTACAGGTACCGTACACTAGAGTACAGGTACAGTGTGGTATAATACTGGTACAGTACACTAGAGTACAGCACTGTATCCTAGAGTACAGGTACAGTACACTAGCGTACAGCTACAGTACACTAGAGTACAGTACTATACACTAGCGTACAGGTACAGCACACTAGAGTACAGTACGCTAGAGTACAGGTACAGTGTGGTAGAGTACAGTACTGTATCCTAGAGTACAGGTACAGTACACTAGAGAACAGTACGCTAGAGTACAGGTACAGTGTGGTAGAGTACAGTACTGTATCCTAGAGTACAGGTACAGTACGCTAGAGTACAGTACGCTAGAGTACAGGTACAGTGTGGTAGAGTACAGTACTGTATCCTAGAGTACAGGTACAGTACACTAGAGTACAGGTAAGTTAGTTTATATATCCAAGTCAGTGGAAAAGCAGCATCGATGAATTTCTGTTCTGGAACTATTGCAGTTACTCTAGCTACCATCAGGGACCTACCAAATTCATTTGACAAACTAAAATTAAAAGGACAAGCTCTACAAATGTCATCATCAGTAAGCGTAACAGCATTATTTTTTATTGCCGACGTCCTCAACCAAAAGAAAGAAAATATTGTTCTCCGAGCAGTGTCTAAGGAGCCACAGATGTTAGCGTTAGTGGCCAAGACTCCATTGCTTTCCAAAACTCTATCAAACCTCTCCCAAAGCCTGTCAGCAGAACAAGGTACAGATGTCTTCAGTGTGTCCTAAACTATCTTCAGTTACAGGTTGACAGCTACAATAACCAGACACTATATCAGTTGAAGACGTGTGAATCTCTATTAATGGTGACGAGTCAAACATGAAGTATGGTCCTTTGCATACCCTATATCCCATACCCTAACCCTATTCCAAACACACACACACACACACACACACACACACACACACACACACACACACACACACACACACACACACACACACACACACACACACACACACACACACACACACACACACACACACACACACACTCATCTTTCTGCAGAAGCTGAGTATAGACACCAGAATCTAAACAAGCTTAAAAAAGGTACAAAAGGGGGTTATATTGTGGAAGCTAGGTGTCAGTATGCATGGTTTCTAACTAGTACCCCTTCCCAACAGCTGCCTTGTCGTTATGTACACACTCCACATCACCCTCGCCCCCTCCATGGTCATCTCATCTCCGTGGAGATGTCGTCTCCGTGGTGATCTCATCTCCGTGGTGATGTCGTCTCCGTGGTGATCTCATCTCCGTGGTCATCTCGTCTCCGTGGTCATCTCGTCTCCGTGGTCCTCTCGTCTCCGTGGTGATCTCATCTCCGTGGTGATCCAGTTCTATAGTTCTACAGGACCTCCAAGTACAGACGGAGACAAAGCACAACCAATCCCAGTGACTGCTCAGCCTGGCCAATCAGCGGACTCGCTAACACGTCAATCAGGGATCCTTAGCCAATCAGCTGACCCGCTCACTGACAGCAGTCCGAGAGTCCACGGGCTCGCTGCTTCCTGCTGGAGGCGGACTTGACGTCTCCCTAGTGTCCAACGTGGGCGGAGCCTCTGCCCTCCCCTCCACCCCGACACCCTCCCGCCGCCCCTCCCACCCTGAAGCCAGGCTGAGGGGGCGGGGCCGAGGGGCGGTCAGGCCGGCAGTGGGACACACCTGCTGGCTCTGTGCCTGCTGGACACCTGGGCGCTGGGGGCGGGGCTGTAGCTGGGGCCGTGACTGGGGCTGGGGGTGTGGCTGTAGCTGGGGGCGGGGCTGTAGCTGGGGCCGTGACTGGGGCTGGGGGTGTGGCTGTAGCTGGGGGCGGGGCCGTGACTGGGGCTGGGGGTGTGGCTGTAGCTGGGGGCGGGGCTGTAGCTGGGGGCGGGGCTGTGTTTGTTGAGGGATGAGCTGGGGGCGTGGCTGATGAGTCTGTGGGAGAGGCAGGGGATGCCTGGACTGAGGTTGGTGTCTGGAGTGGATTGTTTTGGGTGGAGGGCGGAGATTGGAGGGGCTTGTGGGCACTGTGGGTGTGCTCTGTATGTGCAGCGGAGGTCTAGTGGTCTGGGTCTGGGAAACCGGGTGGGGTAGAGGTGTGGCCTGTGATGTGGGTGGGGTCTCAGACTGTGGTGAGGGTGGAGGTGGTTGGGGCGGCTGAGGTTTGTGTTTGGGTGGAGCAGGGCGGTGATGGGAGGGGTGTTTGAGCGGAGTGCGATCCTTCCTCTTTTGACTCTCGGCTGCATTCTGCTTCTGGCCTGTAGGGGTCTGGCGCTCCTGGGGCTGCCCGGCATCCCCAACAGGAAGCTGCTCTGACCGGCCGACAGGAAGCTGCTCTGACCGGCCGACAGGAAGCTGCTCTGACCGGCCGACAGGAAGCTGCTCTGACCGGCCGACAGGAAGTGGCTGTGACCGGCCGACAGGAAGCTGCTTTGACCGGCCAACAGGAAGCTGCTCTGACCGGCCAACAGGAAGCTGCTCTGACCGGCCGACAGGAAGCTGCTCTGACCGGCCAACAGGAAGTGGCTCTGACCGGCCAACAGAAAGCTGCTCTGACCGGCCGACAGGAAGCTGCTCTGACCGGCTGACAGGAAGCTGCTCTGACCGGCCGACAGGAAGCGGATCTGACCGGCCGAAAGGAAGCGGATCTGACCGGCCGAAAGGAAGCGGCTCTGACCGGCCGACATGAAGTGGCTCTGAGGTGCTTGGAGCAGCACCATGGCCCAAGCCACTGGGTGTTGTCGTAGCAACAGGAGCTGCAACCTTCTCAAAGTCCTCCATGGTCTCTCTGGTTTTGCGCTTCTTGATGGGCAGAGCCGTCTCCTGGACAATGGCTCTGGACGTGCTTTCTTTGGCAGCTCTTCGCTTGGCCTCTGCAGCCAATATGGCCGCCAAGCTTCCTGCTGAAGGGCCTCCGGGTCCAGTGGTCGCCACGGGTACCGCCGATGTCGCCGCGCTGGCAGAGGCCGGCTTCCTGCCGCGCTTCTTTGGGGCGGTCTGGGGAGGCGCCACTTCCTGTTCCGTCTTCCTCTTCCTTCCCGGACGTGACTTGGTGACCACCTGCAAGGGAGTAAAACATCCCCGCATCATGCACGGTGACGCGGTGGCTATCGGCCTGTGTGTTCAGGTGTGCGTTCGTGGTGTCCGTTTTGTTTGTTAATACGGCCTGTGTGTTCAGGTGTGCGTTCGTGGTGTCCGTTTTGTTTGTTAATACGGCCTGTGTGTTCAGGTGTGCGTTCGTGGTGTCCGTTTTGTTTGTTAATACGGCCTGTGTGTTCAGGTGTGCGTTCGTGGTGTCCGTTTTGTTTGTTAATACGGCCTGTGTGTTCAGGTGTGCGTTCGTGGTGTCCGTTTTGTTTGTTAATACGGCCTGTGTGTTCAGGTGTGCGTTCGTGGTGTCCGTTTTGTTTGTTAATACGGCCTGTGTGTTCAGGTGTGCGTTCGTGGTGTCCGTTTTGTTTGTTAATACGGCCTGTGTGTTCAGGTGTGCGTTCGTGGTGTCCGTTTTGTTTGTTAATACGGCCTGTGTGTTCAGGTGTGCGTTCGTGGTGTCCGTTTTGTTTGTTAATACGGCCTGTGTGTATCTGAAGCGCTCAAGTCTTGTTTAGCAGTTTAAATCAATGGCAAAGATGCGTGAATGCCCTCACCTTCGAATCAGACCGGTGATTGTTAAGAGAAACTGTTTGGGATGATGTTGTTATTAAAGTCATAGTTTGTCACATTATATATTATGAGTAGTATTGTCCGTAGACCATTGGGTTCTGTTGTGACCCAGATTCATATTCGTTTTCTGAAACTACACAGAAAAAGATGTACAGTCTAATGGTTCGGTTAATAGATTAACCATTAAGATGAGACTGAGAATATGCCTGCTTGAATTGTGTTGATGAATGAGTAAACTAGCTGGTATACTATTTGTGAGACTTATCTTTTAATCAGCTACATTTGTGTCGCGTGAGTAAGCCCACTTTTAATTGGTAGGAGGTTAAAAAAGGCTCCACATTCTGGAGTTAATCCACTAATCCTCTAGAGGGCAGCATCGCCATGTTGAACTGTTGCAGCTCAAACCACTTCAGGGGCCACTTGTATGTCGTTATATATATTGTTGTGTCCCCATCAGTCTCGCTACCTAACCGTGTTGGACTGCTGCGAGGAGACCCTGGAGATCCACTCATTTATTTTGTGCATTAGCCATTAGGAAACATTCATCTGTGGTGCTTATCGCGTTCACTAGGTGTACAAAAGGCAGACAGGCAGCCAGACAGACAGGCAGCGAGACAGACAGACAGACAGGCAGAGAAAGACAGAGAGGCAGGCAGAGAGACAGACAGGCAGGCAGACAGAAAGGCAGAGAGACAGACAGACAGACAGACAGAGAGACAGGCAGGCAGAGAGACAGACAGACAGACAGACAGACAGACAGGCAGAGAGACAGGCAGGCAGAGAGACAGACAGACAGACAGGCAGACAGACAGGCAGAGACAGGCAGGCAGAGAGACAGACAGACAGGCAGAGAGACAGACAGGAAGAGAGACAGACAGGCAGACAGACAGGCAGACAGGCAGAGAGACAGACAGGCCGGCAGGCAGGTGGTACCATTAAGGCTGAAGTACTGGTGCTGGCCGTGGACTCGGTCTTGTCAAAAGGCCTCTTGACAAGGAGGGTCCCGGGACTTTTCTCCACAACTCTCTTCATGGCCACGCCCTCCGTGGAGTGCCGCGCCTTCCCGCTCCCTGTGGATCATCAGTGTTCCCTTTATTAAAGTGCATCCTAGGTGTAGGTATGTGCACGCAGCCATTTTCAGAAGGACACACAAGTGAGCGCCTGGGGGATTACCACAACGGAAAGTAGCTCAACATCCATTTTCTGATCTGCGGGTTTCCTGACCCGGTGGTGGGGCGCGTGTTCCCACATGGTCCCACATGGTCCTACATGGTCCCACATGGTCCCACATGGTCCCACATGGTCCACATGGTCCCACATGGTCCCACATGGTCCCACATGGTCCTGATGGTCCCACATGGTCCCACATGGTCCCACATGGTGCCACATGGTCCCACATGGTCCCGATGGTCCCACATGGTCCCACATGGTCCCACATGGTCCCAGATGGTCCCACATGGTCCTGATGGTCCCACATGGTCCCACATGGTCCCACATGGTGCCACATGGTCCCACATGGTCCCGATGGTCCCACATGGTCCCACATGGTCCCACATGGTCCCACATGGTCCCACACGGTCCCACATGGTCCCACATGGTCCCACACGGTCCCACATGGTCCCAGACGGTCCCAGATGGTCCCACATGGTCCCACATGGTCCCACATGGTCCTACATGGTCCCACATGGTCCCACATGGTCCCACATGGTCCCACATGGTGCCACATGGTCCCACATGGTCCCGATGGTCCCACATGGTCCCACATGGTCCCACATGGTCCCACATGGTCCCACATGGTCCCACATGGTCCTACATGGTCCTACATGGTCCCACATGGTCCCACACGGTCCCACATGGTCCCACATGGTCCCACACGGTCCCACATGGTCCCACATGGTCCCACATGGTCCCACATGGTCCCACACGGTCCCACATGGTCCCAGACGGTCCCAGATGGTCCCACATGGTCCCACATGGTCCCACACGGTCCCACATGGTCCCAGACGGTCCCAGATGGTGCCACATGGTCCCACATGGTCCCACATGGTAGCCCTAACCCCGTACCTTTGGGTCGTCCACGTCGACGGGGGGAGGGTTTAGCGGCCCGGGGCGTCTTGGTGGGGGGGCGCTTCTCGCGGCGGGACGGGCTGCCCCTCCCTGTGACGGTGAAGTCGAAGTCGTTGGGGTCGCTAGTGATGTCCCCCACCCTCTGGAAGTACGCCATCAGCTCCACCTTGGAGCGGAACGCCTTGCCCTCCGAACTACACACAACACACACTAATATCACATCAATATTCACCACAAACATCACAACACACACTAACATCACATCACTGTTCACCACAAACATCACAACACACACTAATATCACATCACTGTTCACCACAAACATCACAACACTATTCACCACAAACATCACAACACACACTAACATCACATCACTGTTCACCACAAACATCACAACACACACTAATATCACATCACTGTTCACCACAAACATCACAACACACACTAACATCACATCACTGTTCACCACAAACATCACAACACACACTAATATCACATCACTGTTCACCACAAACATCACAACACACACTAACATCACATCACTGTTCACCACAAACATCACAACACACACTAACATCACATCACTGTTCACCACAAACATCACAACACACACTAATATCACATCACTGTTCACCACAAACATCACAACACTATTCACCACAAACATCACAACACACACTAATATCACATCACTGTTCACCACAAACATCACAACACACACTAACATCACATCACTGTTCACCACAAACATCACAACACACACTAACATCACATCACTGTTCACCACAAACATCACAACACACACTAACATCACATCACTGTTCACCACAAACATCACAACACTATTCACCACAAACATCACAACACACACTAATATCACATCACTGTTCACCACAAACATCACAACACACACTAATATCACATCACTGTTCACCACAAACATCACAACACACACTAACATCACATCACTGTTCACCACAAACATCACAACACACACTAATATCACATCACTGTTCACCACAAACATCACAACACTATTCACCACAAACATCACAACACACACTAATATCACATCACTGTTCACCACAAACATCACAACACTATTCACCACAAACATCACAACACACACTAATATCACATCACTGTTCACCACAAACATCACAACACTATTCACCACAAACATCACAACACACACTAATATCACATCAGTATTCACCACAAACATCACAACACTATTCACCACAAACATCACAACACACACTAATATCACATCACTGTTCACCACAAACATCACAACACTATTCACCACAAACATCACAACACACACTAATATCACATCAGTATTCACCACAAACATCACAACACTATTCACCACAAACATCACAACACACACTAATATCACATCAGTATTCACCACAAACATCACAACACTATTCACCACAAACATCACAACACACACTAATATCACATCAGTATTCACCACAAACATCACAACACTATTCACCACAAACCTCACAACACACACTAATATCACATCACTGTTCACCACAAACATCACAACACTATTCACCACAAACATCACAACACACACTAATATCACATCACTGTTCACCACAAACATCACAAGACTATTCACCACAAACATCACAACACACACTAATATCACATCAGTATTCACCACAAACATTCACTCCATAGATGAAACATATGAAGAATTTTGTATTAAAGCTATAAGGTTGGAATTGTTTGCTAATCATTTAGCAAACAAGGGTTATGCCACACTAAAAGTTGAGAATCTAATCTTTGCTCTTTCTAGTGGTGTGTCACATGACTACTTTCTCATGTGTTTAGATGCCGTACGACGTCTTTGAAATTGGAGGGGAGGGCCTAAACTCGGTACCGGGTGTTTCGGGACGAAGAGGTTAAGGAAGCGGGCTTGGCTAACCAATTTAGTGGGTCAAGTACGCGGGTGTGGTTAGTTGTTTTCCAATGTTTTTTGTGTTTGCTGTGGTACTAAACAAAGCGAGAAAAAACTAATATCTTTCTGGAACCACTGGGTAAGATTGGGAGGATCAGCGATATTGAAATGGCCAAGCGATGTCACAGCCTCTGCAGATCGCTCCGACCACAAGTCTGTGGAGCTCTGTCTGAATCGTTCACTTATGAATCATCAAATATGTTAGAGTTGCAGATGTAAGTTGTAGAACAGGATAGCTATGGCTACTAGCTAAGCTGTAATTACCCCTCTAATTCAGACTTGCATTGGGCAGAAGCAAACTTAGTGATTTCTGATGTGTTTTTCCTCTCGGACTTTGATGGTTACAACACAAATAAATAGTGTGGATCTATTTGCTACATTCTCCCATGTGTTATCTCCTTTGTGCATCTGCCCCTTAATATTCATCAGGGATTTTGGGAATGTCGTTTTAGGCGAGAATAAAAGAAACTCCCTTTAATGGAGGCATTGCTTCCTTTAATTAAACGGGCGTGGCTGCCATTAAGGAAGTGGCTCCCTTTAATTAAACGGGCGTGGCTTCCTTTAAGGGAGTGGCTTCCTTTAATTAAACGGGCGTGGCTTCCTTTCAGGGAGTGGCTTCCTTTAATTAAACAGGCGTGGCTTCCTTTAAGGGAGTGGCTTTCTTTAATTAAGCAGGCGTGGCTGCCATTAAGGAAGTGGCTCCCTTTAATTAAACGGGCGTGGCTTCCTTTAATGGAGTGGCTTTCTTTAATGAAGCGGGCGTGGCTTCCTTTAAGGGAGTGGCTTCCTTTAATTAAATGGGCGTGGCTTCCTTTAATTAAACGGCCGTGGCTTCCTTTAATTAAACGGCCGTGGCTTCCTTTAATTAAATGGGCGTGGCTTCCTTTAAGGGAGTGGCTTCCTTTAATTAAACGGGCGTGGCTTCCTTAAGGGCGTGGGCGTGGCTTACTTGATGAGGTAGACGTCGTACTTCCCAGCTGAGCGGCCGGACTTCCTCTGTTTGAGTTTGCGGGTCCAGCCCTCGGGGAGGGAGGGGTCCTCGTACAGGGGCCCCCGGTCCCGCATCACAGAGCGCCGTGGTCGGGGGTCCCCTGACCGGACCGCACCAGACCTGGACTCAGAAGGCCCCGCCTCCGGCTCAGATACCTACACAATAAGCACACTCAGTCTACACAACACACGCTCAGGCTACACAACACACAAACACTCAGTCTACACACCACACTGAGTCTACACAACACACACTCAGTCTACACAACACACACTCAGTCTACACAACACACACTCAGTCTACACAACAAACAGTCTACACAACACACACTCAGTCTACACAACACACACTCAGTCTACACAACACACACTCAGTCTACACAACAAACAGTCTACACAACACACACTCAGGCTACACAAGAAACAAACACTCAGTCTACACACCACACTCAGTCTACACAACACACACTCAGGATACACAACACACACTCAGTCTACACAACACACACTCAGTCTACTTCGGGAACCAGCTGCGTTCACTGGTTCTCACCTGGACCTGTGGCTCCGTCCCCATCTGAGAATCACCGCCCTCCGAGCTTCCTGTCGGCAGGTCGTCATGGCGACGCTCCCTGTGGGTCCGGTTGTCAGGTTCTTCCTCAGCAGCGCGCCCGGCGCTGAAACAAGGGTATTAGAGGTATTATGGTAGGTAGTACTACAACCAACAACCTTCAGTCTGTACCAACCTATAGTCAGGACCAACGACCTATAGTCAGGACCAACGACCTATAGTCAGGACCAGCGACCTATAGTCAGTCTGTACCAACCTATAGTCAGGACCAGCGACCTATAGTCAGTCTGTACCAACCTATAGTCAGGACCAGCGACCTATAGTCAGTCTGTACCAACCTATAGTCAGGACCAGCGACCTATAGTCAGTCTGTACCAACCTATAGTCAGGACCAGCGACCTATAGTCAGTCTGTACCAACCTATAGTCAGGACCAGCGACCTATAGTCAGTCTGTACCAACCTATAGTCAGGACCAATGACCTATAGTCAGTCTGTACCAACCTATAGTCAGGACCAGCGACCTATAGTCAGTCTGTACCAACCTATAGTCAGGACCAGCGACCTATAGTCAGTCTGTACCAACCTATAGTCAGGACCAGCGACCTATAGTCAGTCTGTACCAACCTATAGTCAGGACCAGCGACCTATAGTCAGTCTGTACCAACCTATAGTCAGGACCAATGACCTATAGTCAGTCTGTACCAACCTATAGTCAGGACCAACGACCTATAGTCAGTCTGTACCAACCTATAGTCAGGACCAGCGACCTATAGTCAGTCTGTACCAACCTATAGTCAGGACCAACGACCTATAGTCAGTCAGTACCAACCTAAATAGCCTTTTAGCTGGGGTAATGTGGCTTTCTAGCCTGTTTGCTGTGCTTAGGGGGCTATGTGGCTAACTAGCCTATGAGTTGGTGTTAGGGGGCTTTATGACTAACTAGCCTGTTAGCTGGGGTTAGGGGCTATGTAGCTAACTAGCTTGTTAGATGGGGTTAGGGGGATATGGGACTAACTACCCTGTTAGCTAGGTTTGGGGGGCTATGTGGCTAACTAGCCTATTAGCTGGGGATAGGGGATTTTGTGGCCAATTAGCTGGAGTTAGGGGACTATGTGGTTAACTAGCCTGTTAGCTGGGGCTAAGAGGCTATATGGCTAACTACCTTGTAAGATGGGGTTATGTGCTTACTAGCCTGTTAGCTGTGCTTAGGAGGCTATGTGGCTAACTACCCTATTAGCTGGGGTTAGGGGACTATGTGGTTAACCAGCCTGTTAGCTGGGGTTAGGGGGCTATGTGGCTAACTAGCCTGTTAGCTGGGCTTAGGGGACAATGTGGATAACTAACCTGCTAGCTTTGTTTAGGGGACTATGTAGCTAACTAGCCTGGTAGCTGGGTTTAAGGGTGCAGGATGCGGGTAAACGAGGGGAGGGGAACAACAACAGAGCATTCGCTCTGTGTTGACAGGCGCTTAACTCCGCGCTGGGTCATGCTACACGGAGTCACACTTCAGACGGAGTCTGAACAAACACACCCCACACACCAACAGACACGGGGACGCAAGCTGTGAGTGCGAACTGACCCACAGTTTGATAAAAACACAAGCAGGACTTAGCAGTAACTTGGTGACGTATTCCCCAGTCTGTCTCAGTAGCACCGTACGGCGGGACGCGCCGGGATACACATCAACGCACTTTACCCAATACACAAATACGCAACAGAAATGTTCACCCACTTTAAGGGGCGCGGTGTCTTATTTAATAATAATTTAGTATTTTGATGTAAAATGCCACTTACAGTCTCTCCTCTCCATGCTCAACGGCGGCCATTTTTATTTAAATAAATATATTAATATAAAAAAACCAAAACATCTCCGGCACCCCGAGGCCACGCCCCCTCTGCTTCAGTACCCACCGCCGTCAGATCAAAAACCACGCGAGATCTTTAGAACCTCCGTATCGAGAGACGTATCAACGCGAGATGTCTGTAGAAAAAAAGATGCATTTGAAGTTCGGATGATTTGAAGTTGTAAACAGTGAATGAGTTTCCGATTACATAAAATTGGTTAGCCACACTGATTCTTAATGCTGGGTGGGATTATAGGCATAAATATGTAGGCCTATTGTAAATAACCAGGAACGATCAAGAGTCACGGTCTTTTTGTTTATAAATGCTCGAGTGGGAACCTTTGATTAATAGCAGTAAAGCCTAAAACGGATTATTACGTTTTAGTATCAATATGATATGAATATGATATCAAAATTAATATTTCTGAATATTACCCGATCGGGTAAATCCAACACTTTTATATTCCAGACCGTATATAGAGTCGGACCCCGCCCCTTTGAACCCAGAGCCAATCAAAACCGTGACCTGTCCAGGTGTTCCAGATGAAA
This sequence comes from Lota lota, assembly GCA_026745465.1. Classification (NCBI taxonomy): domain Eukaryota; kingdom Metazoa; phylum Chordata; class Actinopteri; order Gadiformes; family Lotidae; genus Lota; species Lota lota. Next base: position 835,356 of record JACYXH010000361.1, on the reverse strand, counting down.
GGTTATAGGTCAAGACCCCCGATGACGCCAGAGCTTCAACATGTTGTCCCGTGTTGTACTCTTCTTGCTGCTGCTGCCCGCTGGTTCCTGCTGTTCTTCCGGTTCCTACGGTAGCGACAGCTTGGCGGAGAAAGGTCAAGCGGAGCTCCTTCACGTCCGCAGACTCGCGAACCAACCGCTCTACGGAGAATGCTGGGCTCGCGCACTGGTGGACGTTGAGGCGTCTTGCAGGGAGCTGACGGAGGAGCGGCAGAGTAGAATGGCGTTAAAGTTTACACACTGTCACCTGCACAGGTAGGTCCAGTATTATAATACTCATACTATCGGTCTGTCAGCCCAGTATTTATTGATTGTGT